>OZ010703.1:10710043-11147004 GCA_963932265.1 Thymelicus lineola | reverse complement strand
TAAGGATCCTTTTATGTACATAACAATCGGTAAACTTGGGTACAACACTGTAGTTTGGAAGTTTCAAACCCTTTCGGGTGAGCGATATATACGATACAATATTATTAAGACAGTGCCCGGTTCTCGTCAGTTGGAGCACTCATAGCCGAAGGGTTTTGTCGATCCTAAATAATCGACGGAGTTAGAAAACTTTTGACGTGGTCGGGAATTGAATGGGTAAGTAGCATATTGATCATCACTTCCGTAAGGGTGGCGCAAAAGTTGCCACCCGATGTTCTTTGACTGTAATTTTTTTAATAAATGAAAAACTTGTTTTGTTATCGGACTGTGTTTAACTGATGTGTAAATATTTATTTTCATTGAATAGAAAAAATGATATCAGCCAAGTGGCTATCGCCAGAATTGATGACCAAATATTTACTTTTGTCTTTATTGGTAACATGTGGTTTGTTAATCAGGCAGTGTTCAGCTCTTTTAGTGTCTGTTACCCATAAAATACTAATGTAATGCTGATATAATCCAATTATTTAGAAATGGGATTTCTTATACAGCTATATGCTGTCTTTGTGCCCAAATTAGAGTTATGTCAGCTGTATAAGCGCTTATAACGTTACTTAACATAGACTCGTGACTTCAAGAAACCCCACCAAGAACCCAAAAGAAGTCTAGAACGGTTAAATCGAGCGATCTTGCTGATCAACTCTGAGTTGGGGCATAAGTGCGGTTGAACAGTCAAATATACTACATAAGACACTTTGCTAAAACGAAAAAATTTAAGTGACATAAAACGGCTAACGTTATTTGATTTACTATCATTATTTTTTTTGGAACGAAGTTCCTTATCGCGCTTTGTGAAAGGGGGCTAGACGGAAAATTACGACACTTTTTGATTCTTGCGAATGACGACACTTTTTTTGAGGTGATTCAGAGCGTTTTACAGAGATGGCGCTGTACAACAAAACAATACTTAAATCGAAAGGAACTTCGTTCCATCCGGGTGTCCCATGACACCTCTCATGTTTTGTTTTTCTGATAATTTAAAGTCTGAAAAAAGCCTAAGTACGGTTTATAGGGTTCACCTTAAGATCGACTGCGCTTCGGTTACTGAATATTCAGAAGTTAAACACAGACAAGCTTTAAAAATTCTAACATCCATCCATCCACTTTGCTTTAAAAAATTATAACATAATTCAGGAATATTATCACGCCATCTCGTATCGAGTAGAAGGAATCAATGACTAATTTTAAACCCTATTCACATTAGTAGAAATAAATACAAAACTCTTCCGTTACTAGTTTTGCTTCTATTAACAGAACTTTTGTGTGGAGTTATTTCCACTCTATTTGTTTCTATGAATTTCTAGGTAGTTATTATAACCTCAATGTTATTTAAATGGAACGGACTCTTTGAAGCGGTTAAACGTGATAGCTATTTATTATAAATCATGATTACAAGAGGAAAAATATTAGCTTCTTTTTTGCCTTTGCAGCTATTTAACAAAGAAAATTCTTTAGAAGAGAAGTAAATATTTTAATGTTTATTTGTTTCATGAAACTCATTAACTTTTTTAAAATAGTGGTTAACTTTCCTTTCAGAAAATACAGATATAACTTATAAAACCATTCATAATCAACATTTTATCATAAGTTACATTCTCTAATATTAAACGTTGATCATGTGTACTTGATCAAGCGACAAGCGGCTTTGACGCGACATCCAGTATACTTGATCTCCAGTATTATCTGGCCGTATAGTTATCACCCTCTTGTCTCTGTATTCCGTGGTTATCACATTAACACACTGTTTGGATGGTGAATCAAAACTGTAGACTTGATCTAGTAGGCCTCATCGTGTTTGGCCTCCATTAGAGACCAGTTTTTTGAAGTCGATAGAGTTGACAGAAGGGTAAATAATTCTTGACAAAAATAACCTACTTCAAATTAGCGATAACTCGCTCAAAGGAGGTGGCCAACATCTGTATGGGCATTTGCCCCACTTGTGAAACATAATGTACACATTTTAATTTTAGCTTACATTATAGCTTACAATATCTACTTTGATAATTTCGTCAATAAAAATCTTCAGAACTTGGGATTCTCCTTGTACAGGCAGTTTTAGCTTTTGTAGTTTGACATTCTGCAAAACGTAAGTAATCGTGGAAAAATGTTTTAAAGAGAGATTTTATATTAAATAAATATTATTTATCTTTTAGATAATTCATTTCATTATTTTTTTTTAATTTAATTATGATTTTATGACCTTATACGTACAAAAAAGTACCAGCAGTACCAATACCTATCTGGTAATATTCACAAGCAAATTCAATATAAATAAAACTGCATATTGATATTATATTAAGTGTATAATTATAAACATTTAGGTACATATATTATGTAAAAATTGAGGAATAAAATAAAATAATGGTATCAAACAAGGCAAATAAGGTAATGCATTTACTTGTTCTCTATTCGGGATTAGCAGTGATTAATATTTTATGAAGCAAATGTCACTCATTTGAATATAAATGAATTTCGCAGACTCAAGCATGGACAGGTACGTAATAGCGATACTATTTTATCAAAATCCTCTTAATAAATGTTGGTATTAAACACGACGTTCCTGCGCATTCTCTATAATACAATGACGTGAAGTATTACATAATACAGTGGTAACTGCTGAACTGCATGTGGAAAGCTGTTGGGGTAAAATAGGCTGTAAAACTGGAGGTTTGGGAATATTATGTTGCTCTTCAGGAACTTCAGGCACTGATATCAGTGGCACATTTCTTTGCAATACCAAATAATTGCCTTTCTGCACGAGCAAAACACGTATGACATGGCAGGTTATTTCGCCAGCTCGAACCCTTAAACAAAAATAATTAATAACGTTAGGGCTGAAGTACAAAACAATCACGGATATATTTTTTGAACTTTTTTGAACTTTAGGGATCTTTTATATTTATTTATTTTACAATTTCTAGCATAAGTTTTTGGTAGAAGGAAAAATCGTAGGGAACCCAACATATTCCGAAAGATTTTTATATGTACTACAACTTAATGTTGGTTCACTTTGATATTAATTAAATTCATATCCATATCTCCTATGAGAGAAGAAGGCTTTGCCTTGAACTTCAATATTAATAAAATGATGATAAATAGATGACACCTGATGCTCAGCATTCCAATAATTAATAGTTTGGGTATTGTGGTTACATGGGTCCAATACGTGATATCTCAATCTTCTAACTCAGCGACTACAGCCTTTCAAATCAAATCAATATGTGGCCCAACTGCCGTCTTGTTCCGTCAGTTTGATCATTTAGTAATAAGAAACATGAATGGCAAATTGTTGCATTAGCTATTAGTAGTACTATTATATTATATATGTACTATTATTTCTTCTGAGCTAGTAGCTGAAATTAAAAATTATAATATTTATAAAATAGAAACAAAAAATATTAGGAGCCTATTATACACATTATTTTCTAAACATAGAAATAGCGAGATATTCTAAGACTAATATTGCAAAAAAAATAGTATTTTTGTACATTGCCGCGTGAACCTAGTCTTAGCTGTAAGCTCTACTTACTTAATAGTAAATACAAATGCCATACCTGTACAGTACTGCAGTGATCCATTCTACCAATATGGATTGAAGGTTTCTTGCTAGCGAAGATATTGAGTGACGCGCCATGCACTCAATATCAACCGCGCATTTAATGCATCTCACGGCAAAAAATCAAATACAATTATTATTTTGCAGAAATCAAACTCAAAAATCAAATGGCAATATAGCAGACATTTGCATTTCTGTCAGCCAATTGTCAACCTCCAGTGACAGCAATGGAGGAAGTAGAAGATCAAGTGTATACAATACAACTTATTTTTATTGTTAATTTATTGTAACTACTAATGGCGGAGTTCAGAAGAAAATTAAAATTCTAGTTATGTTATAATAAATGGATAACATATCTTTTCAGAGGACTAAAACCTTGTACAAATGAGAGTATTTTAACTGTTTCCGGGGTATATGTTGGCCACCGCCTTTAAGTGGGACCACAAGATAAGCATCTTCGAATAAAAAAAATCATCAAAATCGGTTCACCCAGTCGAAAGTTCTGAGGTAACTAACATAAAAAAATACAGTCGAATTGAATACCTCCTCCTTTTTTGAAGTTGGTTAAAAAAGAACAAAACGTTCATGAAAATGATACTAACATATACAATAATGTATCAATGAGTATTCTCGATAAAATCCTCTCTTTATTTGAATAACGCTAATTAATCCATTAATGTATGAAGAGATGCCTCGTAATGATGTTGCTTTGACAATAATTGTTGTAATTCTCTTTGTTTCAGAAATACGTGAGTGAGCTCACTGTAGTACGGGACTGTGTGCCCACTTGCAGTGAAAAAGGTTTGTGTGATTCTCTTCTTCTGATTATTATGCGTACTACTGTGCGACTATTTTTATGCGTATAGCTGTCAAACAAGCAGACGAGCCTGATGGTATGTGGTCACCTTCGCTTGTACAAAGTTATTCTTTGTATATTCGAAAACTAAAATACATGTTAAATATTTTCATCTAAAAAATCTACAAAAAAATTTTCAAATGTGTGTCTTAAATACACAAAGTTACAAGCTTGCTGTGTTCCTCCGTTGTCCCCGCGTAAACATGGTCACGTGGATTTAAGTGTCATTATTGATAATGAAATAAAATAATTATCCTATTTTATTTAAGTCTTACTTAGTAAATAAGTAACTTTATGTAAATACTTCATCATAGTTGGTAGGTGGAATCGAACCTGAGGCCCCTCGCTTCACAAACATGGTCGCTACCAACTAGGCTACAGGGTCGTCAAATACCTCATATAATTACAGTCTGGCATTAAATTTATTTACTGACTTCAAAAAAAGGAGATTTTCAATTCGGTTGAATTCATTTTATGTTTGTTACTTAAGAACTCCGTAATTTATGAACCGATTTGAGAAGTTCCTTTTGCATCTGAAAAAATGTACTTCCGAATTGATTCGATATATTTATTTATCAAAAGTCATTTCAGAAAATGGGATCCACAGGAATCGAGACAACTCCTCAATTGCTTGTATACATTTAGCGATTTTAACTAACGTATCATCGATAAAAATGGTCCTTATGCGAAGACTGTATCTTTGAACTCGATTATTTGTTTGGTAAAATTCAGATTTTACTTATCTTAAGTAGATCAAAAGAGAAATTCTTCAGATTTAATATTGGCCCCAGCTTTTGTGAAGGCACTTACTCTGTTTTCCTGAGCCTTAATTAAGGTACTTGAATTATTTTACTAAGCATCTCGATAACGATGGATAACAATGATAATGAAATGAAACGAAATTTGATATTTTATTAATTAAAATTTTGTTATTAACGCCATTGAAAAACAAAGCCCTGCTGTGAGTGGACCTTACAAAAATTAAAACTTTAAAGCCGAATATTTCGCAAACGGACACTGAATGTAATTTTGAGAGTTTTGGGATCAGTTCTATGATTATAAAACAAACCATATCCTTCATGAAACAAACCAAACCCTCAAAATTTCCAGTCCATGGAGTATAGAGATAGAAGGAGAGCCTTCTCGTATGAGGGGAAAATTGTTGAAAAAGTGTCCAGCTTTTTACGGAAATTAGAGGTTCCAATAATGGCCATTCCAGAATGGCGCTAGTGTCTGAGAAATAGATTTAAAAATATACATATCTGTTGTAGATCGAGTAAAGTTTGGTGAGTTATGCCACCTGTAATGAATTGCGCTAGTGTCTGAGAAATAGATATTCAAACATAGCTGTTGTAGACCGCACTGCAGCGTCACCCGTAATTGGATGCGTTTTTACGGACACTTCATACACAGATATGGCCTTCCTTCTACCTCTATACTCCTTGTTCCCAGTCTCTATAAGACACAGAGCATACAGACATATAACATTACCACATCATAATAATATCAGTATATCTATAACTCAGACGAAGAGCGTGTACGAAACAGAGTAGCAGCGGGCGAGTTAAGCATCCCATTAATTCAGTTAGGCAACACGCCGTAACTTGTCCGCGACAACCCGATAACTATTTAATGTCCTAAATGCCGTCGGCTAACACCGCACTGCTGCAGTATAACTTGTTACAGTATTGTTACTCTGTTACATCATAGCCGTGTTATTTGCGTACTAGAACTTTCTAAGTTACAATGGACAATAACACTTTTTCGATTATAATTAACTAACTGTTGCCCACAGATTTGCACGCGGAAATTATGCTTATCGTATTTATTTCACCCCCTTGGGGTTGAATTTTGAAAAATTCTTCCCTAGTGGATGCCTACGTCACAAGAGGAATACGTGTGCGAAATTTTATGTTTCTAGCCCTAAGGGTTTGGCCTGTGCGTTGATACATCAGTCAATCACTTTTGCCTTTTATATATCTATACCAATATTATAAAGAGGAAAGATTTGTTTGTTTGCATTGAATAGGCTCTGAAACTACCGAACCGATTTGAAAAATTCTTTCACTGTTAGGAAGCTATACTATCCCTGGGTGACATAGGCTATATTATATTTATTTTTTATTTTTACTATTTTTCCCAAAGCGAAGCGAGGTCGATTTCCTAGTTATATATAAATAGATATAGATAGATTAATTAACTAGCGATGCTCTTGTGGTCTAAATTCAATTTAAATGTTTATTTTTCTTTCATAAACTTTTTATTGATTTATTTGATTTCACCATTGTCAGTGCCTAGGAAACTATTGTATATGAAAAAACTTGTGGAGTCATGGAAGACCACTGCCAGGTGAAATGTTGCTTACCTTACTTCGAATGCTATTCGAAATTGATATTTATAGATATTTTTAATGTAATTTTCTATCTCTGTATCTTCCTCTCTCTCTCTCCTTCTAGCTCTATGGGTATTTTTCCTTTTTTATTTAACCAGATGTAGTTTTAGCTAAGTCAAACATGTTTATAATTAATACCTCACTGCCTACGTAACAACTGATGCCCTATTTTAAATGTCTTGGACAGCCATCGGTAATATCCCTAATGTCCCCTATATAGAACATGTCTGAACAGGCCAACCCCGCCACTTAAACGGGCCATTAATTCCATTAAACGACATGCCCCTAACATGTTCAAGACAACCTCGATTACCGCGTAAGTGTCCCATATAATTTGCGTCACTCTCTTTCTTCGACAAGACTTGAAAGCGAATTCATAATTTTATGTATTATTTGCGGGTTTATAGATTTAATTATAATAAATAACTAGCTGACCCAGCGAACTTCGTATCGCCTAACAATTGATCAGTTTTCGACCGGAGAGGAAAAATGATTAAATTACTAAAATGGCTATTAAAAAATAAGGGTTGATCGTAGAAGGGTGAAAATTGAGGATTGTATGTATTTTTGTATGTTGTATCATAAAAAAATAGAAATTAAAAATTTTGTCTAAAAAATAAAAAAAAAAATTAGGGGTGGACTACCCCTAACATTTAGGGGGATGAAAAATAGATGTTGGCCGATTCTCATAGATACCGGATAAGCACAAAAAATTTCATCAAAATCGGTCAAGCCGTTTCGGAGGAGTATGGCAACGAAAACTGTGACACGAGAATTTTATATATTAGATAATAACAGTAAACAATGATAAACGTTACACACTTATAGCATTACACTAGAATTCTTTAAGTCGTGAGAACCATGGACAACACACAAAGCGTCATTAAATCTCTATTCCAGTTATGGGCCTACTGGAAGAGATTTCTTAATAGGAGTAAGTAGTGCCCTTGTACAAACTGTCTCTTTAATTGTTTATCTTCTAAATGTTTTGTGTGTACAAAAAAAAAAGATTAGAACACGTTAACGAATATTACAATAAAATAATACAGATAATTGGCAATAATAAATAAGACATAAAAAAAATTGCGATCTATTATGTAATTATAAGTGACTAATGTGCTTAATATAATATTTGCATGCTTCTAAGAAGCTAAATGTGAGAAACGTGTAATATATGAATAACTACCAACTCGCAATGTACCACATTTATGGCAAATAAATGAAATGAAATGAAATGAAATAGACAATTTCAGAGATTTCATGTGCTATTACAAAATATTTTTTGAGCTTGGACGCAAGAATGCAATGCAAGAAGCAATCGTTGGTAATGAAGATCAACGGTTTATCAACTTCAGTAATACCAAAGTCATCACCGATGCGTTGCGTCAAGAAAAGGACACATATTTATTTTATCTGAAAAAATTAACCAATTCCACTTATATCGTATTAAACACAAAACGTATGTAACAAATTCTAGTTACATCTGTATAAATAACAAACATGTTTGAACAGGCGGTCCCCAAAACATCCGTTTGCTAACGTTGTCAATCATTCCCGACATAATCCATTGCTTCCCAATCAGATTAGACACTTAGAAAAAGGTAATTGATCAAGATTGATTGATTACAGCCACAGTGGGCGATTAACATCAAGTGGCGTAAGAAACAAGATTTATTTTTCTCCATTGAATCCCTCTGGAGGCCAGGACGAAAAACTGAGTTGTCTTTTTACAACTCTCATGGGACCATTGAGATTTAGGATAGATTAATCTTTTTTAATACTTCAGGTTATTTTGAATGTGTTTTGAAAACAAAAAGGTAACGTAAACGCGCCCAATAACGCCACCCCAAAATCTGCATCCAATACCGACAGTTTTTTTAATCACTATTTTAAGGCATACTTTATATTTCATGAAAGTTGTAGCCTAAAAATATTTTAGGTATGTATATTGAGAAACAAAAATAATAAAGTTTGTGTGCGTAAATAATCAGCAAACAGAATAATTCGATAATAACTGAGACGCGTCCGCAACGGACGCCCGTCTCATAGTGTTGCGCTCCCGGCTACGTAAGTAAACATAATTATTACTTAAGATAAATTAACTTAAATAAAATGTGTATACCTGCAGGCAAATGTGTAAATATAATAAATAATATATTGGTTTTCTAGATTCACATCTAATATTACCGTTCTGACTATTTTTTGTGGTTTAATTCGAATTTTACCTTAAAGCGGTAATAGAAACATAATTTTCATAAGTTGCTTCTAATACCGCCTCATGGCGTTGTTAGCTGTTTTACAACATTTAGTATTTTAGATTTTATTTCTTTTAATACGTTATTTTCGATGTTTCTTTTAACTTGTTTGATTCTTAAGAGTATATTACATAATTTGATCAATTAACGCCATACATTTTGTCTCATAGATTTTCTTTTAAACAAGATTCGACGTAAGCAATAATTTTTAGTAATGTATGGCAATGTATTTTAAATAATATCTCATATCAAAACTAAGAAACTTTTTGATACCGAAAAATAATCATAGCAATGACATCCATCAAAACACGTTTGCATTAAAGCAGAAATTTTAGCCAGTTATTGTTTATTTTTGCTGTCGCTAATAGAATAAAGTAATCTTCATACTTAATTCTATTACCGACCCATACGGTCTTATTTATAAAAATCTCTTGTTGCAATCAGTCCTTCGCACTATGTGGCCAGCCCATTGCCACTTCAGCTGGCTAATTCTTTGAGCTATGTCCGTTACCCTTGTTCGTCTACGGATCTCCTCATTTCTGATGCGATCACGTAGAGAAATACCGTAGCCCTCTCCATAGCCCGCTGCGCTACTTTGAGCTTGTGGATTAGGCCAATAGTAAAGCATCATGTCTCGGATCCGTATGTCATCACTGGCAACACACAATGCTCGAATACCTTCGATTTCAGGCACTGAGGTAGTGTTTTGGACGACAAGATATGACGCAGTTTCCCAAATGCAGCCCATCTGAGTTGGAATCTACGAGTGACTTCTTTCTCGAAGTTGGACTTACCCATCTGGATCACTTGTCCTAGGTATTGTATTGTCCACAACTTCGAGAGCAGCGCCATCAACAACAACCGGTACGGTGTGACATGGACATTCGACATGATTTTCGTCTTGTCCATGTTCATCCTAAGACCCACCCATTGTGAGGCGCTGTTCAAGTCCCCAAGCATTGTACCAAGTTCTTCCAGGGAACCCGCCAGGATGACTTTATCGTCGGCATATCGCAGGTGTGTGATGTATTCGCCGTTGATGTTAATGCCACGTCGTTTCCACTCCATCAGCTTGAACACGTCTTCCAACGCAGCGGTGAACAGTTTTGGGGATATGACATCCCCTTGTCTGACACCTCTCTGCAATTGGATGGGGCTCGTTACTGTGTCGTGTACTCTGACGGACATGGTGGCAGATGAGTACAAACATTTCAACACCTCGATATACCGGTAGTTGATCCGGCACCGCTGGAGAGAATTTAGTATCGCCCAGGTCTCAATAGAATGAAAGGCTTTCTCATAGTCCACATAGGCAATACATAACGGCAAATTATACTCCTCGATCTTTTGTATAATCTGCCGCAGTGTGTGTATATGGTCTATGGTGCTGTAGCCTTTTCGGAATCCTGCTTGTTCGGGAGGCTGGAAGTCGTCAAGCCTGCGTGCAATGCGATTTGTGAGGACCCTCGAAAACAGCTTATAAACGTGGCTCAGAAGTGCAATGGGCCTGTAGTTCTTCAAAAGGCCATATCGTTATCGCCCTTCTTGAAGAACAGCGTCACCACACTTCTGTTCCACGCTTCCGGGGTAGTTCCGGTTGATGACGGAATCGAACATTTTTTGGAGCGCCACTAGAAAGGGTTTCCCTCCAGCTCTCAGAAGCTCGGTTGTGATTCCGTCATCTCCCGGTGCCTTGTTGTTTTTAAGCTTTTTGAGAGCCTTTCTAATCTCATACAGGCTGACGACCAGGATATCTTCGGTGTAGTGTCGGGTCAGTTTAGCTCGCTTGTCGCTCTCCTCGCGAAGAGGTGGAGCTTGATAGGAGGCATACAACCGTCTGTAATATCTCTCAGTCTCCCTCAGAACTTCGGGTTTCGACGACACCATGGTGCCGGACTCGATCTTCAACCTCGTAAGCTGACTTTGCCCAATAGACAGATCCCTGGCGAACACTTTTGAGCCCTGGTTTCGCTCAATAGTGCTTTTTACACAATTTGCGTTGTGTTTTCGCAAATCGCGTCGCCTCGACTTGGAGATCTGTTCATTGAGCCGTCGGTATTCCCTCATAGAGGTTGGAGACTGCACACATAGTTCTCGTCGATCCCTCATAAGACCGAGAGTTTGTTCTGAGAGAACCTGAGATCTACCACTAGGGTGGCTCTTGAAATACTTCGACCCTACCTCGTGGACAGTTGTTACCATCCTGGTGTTATACTCGTCCACTGACGTGCACGATTACCGAGGTACGCGTACCGAGGTACGCAAAACGGTTTCGCAGCTCAAGTTGAAAGTTTTCGGATCCCTGGATTTGGATAGGTGTTGGGCGAAGCGTAGACTTCATCAGGCGTGACCGTTCCAGCTTCAGGTCGATATTTAATGTGCCTCTTACAAGTCGGTGATCGCTTCCGGTTTTAAACCTGCTGACCACAGAGACATCATTAAATATGTGCCGTTTGTCTGCCAGAATAAAGTCTATCTCGCTTTTCGTGGAACTATCAAGACTAATCCAAGTCCACTTGCGTAGCGCCTTCTTTCTGAAGAAGGAGTTCATCATAAAGAGACCTTCCTTCTCCAAAAAGTTAGCCAGCAAGTGTCCTCGGTGGTTCCGTCGTCCAATGTGTAGGACCGTAGGGACCCACTTTCATCTCGGCGCCGCTTTGCATGCCCAGTCTCACGTTTGAAGTCCCCCATCACAACATTGAAATGGGCTTTAGAGGTATATATGGCTCTGCTTATGTCCTCATACATAACCTCAACCTCATTGTCAGGATGTGTTGAAGTCGGCGCATATACCTGTACAACCTTCAACGAATACCGTTTGGATATTCTGAGTGTAAGGTACGCTACCCTGGATGACACGCTCCCAACTTGCACAATGTTGTTGACGAGGGACTTGTGAACGAGAATCCCGACACCACCTTGGGACAGATGTTCGCCCTCCCAGTGATAGAACAAGTTTCCGGATTTGAGTATTATCGTGTCCTCCCCCTCTCTTCGGACTTCAGATAAACCCACAATACTCCAGTTTAACTTGTCGATCTCTTCTTCCAGCTCTTTCGCCTTGTCGTTGAGTCGTTTTTGAGATTGGTAGCCCGATCTCTGCTGGCAATTCTTAACACCCCCTGCCCCGCCGTTACCATAGCCGCTACCGTAACTAGGAATAGCGGGGCTGCCGGGAACTTTGGGCCGAGGCTTGGTTGTGGCTATCATAAGGGGGTTGTAGCCGGTAGTCACCACGCTTGGCCAGTGCGTGTTGGTGACCGCAGTAGATGTTCTTAGTCCGCAGGGAGACACTGCTGCCCGTCTCCTGGAATATCTTATTAGTCGCCTTTTACGACATTCCAGAAAGAAGTAGGAGTGGTGTTATTCTACAAAGTGGACCCGGCACCACACGGGGGAATCATACCTATTTATAATGATTAAATTGAGGTTTATTTACAATGATTGAAGTTTTAAGTATTGATTTTATTATTTACACAAGCCTTAACAGATGTCCAAAATGCTCACCTCCGCGAGTGATGCAGAGTTCAGCACGTTTGCACAAATTGTCCTTTACGCGGTTTAGCACAAGAACACTTCACTTCGAACTTTATCAAAAGCAGTAACTATTCTTAATTTTAATTCATCTCTGTTCGAATACTCCGTAGCATACACAACACTTTTAACCTCCCCCCACAAATAGAAATCCATCGGTGTGAGGTCCGGGGAGCGCGCCGGCCATGGTACAAGTCCTCCTCGCCCTATCCACCGATCACCGAAGTGATCATCTAAGTATATTATGTATGTCATATTTTTTATTACTACGTATCGTCCAAACGACTGGACCAAATAATACAATTAAGATATCGTTAGATTCGTTTTGATAACCCAAGTATTCTTAAATAAGTGTCATTAAAAAATGGTGGCTGTGAGATGTCACTGTTTGAAGTATCAAAAAATAAAAATAAAGCGAATAATGCAATATGGGTATCAAACTAGAAGAGCTCAGCATAAGGATTTCAAAAAGGTATAATATCATGATACCTTTTTTGATGGCAGGCAGCTTTTTAATTTTATACTAGTTTAGTGGTCGGTAATAGAAACATAAAAAACGGTATTAGAAACAAACATCATCCATGCGTCGGTAATAGAAGCAATCGCTATTTTAGATTCAATTATTATTTATTAAATATTGTGTTATTTAATACTGAATTTACGTACTGAATATCATAGGATATTTAATCATGTTAAAGAATAAATTAAAACACCTTTTCTAGCATAACAGCATATATCTAATTTTCTGAAGTTCATACAAAGTCGGCTTAAACTGGCGGTAATAGGCGCGTTTACCTTAGATACTATTTGATAATACTGAGACAAATGCTACTTGGACTGATAAGTTTGCCATATTTTATATTATTAATTATATACATCATATATATATATGTATACCTATATATATCTATACATCACTGGTATAGTAATTTTTATGCCGTATGGCATGCCGAAAAAATGTTTTATAATTTATGGTTCCTTGATTTTCTTTAAAAAAAAGCTGAATTTTAATGTCTTGTAGGTAACTTGTAGACTGTGCTATCAATATCTTATTTTTCTTCAACACCATCTTGTAGCCCTGTTACGTTTTCCATTCCAGTACGTGATTCCATTTGCATAATAAAGTACCGTTTTTATTTATATTTTTCCAAGTAAAATTTAATGTGAGGTTCGTGTTATTATTCCTTGTTAAATGGTAATCACTGCTTATTTCTGCTACAATACTTTCACGCGAGAACTATAAAGTATTTACTCGTGCAATTTTAAGAGTAGAAAATGGTTGTGTACGTAAGAGAAATAATTTTTAGGGTCTGTTAGAGGTCTGGGCTTTGTATTTAACTTAGGTCCGTATAATAAACCGATCTTAAGATCTCTGCGATCTCAAAATTCGGTCTCATAAGCTGAAGGTAATGTCAAATTGTATGTAAAAACAATTAAATTTTAAAGAGAAAGGGATAGACAGGGATTACCTATTAATAGATCAATCTGTTTATTATAATATGTAATACTTAACCGGCTACAACCTTTTTAAAATGAACTCAACTTTCATCCTGATAAATCACGTAATACTCGTAAACTACAAATAGTTAGATATTTATTTTCGCTAATAAGTCAAATTTTCTAGTGATTTTGAAATTCACCAACCATTATGGAGCTGTTCTAAGCTTAGTAAACGTTCCGTAATCCTCCCTGATAGTTTCTGCATCTCGTGTGCTGACCAGACATGCAAATTTTAAGCCGGTTGAGGCGAGTGGCGTGGAAGCGCATGTCCATCTCAAATGTATCCGCATTAGATTTATCTGTACTAGGATTTGCTTAGGAAGCAGATATAAGGATTTTAGTTCAGTCTATGTGAATTGTGTTGTTGTGTAAACTGCATGAGTTTTGTTATAATTGTAATATAGGTACAGGCTAGGGCTCTACGAAGGGATTATATTAGTAAAATAGATTTTAATTGTCAATTAAAATCTAAATATACTAATGTGGGCTAAATTTACATTTTGCTAAATACGTGTACTCCACAATATATAATTTTTGTGTCAATATATTGACCCATTTGCATTAATAGTGGCCATCGCAACCTAGCCGTGACCACATAGCGTCATAAAAATATATAACCCTACCCTTTTCACACTGATTTCTATGTCCTCTGTCTGGAAGATATCGCTCTTAGTCTATAGCGATATTAAGACCGCCTTTTGTACAACATGTTATTTATATTATCTTCTAATGTATTAACCTATTTTGTGTGTACAATAAAGAGTATTCTATTCTGTTATACCGTGAGTACCCGTTTGATAGTAAAAGTTTTGAAAACGGCCTTAAGTCATTTCATTTGACACAACTGACTTCATTGTACCGTTAACTTTATACCGTTATAACTTAATTAAGCTTAGTAAGTTATCAACGATAATCTATGTATCTCAGGTGTGTAGATAATAGAGATTGCTTCAATTAAACCGATAAACATATTGTTATTAGTAGATGTTAATTGAGCGGTCCGTAGCTGTGTTAATCCGGCTCACAATTAATTTACATATTTGAAGGTCTGGGTTATATAAACAAAACGTTTTAACTACCTACCTATTTGCATCATGTTGTGGCGACAGCGCACACACGTCACACGGTGACGTCACTCCGCCCTGAATCACGCTATCGAAGTTTTCAAACACCACTAGTATATATACGAATGCTCCGACAACGACAGTCGGGGCTCGGCCGCCTCCCAGGCAACACATCTCGCCTGGCGGGAGATCTCCCTTTGCCAAAATGTATAGGTTATTGAATTAGCATAATATTTATAGTATGGTAATGTATTATATAATGATACAGATAACGTTATTATTGCTCATAAATAAGTGGTTAAGTTAGAAGCTGCCTGTAATTTTGAAACAGAATTTACCCACCGTGGAAAATTTTAACCTACCAAAGTGCAAAACAAATGATAAGATACCGGCTCCAGTTACACAACAACTTATTGTTAAGAAGTAAATTTTACAGCTCTGTTACTCTCGTACACTTTTAACCAACTAAATATACGAATAAACTAAAGAACAACTTTTTTAACTCTTTTATAATTTAATTTTTAATAATATTTATATGCCCGAAAGGGTCGAAGGGACTTTTTTAATATATTTTAAGACCTATAATACCTATGTTCACAAATAATGAATTTATTATTATTATTAAACAAATGAATGAAAAAGTATATAACGACCAAATGAATGAACGAATGCCGACATATCGTTGTGTTCATACTGCCTCAAGGTTGACTGGGAGAGAATGCTTTTAGCATTAAGTCCGCCTTTGTCATTTATGTAGGTACTTATATATGGGGCATAAAGTTTTAAATAAATAAATAAACGAATGAACGAATGTATGGATGAATGACATATTACTAGCGCTCCGCCCGCTGCTTTGCTCACTTTTTCAATAGGACCACTATGCATTGAAGTATTATTACTAGCATATAGAACCGACACCGCGAACACCATGTATGTCCCAATGCATTGGCGCCACGTGGCTTTAATCTTCAATGGATTCGTTCCATTTTGAAAGGAGAACGGGGGCTCAATTTTGAAAATGGAACCTCCCGGGCGGGACACACATTTTGTTTGAGATGTCTGTTCTATGACATTATACTTCAATGCCACTATATCCTATTGTTAATCATGGTCTACCTATGTGCTGAATTGCATGAAAATGTACTATATATAGGTTTGTGTGACATACTTTCAGACAAACTTTCGCATACATAATATTAGTAGGATTATTTGATGGTTTCATGCTAGACCGGGCAGTGACTAGAACCCAAGTCATCAAGAGTTTTTTTTCCAACAGGCGACGTTCTAAGCCGAGGTCCGAACCCCACAGTGGGTGCCCTTAGGACGTCGCATGCCTCTACTTTTCGAGGTGTAGAGGATAACTATCACCTCGAAAATATGTCTTCTCGGCTGAGCCTCTCCAGGCTCGCCCACCTGTCCGCGTGAAACTGTAAAGGCCAGTAAGGCCAACAGCAACTATTCATTCGAAAAAAAGAGTTTTTATTGCTCTCAGGTTGAGGGAGACTCCCTTGGTTAGGGCAATATCCAGTATGTCGTGGGAAAGTCCACCTAATCTGGATAGTGAGTGGGAGAGGAGGCAGATATGTCCATGTGGGTGGTAAGCTTCAGGAGCTTGTTACCATTTGAGTTGGTTTTGAGGCACTTCCAGTCGGAGTGTTTGGAGTTAAAGTCTCCAAATAGAATAATTCAGCCTCCAAGCGAGAGTAGCGTTTCTAAGTCGCTTTGGAGAGGAGGGAAACCGGATACTTCCGTATTGCATACTTACCAAAAATCCGTTCTGTTAATGGCATCCATGAAGAATTTAGGAAATCCCTAAATATTCTAGTTGGATATTATTTTTATTTGACGTCGATTTTTTTTGCTAATATTTAAAAAAAAACTTTTAGTATCCTTTTCTACACGTATATTAATGGTGTCCGCCGACAGATTCAACTCAATGTCTTAAGAATCAAAAAAGCGCACTGTAAATTCATTTAATTTTACTAATGGTCCCGTCGAATTTATCATCTGTGTGAATACATAGATATAAGCACCTATGCACCCAAGTGATAAAGTCTACTTATTAATATTAATATAAAATAAATATTTTATTTTACTTTTGTCAATTCAATTAGTGATGTTGGTATGCTATTCTGATTCGCAACCGGCATTAGATTTAATCGATAGCTCACAATCGCCATAGCAGGCTGAAGTTGAACTATTTTTACACCATAAAATATGTAAACGCATACAAGTTCGTGTTCGCGCATGTAGTCTGTAGATATATGTATATTGATGCAGTATGACCGTGGGTTAAAGTGCATTTCATTAATTATGCGTCGCTATCGCATTAGCACATAGCTTTATGATTTGCAGTTGTTTGGATAGGGTAATGGTATGCTGTATTGTATTTCATCTATCTTCTAATTTACGAATTAAGTTGGTTATCAACACTCTGGGCTTTGGACTCCATACAGTTTTGACGTACTTGGCCAATAGAAAAGACCATAGAAAAATAAAGTATAATACGAGAGGTGTGAGTTGTGACAACTTACCCGGGTGCAAAAATTCCCGCCTCATCCAAGTACCTTTTAACTGCAAAACACATTGAAAATTATAATGATGGAAGCTAAATGGTTAAAAGTATTTAGAGCTAATGTTACAATTTCTGAAACGCAAGTGTAATTATACTAATGCGTGAAGCAAAAATGTTGCATCCTTTTTACGACAGTTACGCGGACGGAGGAGTATGAAATTTAGCACAGAGAAGAGGTAATATTTTTATTATATAAGTAGCTGACCCGGCGAACTTCGTATCGCCTAACAATCAGTGAATGTATGTACTTTGTTGTTACTTTTAACTTTTATAATTTTGGTAGGCTTAACAAATCAGAGACCATTAAATTCTCTCTCCCTCTCCTCCTCTATTCATCTCCCTCACCCTCTCCCTCTCTGAAACAATTCCTTTATACAATATGATATTTGCTTAACTTTAACTATTTACGCAACGCACGCAACGTAAGCTCTCAATATTGGTCGCAGCGTGATGTTATAAAGCCTAAAACCTTCCTCGATAAATGAACTACCCAACACAAAAATCATTTTCAATTCAAACCATTAGTTCCTGAAATTAGCACGTTCAACCAAACAAACTCTTCAGCTGTTAAATATTAGTACAGATATGTGTCACAATTTTGCCGTTCTAAATAAGTAAGTTTTTTACACAAATAAGTTAATGCTTGACCACAATCCCACCTGATGGTAAGTGGAGATGTAGTCAAAGGTGGTGAGCACATTAACTTAGTAAAAGCCTATTCACTCTTTTCTTGAAGATATCCATGTCATAGGCAGGCGGGAAGTAGTGATAAATAAATAAATAAAATATATTATTATATACGTCTGTCGAATTAATACTAACACTATCTGTGTCTCGATCTCGATTTCAAAAGATAGATTCTTCTTTACAAAATATAATTTCCTTTAGTTTACTTCATTTATTGCCCTTTCAGTATAAAATATGTTTCATGAAAGCTGTCGGATCAAAGGCCAATGTGAAGGTTGTAAGTCTAATAGATCGTCAAAGGACTTTCAAATAGATAGTAAGTGGAGATTGGAATCCCCCGAGACTTGTTCGGACTGATAATGTAGTTGTATTACTGAGATTACTGACTTAGGAATTAGGATATAGATAGACATTACTGACTTAGGAATTAGGATTAGGATATAGATATAGTATTTAGGCAAATAAACGGCACGAAGTATTTTCGCGGCTATTAATAGATCAATTCGTATTTTAGAATTATATTTTATAAATTATTGTATGTATTTGATGGAATACAATTTTTTGGTGAAGCTTGATAGTGACCTTTTATTTCATATGTTTTATTATTATTTTATTGTGATTACTTATTAATATTGTTATTGTGTGTTGTTCCTTTTTTGTGTAATTTCTATTTGTAATTTGTAAATTGTATCCATTAGTATAAGTTCTAATGGAATTGAAATAAAGTAATTTTAATAAACAATACTTTTAGTGGCAAACCTTTTTTACACGAATGGCTGTTTAGTTCTTTAATTAATGTTTGATTCTATTCTGTCTCGTTACGTAACAAGATAGTATAAAAACTAAATATGTTCACGGCTTTATAGTGTCAATATAGGTATAATAATTTAATAATACCTTTATTATAAAGTAAATTGTGAGGGTGCCGTTAACCATTAAGGAGTTCTCTCACGTGGAGCCAAAGCTGTGTAATCAGGTCAACGTCATCAGAACTGAAGCAATATAATAACTAATAACAGGTCTAAATAGTTTTGCTAGATTTAAATGACTGTAAATTTAAAAATTATAAAAATCTTCCTTCACATTTTTTCACCAAAGAAAACAGCTCATATCATTTCGATCACGTCGGATTTCAAACAAAAAAAAACGTATTATAATACGTCCGTTCGTTTAGGAACTACGAACAAACACAGAAACCTGGTTCGAAATAAATGTTTTTCTTTCTTTCTTTCCTTTTTTCAAACACACAGATACACAAACACATGGACAAGTTATAACACCCCTATTTTTGCGTCGGGGATTAAAAACATAGGCCACGACAACATGTTCTGGTAATTTCAACACGCGCCACACGTATACTCCGCGCCGACCGAGATAACTCGTAATTCAAGTCAATTCAAGGAATCAAACCACGAGGTGAGGTGAGATTACACGTTACATACCTGAAAAGGTCTTAAAGATAACGTGGGCTTGGAAAAGCCTGTTTGAAGCTATATGGTTTGATATCTGTTCCTCTTGTCTAAACTCTGCATTTAATTTATAAGTTACTAGTTGTTGCCCGCAGCTTCGCACGCGGAAATAATTTGCAATAAAATATTGCGACTACAAATTGAGATGTAAGCTATCCTATTTTCCAAGTTGGATCAAACTGCACACGGTGTGCAAATTTGATTAAAATCGGTAGTTTAAGAGTCCATCGCGGACAAACAACGTGACACGTAATTTATATAAAGAATATAAAGAAGAAAAAGAAGAAAGAAGGAGAAGAAGAATATAAAGATTATGTTAACTATTGGAACATTATACTAACAATAGATATAATAAATCAATATTACTAACGCATTAGGCTACTGACCTGTAATGTTAGTATGTTTATGGACAAATAAATAAATAAATAATAAATAAATAAATATACCTTTATGAAGATTAAGTTGTGTTGTTATAGATTAGGCAAATGTTTTAGTCGGACAATCCGCATTATTTCTGGCTCTTCGACACTGTGAGCAAAATACCAAATACGAAAATTCTTAGGTCGATTTTAGTAGATTCGTATCTACTAAAACCTTTATATCTAGAAAGGTGGAAGAATTATCCTACCAGCATACAAGCACCTTCAACATAAAGCTGGGAAGTGCAGACACTCCATAATATAGATTTCTCTTAACAAGATATCCACATTAACCACATTACTCGTTTAAAATCGGACGATAAAACTAAAAAGGGTACATCAGTATTTTGCGGCACGCATAACGAATGAAGCAATGCTTATAATAATACTAGCTGACTCGGCATACGTTGTTGCCAAAAAAATTTTGGATAGTGACATCCTAATTATCTAGCGGTATGAAACTACCTTTACGGCCTATTCTCATATCTACCGAATATACACAAAAAAAATCATAAAAATCGGTCGATCTGTTTCGGAGTGCGACCACAAACACCGTGACGAGAGATTTTTATTTTATTAGATTAGACAACCATAATGGTCGTAGCGCACATATCAACTCGGAAAGGGATCGTCACCGGATCGCCTCGGCCGTCAACCTAATTAGGCGCCGGCCACACAGAACAGACGCAAGACACGGACCCGTCGCAGTCGCGGTCGCGCGCATACAGAAACGACGGGCGTCCCGTCTTTTGTGTATGTTTTACGTCGCGACGGCTGCATACATTTTGTATGAAAGTAGATTAAAGGCGCCGGCCTCACAGAACAGACGCAAGACACGGACCCGTCGCAGTCGCGGTCGCGCGCATACAGAAACGACGGGCGTCCCGTTTTTTCTGTATGTTTTACGTCGCGACGGCTGCATACATTTTGTATGAAAGTAGATTAAACGGGCGCCGCGACTGCGACGGGTCTGTGTCTTGCGTCTTTTCTGTGTGGCCGGCGCCTAACGTAAGCTCGGCTACGGCTAGGC
This sequence comes from Thymelicus lineola, assembly GCA_963932265.1. NCBI lineage: Eukaryota > Metazoa > Arthropoda > Insecta > Lepidoptera > Hesperiidae > Thymelicus > Thymelicus lineola. The sequence continues at coordinate 11,125,607 of OZ010703.1, read as the reverse complement.
GACGCCGCGCTTACGGCTCGCCGGCCGCTGGTTGACGGAATGAATGACAGCAGTTCGCCGACGCAGCGGTAGCCGCGGCGCAGGGCGTGCACGGGGAAACGGAAAGTCGAAGGATAGCGTACGGTGAGGCGTAAGCGCGGGTACGGCAAGTCGTCCACGCACCATACCGCGGTTCGTGAGCTTGTCTCGAGGCGAGGCGATTACGTTACGAATCCGATAAGTGTGCTTTACAGTAGGGAGTTTCATACAAAGAATACTGACATGCAAGAGTTGATACGCTTACGTTCCGTTTACGAGTTGATATGTGTGCTACGACCATAATACCACAATACTGTATAGCAATACGAAAACGTGGGTTTAAAGAACCGATTTTCCATTTTTTTAAGTAGATAATAATATATTTCAGATAATTACCAGTGTTATCGCTTTTATTTAAATTTGATAACATTCATTATTAAAGTGATTATTTTAAAAAAGTAGTTTTCTTTAAAAACAATAAGTCCAAGTTGTTTTTATTTTGTCCACTTTTTAAAACTGGTTCTTTCATACATACTCTCCTCTACGCCAATTTCATTGATAATAAAAACCTACTAAATAATAATGCTCAAAGCATAAAACATGCGGTCACAACACGCGTTGAATATTGGAGTGTTTTGAAGGTTCCACATCGGGGGATGTATTACCAGATAGTATAAATTATGTATGGTCAGGTGCGCTGTAAAAGCCTTTTTGGTCTAATGTAGGCTTTTTTAAGGTATGAGATCTTTACGACCACGGTGCGTACATGCATTAGATATCTAACGTGATCTTATCTTTATAATGCTAATTTTTGAGCCCTGATGTCATGCATGAGACTAAAACAGTTATTATTATGTAAATTTCAACAACATCAGATTAAAACAGATTTATTTCAACATGCAAGTTTTTACCGAAATTCATATTCTGAATAAGAAACATTGGAAGATAAATAAAAGTTTGTACAATGTAATTAAAAATTTTCATTACCGAAATTCATTGGATTTCATGCTCTTGGAATAGCGTTGAATATTATGTTTGATTTTCATGCGTAAAAGCTCAAGAGCTTCTCTCAATTTAGCATTTCAGATTTTCGATTATTAAATAAAATGTATGGTAACTAGTTATTTGTGTCACTTATTTACTGAGGTTACGAAAATATCAGAACTGTATTTATCGGTTGTTATCCGACTTCAAAAATTTAGGATAATACAGGCTCCTCAAATATTAAAGGTATACGTATGGCGAATTAGACGTTTTTCGAATACGTGCAGAATTTTTTATTGGTTTGTTAAATCTAGTCAAGCAAGCTTGTGGTCGTAGATTGATGGTACCCAATTTTACGTACACCTTTAAGGGCATTAACGTAATGTATGCGAGGTAAGAAATGAAGTGGCACTTCATGTTTCACCCGACGTGCAAATCCCTTTATTTACAGCCGTTACCCAAAAGGATTGTTGCCTCACCAAGAAGTCAGCTGGGTCGTGACGAGTGGGATCAAATCTATCCCTTTGTCATGTTCTTAAATCCAAAGATAAAAGGTTGTAACAAGTTCACAGAAGTTCATTCGTGAATTCATAGACATCAATCAGATTGTTTTAATAAAAATATAAGCCGCGCCAATAAAGAAACGAATCTAAAATGGCGGAAATTATCATTCCCCCTTACTTGCATGTTATTCTTGTCTTTCGCGTGCGAGTGAGTGGGAATGATAATTTCCGCCATTTTAGATTCGTTTCTTTAATGGTGTGGCTTATATCTTATAAGAAAGTTAGGTACCAATAACTAAAAGTAATCCTACCTACCTATACCACCTACTTACATATACCGTGTAGGTATCTGAATTTATTTTAGTTACAATTTATTGCTGTGTTTTAAAAGTGTGTTCATTACACATTACGATACGCCAGTTTTTATCAAACTTATTGGTACATGTTTTAAATTTTTAATATTTAAAGAGCAAGCGTGGCCGATATTTTAAAAATATTTTATTGATAATAAATCAAAAGTAATTTCAAAGATTTCAGAGCATGATTAAGGAAATAGTTATACAGTGTAAGAAACATTCAATTTAACCGAAGCGAAACTCATGCTTGCGGATGAAGAAGGGAACACATGCATTTCTAAGTCAGCTAGTTTATTTTAAATATTGTTATTTGTTTGCAATATAAAAATCATAATTCCTTAAAGTGCACTCAAGTTATAAGACGAGAATTTTTCATGCAAAAGCAATGTAGCTACTTCTATATGAATGCTAAAATTTTCTTATACAAAGTTTAGTTGTGCATACAAAATCGTCTGATTAAAGATTTTATTCAGTTTTGGTAAGGCGCATTCATATTTTTATATTTTTAGCTTTCGCCCCATTCAATCCTTTATAAATCAGTATTCAGAGTATGAATTAGAGGTGTATTTTTCGTTGCACCCGTAATAACAAGGCCGTTGAATATAAACCTCGTAATGAAATTTCCATACTGTTTTTTGTTTGTTTGCAGCCTAGAGAGTTATTAATATCAGAGAAAGATTGATGTAGGTTAAGTTTATTAACGCCCATTCCATTATGATCAAATCAATCATATTGTTGTTTAACTTTAGTCTCCGAGGTAAATAGTTTTTAGATTAAACTAAACCATAAAACTTTTATGAGTTACTAGGAAATCGCCCTCGCTTCGCTTCGGGAAAAATAGTAAAAAAAATATAATATAGCCTATGTCACCTGGGGATAGTGTAGCCTCCCAACACTGAAAGAATTTTTCAAATCGGTTCGGTAGTTTCGGAGCCTATTCAATGCAAACAAACAATCAAACCTTTCCTCTTTATAATATTAGTATAGATAAAATCATTACACCTACATTACAAGAAATTCATAATAGAAACTTAAAGGATACAATGAGTTAAGTTTTGTGACTAATAATAATTATTGGGTCTCGATTTGTGATTGTTTTTGATTTCAAAATAACTGTGTAGGTCCTTGCGATCGACGCTACAGTTATGCTGGCCATACACAATCAAGTATACTTGTCAAAGCAGGACTTGACACGGCATCCAGTAAACTTGACGGTGTATAGCCACGATATGGCTGTCTGGCTATATAGCTATCTCATGCAAACTGGATGCCGCATCAAGTCAAACTACAAGCTTGACAAGTAGACTTGATCGTGTATGGCCAGCTTAAATCCTAGTGCGGGAGTAAGTATGAGCGTGTGATATGTATTTATTTTGTTTTACCAGCGTTCTGTCGTTTTTCCAGCGTTTTCTGCGACAATAAATACGCTATAGTTTTTCACATCACGGTTTAATATTTCATGAAAATTCGCTCAGCAGTTTTGACTTGAAAGAGTAGCAAGCATCCATACAAACTTTAACATCTGTACTAATATTAAGAACAGGTAAGTTTTGATTTTTTATTTGTTTTTAATGGATAAACTCAAAAACTACTGGATTGATTTCAAAAATATTTTCACCAATAGGAAGCTCTATTGTTTATGAATAACATAGGCTATATCTAATTTACCGAAGCAAAACAAAAGGTTACTACATATTATAATCAATGCTAATACGAGTATTATAAAGCTGAAGAGTTTGTTTGGTTGAACGCGCTAATCTCAGGAACTACTGGTTCGAATTAAATAATTCTTTTTTTGTTTGATAGTCCTTTTATCGAGGAAGGCTATGGGTTATATAACATCATAATTTAAGTAGTGAGTTTTTTGCACAAATTAACGCCGGTGAAACCGCGCCGCATAGTTAGTTTATAATATTAGTAGGATTACAACACAATACTCGTAATAATTGAAAGTACCCCATCGTGGTCATTTGGCTGAGAAAACCCAGCAGCAATTACGCCTATAAATGTAGCTCAGCTCTTCCGGACACGTATCCAATTAGTAGGAACGGACAGCCAACGGAGTCAGGGAATAAATTTCGGGAATTTTGTGGATGCTGCAAACAAAACAATACCTACTGACATTTTAAATTTTAATAGTAATTTACTTGACATGTTTATATGTATAATTGTTAATATAAATAATTAACCAATAGAAATTAACCGTAATTAATTATGTACGCCAAATTGGCAGAGTAAGCGAACTATGTCTTAATGTTACCATCATTATGTACCTTATTTCACAAATAAAATATTTGATTGATTGATTGATTGAAAACATGCTGGAAAATGAAGGGATTTTTACTAATACAAGAATTTTTTATGAATATTTCAGTCGCATGTGATTGCGTAAATTATGAAGTTTTCGGTCCATATTCACCACAGATATTCAAAAAATATAATTCATTTTTCTGGGGTTCGCTGATAGATGGCGCTGATGTCATAGTTTATTTTATTTTGTACACAGAAAAAGAGTGATATTATCAATATTAAAATAATACTTTATGTTGGCGCGTCCGTACAGCAATAGTACAGTACGCGACTTAGAGCGGGATTCCGTGTGTGCACATAATACTAGACCAGTCTAGACTTACCTTCAGGTTGGTGGTGGTGCTGACGAAGAATTCTTCACGCGACTTGTCTTCTTGTTGGTTCGTCCAAACTGTATCCAATATACATACACACACGACCTTCGATATAAGTGGACTGTATGGAATCGGTATTAAGCGGTAGAAAGAAAGAGTTTCCACGATGGTGGAAGATCAGCGGCGCGGATGGGCACAGAGCAAGCGGTCAGCCCGATAGCCAGGTATGGACTGATTGAGAAGCGTACGCGCAGATTAAACGCGTTATTAAAATGTTTGAGGGTGGATTTAGAAATCGCCTTACTGGCGCGAACACTTTACATACATAGGTAGCATTAAACATCGATAAAATTATGCAAAAATTCAGTTGTATTAGACACATTTCATATTATGTAGGCAATAAATTATTAATTATAAAATTAAAATATATTTAAGAAAATATATTTTACGAGGGGTTATTTCTTAAAGCAATATCCATATTTTTTTCTGTTCGTGCGACTGTTCCCACTCATTTGAAATCGATTTTATTGATTTATTATATTTGTTTTACTTTAATCGGCTCAAAAATAATATTTACATGAAATCATCGTGTTGGCTGGAGCCTTGAGAGACAGTTTCGTTCGCTCTCTCTTCTTTCATATCCAAATTAATAGAAATGTTTTTTCTTTAAAATATTTTGTTATAAATATACAGCTAACGTTTCCATTGTGCACTGTTGAAACACTGTTATACAGCGCCTTCGTGCTACTTGGGAGAAGGCTTGAGTCTGAAAGTCACCCTTTTCATTTTGTCCCCGAAAATCGCCTGTAGTCATATAAGTTACGAATTCCCAATGGGAACAGGAACTTTGATGATTCAAAGAGATCCGAGTTGGATACAAAAGTTTCGATGTTACGAAACTGAACATTAAATGATCAATTATTTTTCGTACAGATTTTTTGATGATGAAGTTCACGCTTTGTGAATGTGAAATTGGATACAAAAGTGAAAGATTTTTTATATAATGTTTAAATACATTATTATTAGTTAGTCATTATTATTAGTTGTTTAAATACATTGTTACAAATTGATTAAGTACCCATCATAATTTTTAGAAATTGTATTTATGTTATATTTCTTCGTCCACGATGCATGCCGTGGTAACCTATAATTAAGGCAACATTTAATTCTTAAAATATTTGTCTCTTGTATTTTTGTATACTTAATGTGTGTCTTGTTGGTTATCCATAAATAAATAAAATAAATTAATAAATATAATATTAATAGGTATACGATAAGACTTTAGTAATATTATTATATATTATGACGCGCATGCTATATAAAAAACTTTATCGTGCTCGTATCGTCTCTTCAAAAAACTTTCCTTTTGCAACTTTTTTTCCTCGGCTTTTAATTTTCTTTGTTGTTTCGTGCCATCCCCAGTACATCATATCTATGTTTTATGTTTTTATTGTATAAGTGTCTACTTATTTACTTTAGGTTTTTCATTAGTTATCTTTTATGTGTAGGTACTTTAATTTCAGGCAAGTTGTTTTTGCATTCGAATTTGGATTTTCCAGAAATCACTTACTGGAAGCGATTGTGCTTACCAGATAAGTGTCTTTAATTTATAAGTCAATGCTATGGATATCATATTTAAATGATCTTGATCTGTATTATCACAAGCGACCTTTCACGCGACCAGACGCGAAGATCAACATCGAATATATAAAAATGAGAATAATATGTCGTAAAGTATATTTCACACCGCTAGATGATTAGAGAATCCAGAAATTTTTTGGTAGAACAACGTTTGCCGGGTCAGCTAGTAATTACAAAAAATTCGGGAGCCAAAGTATTTCACGAACCATTTCACAATTGTTAAAATAAGTTATATTCATGTGTTTTTGAGAAAGAATAATGCATTCCCCAACTTGCAACTATTGAAATAACTTTAAGGTTTTGCATCCTATTCACTAGGTAAAAGATCGCTCTACATAAATAAGGTAATTTTACTGAGGAAAATTTTGTTTCAAATTTATTATGAAATACATTTTATCAGTAATAATATTAAAAAGTAAAATTAATTAAGTGTAAACTAACGATACTTTCGTAATTTCACCGGCTACCCTCTAAGCCACTATAATTTTCACCTAAAGTGTAGTTAGCAAACTGTGGTTAACTTTTAGCCGTTTCATTTATAATTTAAATTTTAAGTTCCTGGAAGTTAAACGAAAATTAACTTTTTGTTTCATAAATCGGTAGGTATTTTTGTGAATATTATTAAAGTTAGGTCAAGGGGTATGGCTAATCCGTAGTAACTGTGGATTGGTCAAAGGATTAATACACTATTTACTTGATAAGAAACGACGGCATATTATATTCATCATCAAATATTTTTTTTCAAATAATTATAATTGATTGATTTTGTATAATATTATAATTATGATGCTCAAAATTTGTATTATATTATATTATAATTTTATTATTAATCATTTTAACGATAAACTAGAACCACAAACATATTTATTATATTTTATATAAACTTTGACACACATATAAAAGCATACATACAAGCATGTAAAAGCTAATAAAAAATGTATTAGGCCGCCATATTTTCCATTTTATTTTGGGTTGTCGGGCATTGGTCGGCCGCTACGCCATCGCGCCACGCCGCGTCGCAAGCAGCTGCGATCCTCTACGAAAGCTCTCTTTGTAATAGACCCATGTAGGTTGTCAATATGATTATAAACATTATGTCATCGCAGACTAAACATTTTAAATGCAAACGGGTACTCAAGATTTTTGTACTTTATACCGAATATCGAGAGTACTTACCAGTTTGCATTTTATACCAATAATAAGTTAGCATTTCAAATATTATACCGCTAGCGGGCACCCATCCAACCACCGACCGCAGCCGCTGTTATTTAACTTTGTAGATCATTTAAGATCGACACAAGCCGGACTGTGAGTGCTACGACACACTTTATAATAGATTTAAAATTATAATCTGAAGAATATTTCTCAAACTAAATTCATCCGCTGATTCTAATATCCGCTAATTCAGCAGCAGTAGGTAATAATAAAGTAACACGTAAATCGTTTAGCTATCTAAACGTGTTGGCAAAATTACAGACGCGAGTAATTTCATTGAATTATGTTTGGTTGAAGCATTCACTTCAAAAGCCACGCAAGGCTTAACCATTCAATGAATTGAGGTTACCGGCTCACTAGCTTACACTGAGGTCTGCGAAAGGAGTGACGCCGCTTTTGATTTCGTCTCCATAAAAGTTATTTAGGTTCAAACCCGTCGTTTATTTTTCAATAGACTTACTAACTTGCTACATGTTCGTAAACGGTGAGCGTAAAAGAAAAAAAACACTGTGAGTATTTTTAGGCCCGTATTTGAACCGATTACAAATGTCATTTTTTACATACCATTTGACATATTTCAGCATCTCAGATCAATGGCACTGGCACACACAGCCTGCCCAAATAAGATAAGCAGATATGTACCACACAAGAACACACACACCCAGGCCGAGAACAGACATTCAAACTATTATTCAAATTTCTACTTCCCTGGGAATAGAAGCCAGGACCCTTGCCGCGGTGGTCTAGCATGGTAACCATTACTATACAATATAACAACTTGTCTATTAGAAAAGTATCTGATTAATAAAGATGAATAAATAAACACTATCTAATGTCCCCCACAAAAGCGAAATGATCACAAAACAAATCCACTCAAAACGAAACATTAAACAGACCCAGTAATTATTATTAATCGGATTTCAATCGACGCCGCAACTCGACGAAACATTCAACTTGTCGTATAAAGTCGTTCAGCGCATTCGATTACCATAAAACAGCAGTAAAACGGACGGCGGTTGGACGTAGTGGTTTTTCACGCCTCACAAATTGTTCTTTTACGATCCTGTGGAACAAAAATGTCGGAACAACCAAGAATAAATCGAATGTCGCGACGAAGGTCATGTTGTATATTGTTCCTTGTGACAGATTTATGAAGACGACTTGAGTAGCAAGAATTTTGTGGACATAACGAACGACACAAGATTGAGGTTTCTTTAACTTTGTAGGAAAACTTCGACTAAATAGTTCTACTTTTCAGGTTTAAGGGCTCCATCTATCCTTGACCAAGCTCACCTTCCCTGGTCATAGAACCTCTGGGTTTTCACAGGATTCATCATTTAGTTTTATGCCAACGGTGACATGTATGGTGGCAGGGTACAATTTAATATCATACGCTTACTCAAAATGGATCGTGTTCACGGCTAAAATGCGATGGTGTGGAGAAACTCTTGTCATGGATGATAATATTGAGTCTATGACGGATGTCGGATGACGTTTGACACACATCAGTCTACGTAACGTTTTGTTCGTGTTTGTGCTTTGGGAACCACATCACGACGCTTAATTAAGTTTAAAACCATGGTGGTTGGGTATTTTACATGTCTGGCTACCTACCATCCTTTTTTTTAATCGAAAGTGAAATATTCTATACGTATTTCGATGGCAATGTCAGAGAGCCAAGTTTTTTGACGTGATAACGTCTATTAAACAGCTTACAATTAGAAAAAGCATGACTCATCTGTCGCGTTACGCGAGCGAACCAACAATGGAGAAAGCGCCATCTATAAACAAAACTATAAACACAATTAAGTCAGAAAGGAACTTGCTGAAAAAATAGTTTAGTTCAGGAGTTCTAGATGGCGTTGTAGTATAAAGATAAAAGTTTCTAATTATAACTTAATTTCCAGAGATAATATTATATGGAGAAAGCGCCATCTATGAACAAAACTATATACACAATTAAGTCAGATAGGAACTTGCTGAAAAAATAGTTTAGTTCAGGAGTTCTAGATGGCGTTGTAGTGTAAAGATAAAAGTTTCTAATTATAAGTTAATTTCCAGAGATAATATTATATTCGAGCACTACTTCATCAATGTTTTGTCATGACGTTGTCACGTTAAACTACCGTCCGTAAACCGACTTTACAGACAACCATTTTTTTATATATGTAGTAACTAATTGACAACCGAGCTGACGGTCCATATGACAGTAAGTGGTCACCGTCATTCATGAACATCAGCACCATCAAAGCCGTTGCTGATCAAGAAAGAAGAGGAGAAAGAAAGAAAGAACTGACTCCAAAGCCCTCAGCTGGAGCACGAAGAGTCATTTGGCGGCCGACTCAAGAAAGATGGAGATTAGCTAGGCAGGGCAGGCCACATGGAAAAGAGTCATAATATCTGTTATAATATTAATGTCTTAATACGTATAATATTACTGTCCTTAAGTGAAGCCGTACTAGCGGGTTGGATTTTGTCGTCTCTTACGGAAACCATCATATTATAGATTGTATACCGCCACGGGATTGGGGTAAATATTCTAAGCCACCAGAATGCAAATAAAATAATTGATGTGGATTTCTGCAGCTTTCTGGATGGTAGAGGTCGCGGATGGCCATAGTGACCACTTCATCTCATTCACAGTGCAATCGTAATACGGAGCACCAATCAAAATAAATTTCTATAAAATGTCGTATAAAACATGTAAAAAAAGAAAACATTCCGTCACGTTTTCAGGTCTCATCAAGTAGGTGTACGTCAAAGTAACAGTCTCATTACTAAATGAGCGGAGGCAAGAGGCAAGAGGCAAGAGGTTTAGACCTCGATTCGCGTCGGCACTTACGGCAGAAACGCTTGCAGCGACGATACATTTTACATACATTCAAAATATTCATTACTATAAAAAAAGTATTTTATACTTCGAGAACAGATTACATTTATTTATTTATTTATTTACATGTTTATGTCACCTCTTAAAAAGAAGAAACAAATGGCAAACTTAATGCCTAATGGCATTGTCCACCAGTCAACCCTGGGTGGATGTGGAAATAGCTGATGGCAGGTGCTAACATGAGATATAGATATACTACATAACAAGAATACATACAAATACACGGACATACATAAATACCAATAATAACATAAATATATAATAAATAATATATAATATATAAATATTTTTCTGTCACGAAAAAGCGTTACGGCCGCGTGGAGGGGGTAGGCATTGGGGTAGGCGATAATTATATTTATAATACTTTATAATATACTAGCTGTTGCCCGCAGCTTCGCACGCGGAAATAATTTGCAATAAAATATTGCGACTATAAATTACAATATTATCATATAATAATAGGATAATTTAGTAGGATGTATATTTAACTTTTACGGTTATAGAATTTATTTCTCATATGATTTAATAAAAAAAATCACTTACAGAGAAACAACATTATTCAAAAACAAGTAAATTAAGCCGAGATAACGTAGTACTAATTATTAATATTAATTTAAGTTAGATGTAAAATAATGTGTTCAACCAATGATGTTTAAATAAATATAGATACGTTATGACCTTACAAATCAACCGAAAAATCTGTTCCGATGTCCGCAAGGCACGCTTTATTGCTTTATCGCACGTCTATATCGCTCTCGCGTCAAAACTACATCGCTATCTCTTTCTTCACCTGAATAAGAGTTCCCAATTGGGAACTTTTTGAGTCACACAACGAGCGCGCTTATGACATATCTGCCTCTTTTTTTAATATATAATATCACTAGCTGTTACCCGCGACTTCGTACGCCGAAAATAAAGATCCCTTCATTATATAACATGTTTTTCATAAATTGACAGCAAACTTGTCCATACTACGAAGATAGGAAACCCGTGCCTTGTAATAGTCAATTATGGGTTGAAGCTAAAACACCTACACTTAGTACATGTATCGTATTATGTAAATGAGTAAAATATTAAACAAATCTTTAGTGTTGATAATGAAATGATAAAGTTACGATCTGATATTGTAGCGTGATTGGTAGTCAGCAAGTTACTAAACTATTCACCAAAATTACAGCAAAAGTGACATGTTCTTAGAACCCATTAATTACCCATCGGGAGAAGCATTCATAGCCCGGACGCAGCGGTTTGTGTCGGTTCTAATAGTAATCGATGAAGTTAAACAATAGCGAGCGCGGTCGGTAGTTGGATAGGTGATCGCTAGTGGCAAAAAATTCTTGAGCTCCCCGAGCTTCGGAGGGCACGTAAAGCTGTCGGTCCCGGTTGTTGTCGTAAGATAACAGTCGTTATGACATATTGAAGGTCCTCGCCCCGCGTAATGACTTCCGACACTTGGGTTGATTTCTAATCCCTCCATCAATCCACACTGGAGCAAAGTGGTGGAGTATGCTCTAAGCGTCCTCAAGAGTGAGTGCTCAGTAGTGAGCCATTAATGACCCACCCATAGGAAAGGTCCCAAAATAATTGAACTTTTTAGAATTTAGAGGTTTATCTAAATCAGGGCCTGAGAGTTTTTGAATTTTAAATTTACATTGTAATTTTACAGAATACACAAAAAACATATCTTTCTTTTCTTTTTGGGCAGCAGCAAATCAGTGATTCCTTTAGCGTTGCTAATGTACATTGGCGAAAGTGACCACTTACCATGAGGTCACTCATCTGTTCGTTCTACAACTTCTTACTCCAAACTTACTCTAAACTTACAACCTCTAGTTTTAGCCCTTAGGGAATGTATTACCAAACAATCGTGTTACAGTTATTTTTGTTTTATGTAAGATTAAATACTAACTACCAACTTTCACAGTTTTAACTTAAAAAACCGGGCAAGTGCGTGTCAGGCCACGTGCAATATAGGGTTCCAAAGTAATAAGTTTATTGACTATTACTCATTCACTACTTATGCTAACAAACCTATTTTTGAGAATTCTTTCACTTGTCCAACTCCAATCGTTTAGCCGTTGGGGGGACACTTGACTTGGGTACCCAAAATTAGCACTTTCAAGCCAAATATTTCGCAAACGGAACCCTACATCCAAAAATGGTCTCAAAAGACCCATAATATTTTTGAAAAAACTTTTCAACGATACCCCACACTATAGGGATAAATAAAAAAATAATCCTCACGTTACCTGTAGTCCAGGTACCCCAAAAAAAATTATTTTCAGTAGTTTATTCTACGATTTTGGAGTTTTAATAAATATGTAAATCCATGCCAAATTATAGCTTTCTATCACTAAGGGTCTCGGCGCTCTGCTTTGGACAGACGGACAGACTGACGGACGGATATGACGAAACTATTAGGGTTCCGATTTTACTTCAGAACCCTAAAAATGACGAAGTTTCGTATAAACATTCCCTGAATGAACCCTTTAAAGATTGATTTTTCAAATTATGTTAAAGTTAATTTTTGTTTATAACAGTCGAACTGAGAACCTGCTACTTTTTTGAAGTTGGTTAAAAAACTGGCTAATAGCGTGTCAGGTCACTGGTAATATAGGGTTCCGAAGTTATAAGTTTATAGAACTCAATAACTATGTATGCTAATATAGCCATGATAGTTTTCCTTTTGAATTCATCTTAATGCTATTGCCATGAATTTTTTTACGTGTCAATCGAAAAATGGACTTAGCAGACCCATATTATTTTTGAGAGACCTTTTCCACGATACCCCGCACTATGGGGTGCGTGACGGATTTTAGGATACCTCCTAAAAACATATTTTTAAAAATGTTATTCTACCAGTTTAAAGTTTAAATAAACATGTATATCCTTACTAAATTACAGCTTTCTAGCACTAAGAGCCTCTGCGCTATGCTACGGATGGACGGACGGACGGACGGGCATGATGAAACTATGAGAATTCTGTTTTGACTTCGGAACCCTAAAAAGAGTCATAAAAATCGCTTCATAAATAACGAATCTATCAACTACATATAAAAAAATTTGACCTTATCCCTATGTATCCTATGTCCTTTCCCGAGCTCAATTCTATAGCTGTACCAATCATCAAAATCGGTTCAGTTGTTTAGGCGAGAAAGAGTTATCCCTCAGGAACTGGTCTATTTTTCGGGATAAAAAGTATCCTATGTCATTTCCCGAGCTCAATTCTATATCTGTACCAAATTTCATCAAAATCGGCTTAGTGGCTTGAATGAGTTATCCCTCAGGAACAGGTATGTTTTCCGGGATAAAAAGTATGCTATGTCCTTTCCCGAGCCCAATTCTATATCTGTACTAAATTTCATCAAAATCGGTTTAGTGGCTTGAAATAGTTATCCCTCAGGAACAGGTCTATTTTCCGGGATAAAAAGTATCCTATGTCCTTTCCCGAGCTCAATTCTATATCTGTACCAAATTTCATCAAAGTCGGCTTAGTGGCTTGAAAGAGTTATCCCTCAGGAACAGGTCTGTTTTCCGGGATAAAAAGTATGCTATGTCCTTTCCCGAGCCCAATTCTATATCTGTACTAAATTTCATCAAAATCGGTTTAGTGGCTTGAAAGAGTTATCCCTCAGGAACAGGTCTATTTTCCGGGATAAAAAGTATCATATGTCCTTTCACGAGCTCAATTCCATATCTGTACCAAATTTCATCGAAATCGGTTCAGTGGTTTTGGCGTGAAAGAGTTATCCCTCAGGAACAGGTCTATTTTCCGGGATAAAAAGTAGTTTAGGCGTTATTGAGTAGCAGACAGAGAGTTACTTTCGCATTAATTATAATATTAGTATAGATTGTGTTCTACAATAACTTTAGACAGAACTGTGTACTGTGTGCTCCCAATGTTGGTAATGCAATTTAATGTTTGTTATTAACATTGCCCATAGATGGCGCTGTTCGTAACGCTGAATCACGCTGTTGAGATCCTGTAGCATTTCTATAAGGACACCAATGTTTTCATATTGATATAAAGATATGACATGCATGCTGCTAACTACGTGTCCGATATAATATCCACTTTTTGAGAAGGCGTTCTTTCTAACGTCCTTAAAATAAAAAAAGGCAAAAGGTTTTAAAATAATTCGGTAATCGATTGATATTCGATTATCCATAGCTTCGATACTGTGTTACTGTTAACTTAATATTTTTCAACACCCTTGCTCATAAATTGGTTTTTATCACAATATGGCTTTTACACTCATAAACCATGGTATTAAACACTTGTGCTTTTTTTTCTTGATCGCATCGCACTAGTGTTTTATTTTATATTCCATCAAATTAAGTTTGTACCTTGCTGAAAGATATTATTTATGCATTCTATTTGCTCTTAACTTAGCCGGGTTATATTATAGTTTTATTTTTAAATTTCGGAAAAAAGTTTTGACTTAGATACGTTTCGTTTCAACATAAGACTAAAAATAACACTATTTTTGTAAAAAAAAAGAAGTGTACCACCTTGAATATGATAAATTTTCAACAACTTATTTACTTTAATTAATAATTCAATGTGAAACTAATTCATAAATACATAAATATTAGATTTTTTTACATTTTGCGTTTTGGCTGTTTAGCGTAATTGTTCGTGCCTACGCTCCAATCTGCGCGCGCATAGCTAACACGCCGCGCGCAGAAAAAAAAAATATCAGCGCGGAGCGCGCCATTTTTAACAAACGTTCCGTCTGGTCTGTGAGCATTGTTTATTTGAGTACGAATAATTTGTTTTTTTACTCGTAAGTGTGTTGAAAAACGTCGTATGACACACGTGAGGTTTGGTCATTACACTCTCGGTTTTCTTGCAGCACTCGCCTTCGGCTCGCGCTGTATCACCTCGAGTGTAATGACCAACATACCACACTTGTATCATAATGTACTATAGGCATATAGGGGAAGGGAAAGTCTACAGCTACATTATTGTTGAATTTGTTGACACACTCCTCCAAGTCCCAACGATTGACACAATAAGACGTCATGACTCATGATTGATACCTTTTTGTATAAATTATATTAAAATGTCCGCTAACAGTAACTTTATTATTCACTAGCTTCGCATGCGAAAATTATGTTTTACCTTATTTGTGCCTCTTTTATTCATAGAATTAAAGTATTCGTCTTAAGCAATTTATACATGTACTGAAACCCAAGATACAAGTAAACACAAAGGATTTCTTCGGGAGCAGGTTTTGAAAAATAAAAAAATATTCACATTTTGTTTTTTTGTCTTTTTCCTGCAATATTAAAAAAGATGGAAAATATGTAAAAATATTAAATGAACAGAGAATTTTCCCCTTGAATTATAGATTTTATGATCATATATTGTAACCACTGTACCTCTTACAGAAAAAAATAAAAAAACGGTGAATTTTTATTGAAGAACTGATATTTAAGAATTTATGTTCTTAAACCTATACTACAATTACAAAGGATTTTTTCTAGTGGGTTTTAAAAATAAACAATTTTGATATTCATTTGCTTTTTCTTCTCTTTCATTCAAAATTATGAAAAACTGGAAAATATGTACTCCATATTGTTGCAAATTTGAAGCATTTTGAAAATATTCCATTCAAACTTTCATCCTATTTTCCAATGGAAATCTTCAATATTCCAGGATGAAACGTTTTCTAAACTATGACCCAGAGTATAAGTAGCAACTTTATCAATTTTCATCGAAATCCGTCCAAGGGTTTTGATTTGATGCCCGGACAGAAAAAAAGACAGACAGACAGACGTACAATAATTCTCAAAATGCTTTTGCCCAAAAAATATTTTTGGGCTCTAACACGTTTTTAAGACACCTCTAATCAAAATTTTGAAAAAATATTCAATGTACAGAAAATTTGCCCCTTGAGTCTTATTATAGTTGTAGCGGAGCTACTTTGTATTCTTTTACTTTATACTTTTTATTCTATATCTTTGTAAATATCTGCTAACTAAATTCTTGTTTATAAATTTAAAATATATGTTCGGTCGGACAAACGGATCGGTTATATAGTAATGCGTCATCCGATGCGCTTTTCGCTCGGCTCCGCGAAGCCGCCCGATCACTGCCGAACAGCATCTGACAGTCGTCTTGGTTACGGAAAAACTGTTATGGCACAGAATACTTAAGCCTCAGATTAAAGAAATAAAAGGCAGATATACCTTTCGCAAAGAAATGCAACGAATGACGTGAAGCCGCTTTTTCACTATGTGTGCATGACAACCATATTGACATCTAGCAGTGGCATCGTAGAGACACATATTTCTTTGTGTGTGTAAGTTGCCAGACATTGAAAACAAAAAGTCGCAATCTCCCGCAATTTAGAAAATATTTTTTGTCATATGTATTTTCAACTTGAAATATTATGCACAATTTAATTGGCAAATTATTTATTATTACATCACTAGTTATCAAAAAGTATAGATATTAAATATGTCAAATGTTCTTTTAATATACAGTACTTAATATGTTGAATTGTTTTAATTTATGGTTTTTTTTTCTCTTTTGGGTAGTTATTTTTAATTGAAAAATATCAAAATTTTAATACATTTATTATAATTAAAATACATGAAATACACATATATAATATACGTCATCTTCATTAAAATGCAATGAATAAACAAAGCAAAATTTGGATGGCCAATCATTATCTTGCCTACTTTGAGGAATAATAAAATCCCATTTATCTCGTATAATAGCATTTGTCGGCAATCTGCAAAATAAAATAATTTATTGAGTTGGCTAAGCAGGAACTAAAATAGAATACAATATTTTCTTTCAATCGTGCATTTTATCGTAGGCAAACGTGATATTTTCGATCAACCAGGTTTGTTTACCTATGTTAAAATCCTTATGTTATTCCTCTAATCTTTTGTAAAATCTACCTTATGTTTGTAATACCCAGCGACTGGTATTTATGCATTGGTTGCATTTCCTGATTTTTAGATTTAAATAAATACAACTATTTACTTTTAAAATATTTTTTTTGATATAAATTTCTAATCGATCAGTGTTCAAATAACCCATGCATATTTCCCCTAATTAAGGGTAATCTATTTTCATATAAAGCTGGTATAAAATTGAATAATTGTCGAGGTTTTGTGTTCCGAGCGCACCGCAAAAATATTATTATAAATAAATAATAAAATAATGAACAGTTACCTGTGAAAAGATATCTAATCTTCTTTTCCTTGATTTTGGTAACAACTTTAGCAGTGTTTAAAATTGCAAGACGGCATTTTATCTGAGAAAATTATTTAATAAATTTTGACAGTTGTGACATGCAAGCTATTTGACGCTTTCTTTAGTACTGACTCGGGTTTGTATTTGCTTTTTTAGTTTGTATTTGCTTTGGTAGCTTCACATTTTAGTTAGATGAATATATCTGCCTTTTATTTCTTTAATCTGAGACTTAAGCAGAGACGTTTGGTGGTTGAATGGAATTTTCTCAGATTAAAGAAATAAAAGGCAGATATAACTTTCGCAAAGAAATGCAACAAATGACGTGAAGCCGCTTTTTCATTATGTGTGCATGACAACCATATTGACAGCTAGCAGTGGCATCGTAGAGACACATATTTCTTTGTGTGTGTAAGTTGCCACATTGAAAACAAAAAGTCGCAATCTCCCGCAATTTAGTAAATTTTTTTTGCCATATTTTCGACTTGAAATATTATGCACAATTAAATTGGCAAATTATTTATTATTATATCACTAGTCATCAAAAAGTATAGATTTTAAATATGTCAAATGTTCTTTTAATATACAGTACTTAATATGTTGAATTGTTTTAATTTATGGTTTTTTTCTCTTTTGGGTAGTTATTTTTCATTGAAAAATATCAAAATTTTAATACATTTATTCTAATTAAAATACATGAAATATATAATATACGTCATCTTCATTAAATTGCAATGATTGAAAAGCAAAATTTGGATGTCCAATCTTGCCTACTTTGAGGAATAATAAAATCCCATTTATCTCGTATAATAGCATTTGTCGGCAATCTGCAAAATAAAATAATTTATTGAGTAGGCTAAACAGGAACTAAAATAGAATAAAATATTTTCTTTCAATCGTGCATTTTATCGTAGGCAAACGTGTTATTTTCAATCGACCAGGTTTACCTATGTTAAAATCCTTATTTTATCCCTCTAATCCTTTGTATAATCTATCTTATGTTTGTAATAACCCAGCGACTGGTATTTATGCATTGGCTACATTTCCTCATTTTTACATTTAAATAAATACAACTATTTACTTTTAAAATATTTTTTTTGTTATAAGTTTATAATCGATCAGTGTTCAAATAACCCATGCATATTTAATCGTAATCATAATCATAATATTTGCTGAATTTAGGTACAGATAATGTTACAATTCATTTCAAGTCCGCTAAATTCTGCCTATCGGCGTGCAAATAGTCAAAATATTATAATATAATAATATTTCAACTTATATGTCACTTTATTAATATCATTAATGGTCATGTAAACTTGTCATTTAAAAAGTCATTGATTGTGTAATAGGCTTTGTCAATCAAAAGATCCCGGAGTTTATGCTTAAACTGAGAGATGTTAATGTCCTCATTTCTTACTGTGGTGGGCAATTTATTATAAATTTTGGGTGCCATTCCAAGCATACTTTTCCCAAGTAGTGCAGTATTTGAAGTGGTTGCACATATTTTATTACCAAGGCGCTTACTATTAAACATTGTATATGATTTGATATTGGACTTAACGAAAACGGATATTTCGAATATATAGATACATGGCAAAGTTAAAATTTTAAATTTCTTAAAATATGGGATACAACTGTCTCTATTGCCAATGTTTGCGATGGCCCGTATGCATTTCTTCTGAGCTTTGAAGACCCTATCTTTATCCGTTGAGTTGATTTCCCCTAATTTAGGGTAATCGATTTTCATATAAAGCTGGTATAAAATTGAATAACTGTCGAGGTTTTGTGTTCCGAGCGCACCGCAAAAATATTATTATAAATAAATAATAAAATAATGAACAGTTACCTGTGAAAAGATGTCTAATCTTCTTTTGCTTGATTTTGGGAACAACTTTAGCAGTGTTTAAAATTGCAAGACGGCATTTTATCTGAGAAAATTATTTAATAAATTTTGACAATTGTGACATGAAAGCTATTTGACGCTTTCTTTAGTACTGAATCGGGTTTGTATTTGCTTTTTTAGTTTGTATTTACTTTGGTAGCTTTACATTTTAGTTGGATGAATATATCTGCCTTTTATTTCTTTAATCTGAGGGAATTTTCACGTTAATTTTTCGCTCATGTTATTCTTGTATTTTTCACTCCTTCTTTTAAATTATTTTATATAATATTATTTGATTTGGCGGCTGTAAATAAACTGTTAACGTTACGGACCTCGTAGTTATTAAGTTTTATTATTTTAGAAAACTACTGGAACGTTTTTCACTGTATCCCTCTTTCGCTTCCTCTTCCTCTCCCTCTTCCTCTCCCGCTCCCGGTTCCTCTCCCGCTTTCTGTCCGTCTCCCTCTCCCTCACTCGGTCCCTCTCCCGCTTTTTGTCCTGCTCCCACTCCCGCTCCCGGTTACTCTACCGCTTCCTGTCCCACTCCTGGTCCCTCTCCCTCTCCCGCTCCCTGCCCCTCCCCTCTCACGCTCCCGATTCTTCTTCCTATCCCGCTCCCTGTCCCGCTCCCTCTCCCGGTCTTTCTCCCGCTTCCTGTCCCCTTCCCTCTCCCGCTCCCGGTCCCTCTCCTTCTTCCTGCCCCTCTCCCCTCCTCCTTCCATCCGTTAAATTTTTAAGCCCCATACATTAAATTTTTGTTTCTTACTATAAGCTTAAATATTAATTTTCACATTTCTGAGTTCAAAAACTGACGTAGTTTCTTAAATATTTATAACCCCCTAATTTTACCCCATATGGTGATGAATTTAGATGAAACCGTGATACAGTTATTTTTTGTGTCTTCCTATAAGCTTATATGTATATTTTTCACCCTTTTAACTTTAAAACTGACGAAGTTTCCATACTAACTTGCGCCGCCTTAATTAACTCTTTAGGGGATGATTTTACAAAAAAACATAATATTCCCAAATTTTGTTTGTAATCTGGAACTAATATAATATAAGTTTTCATGTTTTTAACTTCGAAAATGACGAAGTTGCGTACTAAGATTCATCCCCTAAATTAACCCTTTAAGGGATGATGTTCCAAACCACGTGTGAAAATTAACTTTTGTTACTAACTATAACCATAGGTACGTAAAAAATTTCATATTTATGACTCTAAAACTGGCGAAGTTGATTTGTATGTAGTTGACTTCCAACCCCTATTTTTAGAGGATGAATTTCGAGAAATATTAAATAAATACAGTTATTTTTTTAGTCTAACTATAAGCTTATATACCAATTTTCACCCTTCTTACTTCAAAACTCACGAAGTTGCCATACTGACTTCCACACTCTTATTTAACCCTTTAGGGGTTGATTTTTGCGAAAAAAAACCCACGACTTTTAAATTGTGTTTCTGATCTTGAACTAATATGTACATTTTTATGTTTTTATCTTTCAAAATGATGAAGTTGCGTACTCAGTTCCATTAGCTAAATTAACCCTTTAAGGGATGATTTTCAAAAAAATATGTATTAAACTTAACTTTTATTCATAACTACAAACTTACATAAAAATTTTCATATTTATAACTCGAAAACTGGCGCAGTTGATTTGTATGTAGTTGACTACCAACCCCTATTTTTAGGGGGTGAATTTGGAGAAACCAGTGATACATTTATTTTTGTGTCTAATTAATAAGCTTAAGTATATATACATTTTCACCCTTCTTACTTCAAAACTGACGAAGTTCCCATACTAACTTGCGCCACCTTAATTAACCCTTCAGGGGATGATTTTCCAAAAAAACGTAATGTTTCAATATTTAGTTTCTAATTTTGAGCCAATATGAAAATTTTCATGTTTATAACTTCAAAAATGACGAAGTTGCGTACTGAGTTCAATCCGCTAAATTAACCCTTTAAGGGATGATTTTCCAAAAAATGTGTTAAAGTTAACTTTAGTTTACAACTATGAACTTACATAAAATTTTTCATGTTTATAACTCTAACACTGACGAAGTTGGTTTGTATGAAAGTGACTTCCAACTGCTATTTTCACCCCTTAGGGGATGAATTTCCAAAAATCCGATAGCCTATGTTACTCAGGAATAATGTAGCATTCTAATGGTGAAAGAATTTTTAAAATCGGTTCAGTAGTTTTCGAGTTTATTCGTTGCAAACATACACAAATACAAGGCTTTCCTCTTTATAATATTAGTATAGATTAAAATTAATAATGATTATTATTAATTTAATAATTAATAACCGTTGTTATTTAAATATTTTTATAAAGTTTTACTTCTACTGTGTCCCAGCACACATTTTCAATTTCTTTCTTCTCTCTTATTTGGCAAGGCATCGGTGATGCAAGGTGTTGTTTATGTAACTGTAATTGTGACTAGGTAAAAGATAACCTCGGTAGTTTGTTGCCACTTCTCCCAGAATCACTCACGGTAGGGATTTGTTTTGAAAATAGTTTGTAGGTACAAACCGAATTCGAATAAAACATTTTATTTGATTATACCAGTATAAAAAGAGCTTGTACACTACACTGAATTAAAAAAATAGTGAACGTGTAAACAATGTAACGTGTACCAGCTAATACAAATTCATATATGAAAGGTACTGTTCTATTCTTGTTACGATTGGCACAGAAAAACATTTAGAAAAGGTGTCTGAGCTAATCAGGTCAATTGTCCAATACTGCTGTTAGCACAACGAACTAGATGATGCTGAGAGGCCCAATTACCCGGTCTTTGGCCAAGTCTGCCCAATTAGGTTCAGGTCCCCGGATAATGAAATGTAAGCATTGTTAACGAATTGCGCAGTTGCAAAAACAACTTGTTATTCTTGTTTTCATTTAACGGTCAAAAAACTTAATAGTCACATATCTCGCCCTCGCTGGGCGATTAGCCTTATATAAATAGCTGTGAAGAAATATTAGTATTAAAAAGTTTAAAATGAGGTTTCATTAAACTGCATTTTCACAAAAATGTTTCGGTTTCATTTTTAGTAAAATTAATTAATAACCCACATATGAGATTTTACTTCTAAGTAATTAGAAATGCCCAGAAATTATGACACAAGTTAAAACTCTCTTTAGAGTATGTAACTGAAACCCGTTATTTTTATCCTAATCTTACTAATATTATAAATGTCAAAGGTTGTGAAGATGTTTGTATCTTTGGGTTTGCATTACGCACTAAACTAATCCGTATACGAGTAGAATTAAGATGAAGCTTTACACACGGAGAGACCATGTCCAGACAAAAAATAGGGTAGATTTGATTCCTGATAAATCTCCCCGTCTAATGATTTGAACGTTTATCCTGGGCGGAATCTGTTAAATTTTAAGTTAATGCTTGACTAAAATAGTCATACATTGTCAATGCTGTAATGGTGCCCATACACGATCAACTATACTTGTCAAGTTTGCAGCGGACTTGACGCGGCATCCAATAAACTTGACGGTATAATGGCCACGATGTGGCTATCTGGCCATATGGCTATCTCATGTACACTGGATGCCGCATCAAGTCAAACTGCAAACTTGACAAGTACACTTGATTATGTATGACCACCATAATGCTATATGCGCTTCAGTGTTTTAAAATGCTTGTTCTTCAATCTCGGATATTATCTTTAGCTAACTGCAGATGTCACATCGAATCCACTAACTGCACTACAATTCTCCATTGAAACTGACCTTGTGGATCACAACACAAGCCAAAAAAGCATATTATTAATATTATATATACTATTTATAACATAATATTTTACGTTTTAATAGGCTATGAACTTGGCTTAAATACTTCCATGCGCGTATATATTGACAAATAGCGTGACCGCACACGATCGCATGTATTAGAATAGTTATTTTCCTACGTCCGTATGCTCATGATAATATCCGCAGTGCAGTGTGCTCGATAAGGATAATAATAAATGATATGAATTGTAATAGATCCGAGCTGCTGATATCCAAATTGGCTTGTTCATATGTTAAAACTAATTTGCTATGGTTGTTATGTAAATTAATCAAATTAGCTGTTTGTTTGAATGTTGGGTATTTTACTCCAACTGATCGGTTTTTAAGCAATTGTTATGATTTTCTCTATAATTAAAACATTCTACATTTTATAACCATAGACATTTTGTATCTAAATATAATCATTGTTTCATTTTATCATTCATTCAGATATAACGTAAAATGCAAGTTGAATTTAAATATATATGTCACCGGAATATAATAAGAACCGTAAGTTTATAAATTTCCCAGGAAATTTATAAACTTTCGTAGGATTCTAAACGAGACATAAATTGTATAATTTTACGGCCACATTTTCGGAAATTGATAAACTTGCCGAGCTCACTCGTAAAATAATAAGTGACCAATAACCAAACACCATATGCGCTCTGATTGGTTGAACAAGTTACGTGTTCCTTCTCCTTTGTTGACGAAGTGACATTTACCACAGAGTTACGAAAGTTTTAAGTGGCCATGACCAAAACTATGACATGATTGCACGCGAAATCGAAGTTGGCGAATCAGATTCTTTCGATCTCAGTTGTTTTTTCATGGCGAGGGGCTTCGCCATAGATGTCCACGGAACCCCGCTTGGCGGGGTTCCTATTTTTCGTAAATAAAATCAGACAACCATAACCTAACCTATCCTTCTTTTGATTTGAGTTCAGTTGTTTTTTCATGGCGAGGTGCTTCGCCTTAAGTAGGGATTATTAGTATATTATGTAAAAAAGTAAACCTGTATTATAGGTACCTAAATAGTTTTAAAGTAAAAATACTGTTAGGTAGGTAATCGAAACTGATAGATTTATAGTTTATAGTTTGGCAAGTCTGATTGTATCTAAGTCTATGGACACAAGCATTGCCTCTGTCAACATCGACCAATCAGAGAGCAGTGTGTTATTTTCCGTATTTTAAAGAAGCGTAAAATTAAATGCTCTTCTGTGATTGGTCGAGCCGTTTAGAATTTTACGAATGGGCAATCCGTTAGTTTATAAATTTACCATAAGACGTCGCAGATTGATAAATTTCCGAAAATGTGGCCGTAAAATAATACAATTTATATCTCGTTTATAATCCTACGAAAGTTTATAAACTTACGGTTCTTATTATTTTCCGGTGACATATACACCAAAACAACCAGTTATAGCATTATAAATTATAAATATTCATACGAATATGACTAAAATCTAACAAAAATTGGCTTGGCTTCAACCCATTAATGGCCCACTACTGGGCACGGGTCTCTCCTGTTGAGGAGGCCTTGAGCATACTCCACCGCGCTGCTCCAGTGCGGATTGGTGGAGGGGTTAGTGGCCAACCCGAGTGTCGAAAGTTTTTCACACCGCCCGAGGGCCTCCGACATGGCTTAACGACTGTTATCATATATATCATATATGATAACAACCGGGACCGACGGCTTTACGTGCCCTCCGAAGCACGGAAACGCTCAAGAATTTTTTGCCACAAGCGGTCACCCATCCAACTACCGACCGCGCCCGCTGTTGCTTAACTAACAAAAATTACTTTAGCATTATTAAGAGTACATTATAAGTAGAACTAAACTTGGGCACAACACTACGTGCTCCCACATATTGGCAAATACCTCGAGCTCAAGTTGCGTGTATAGAAGCAATTACGATCACAATACCAGCGATGGTATCCGGACTGTGGTCGGCTGATAAGAATTGACATTATACTCGTATTGTAATAGATCC
The DNA here is from genome assembly GCA_963932265.1 of Thymelicus lineola. Taxonomy (NCBI): domain Eukaryota; kingdom Metazoa; phylum Arthropoda; class Insecta; order Lepidoptera; family Hesperiidae; genus Thymelicus; species Thymelicus lineola. The sequence goes on along the minus strand of OZ010703.1, from coordinate 11,100,496 downwards.
AGCCATAGATAGTGGAATTGGCTATTTGATACACTTACTAAATATTATAGTAAGCTGCCCGCGGATATGGTCGCGAAAGAGTGGTTTCATACAATGAAATCACTATAAAGGCCCAATAATCCCATCGTATCATAAGACCGGGATAAAATATACTCTATTTTCTTGTCCTGGATGAGGACTATCTGTGTGCCGGGCTTTAACATTTATAATATTCGTAGATTGTTTTGAGTGCTCTCTGGTCAGTTTAATAAAACGTTTGTTAGGGGTATTGTATGTATGTATGAAACATTTACACTGAGCATTCACACACCACACATATATACATAAATGCCCTATATTGCTAGTGGTATAGACAAACACAATTAACACATCACTAACAGCCACAACCACGAGAACAATTTATAACTCGTCACATGCGCCCGTATTAATAAACTCAAGACCGCCGTCTCAGATACTACAAAATGTCACTTTTACACACAATCTAACGCATGTCAGTAACCCAAACCGAATCTTTAGATCGCAAAGACCTTAAAGCTGGTCATATGTACACGATCCAGTGTACTTGTCAAGTTTGCAGTTTCACTTGACGCGGCATCCACCACGTACATAGACCATGTACATAGACCGTCAAGTTTACTGGATGCCGCGTCAAGTCCGCTGCAAACTTGACAAGTATACTTGATCGTGTGTAGCCAGCATAAGATTGGTTCATTTATGGACCATAATCTCTGCTCCCACAGAATTATTCTTTCACTTTTTTTGCGCACATCGCGTATGGTATCTGGGTGTTTAGTGTCACTCATGTCTATCGGCGAAAGTTATCGTCAGGCATTTGTTCAAGCATTTCAACAGAGCTTCTTTTGCCCTTTCTTCTTCTTGATAAATCACTTTTCCAAAACGTTGGGAGAATCGAAAACAACGTTATTAATTAGTGTATTGATAAAATACCTGATATAAATGATTTTGAATTTGAAAAGACCTGTCTCTGACGGATAGACTACGCTAGTCCCGTCGCCATCGCCGCCGCCATGAGTACGGAACCCTACCATAAAATACGAAATCACTGCGACATTTTATCCACAACCCTTTTCTATTCGTAGAACATAAACCTACCAAGACATTTCCCACAAATGTATGTTAAGATGGATTCGGTTTGACCGAACATTTCATTTAGCTGACGGCGGTCGGAGGCCTCGTAGCCTCGACATGTGATAAAACGAAGGTTTGATGCTCGATGGGTCCCGGTGCAATTTATGCTAATGTTACAAATATGATCTGGTTCTCGCAGATTTCAAATAACTGTATCACATAAGACTGATCGAAATTGATTTTACAAAAAAAACTGTATCACATAAAAAAGCAAAGCAAAAAGCAAAGCAACAACCCATAATTGTCCCACTGCTGGGCTCGGGGTCTCCTCTCATAATGTGAGGGGTACAGGCCATAGTCTACCACGCTGGCCAAGTGCGGATTGGTAGACAAGATTGGTATCACATAAGACTGATCGAAATTGATTTTACAAAAAAATTATCTCACGATCCAGGAACTTTGGTTGGACTTTTAGCCGTATTGGGGTGGCTTAGAATACTAACCCTAATCCCACGCCGGATGGGTGTCTTAAGAGGCGACTAAATCCGGCCTGCTAGTGGTAGAGGCCCTCAAGGGATTATATTGGTGACATTGATTTTAATTGTTAATTAATACCATTATTATTACTATTATTTCTCCATGGGGTTCGCCTGTATAGCTACCACTTTTGAGTCATCCGCCAAACGACTCGTCGTGTACCGGTTGAGAGCTTGAGAGCCAGTTCTTTCTTTCTTCTTTCTTTCTGTGAAATTATCCTCATTCTCTTTCGCATTTCCTTTCAGTATCATTTACTCTATGATTTTTGTTCACAAATTTTCTTTTTGTTGCCAGAATGGTGGGGTGCCCGCACGTTTTGCTGCGACACGGACGAGTGCAATGGCGGATTTACAAGCAGTCCTGCTGCTGCCATGGTCCTGGTCACCCTAATGCTCGTCTACGCCTTTGCCCGCTGACCGATTGTGTAATGAACTTTATTTCTTAACCCATTAGGTGCAGTTCTGTTGAAACCACCGCAGGAGTTTAATTTTATATTTTTTGAGGATTTACTGGATTTCATTTAAATTGAATACTTGCATTTAGTAGACACAGTTAACTCAATTTATAATAATTTCTTATTCCCTAAATGATTATTATGTATACGGCTGGATATGAAATTATGTAATTAATTTTCAATGCATAATAGAAAAAAAATACTTAAGTTATTATTATTTACAAAATAATATTTTTCATGAAAGCATGTATGTAGATATAATGTAGATACTTATTCAAAAACATTCCTTTTAATTTTAAATGAATAAACGGACATAGGGCACTTTATTATGTGACGGATAAATGTTTTTTGTCATTAGTGTTTGATGTATTTTTTCTTTCTTATTAATTTAATACTTCATGCTTAAGTATTTTTTTTACCTAACTTTGCAATACACAAAAAATAACATTTCAATAAACAAAAAAAATCAAATTCCTAACCACGAAATAGATCCCTAAGATCTGTCATTAATCAAAGATAAATGATCCGAAGAAGTAAGTTAAAACAAAAACGTGATTATATTAGCTAATTAATAAATAGCCAAATCGATTAACGTATCTTTGTCGGTTATTACGACTAATTGGGGTCTATTTACGATGAAAGGATGTCTATCTTTAATTCATAATTCATAATTCTTTATTGCGTCAAACATGGTACATAATAATGTGGTGGTAACAATAACATAATATCATAGGTCAGCATATTTGGTTGGATGCAGCATGCAATGTCAAATTTACATTTATTTATTAAATTATTATTATCAAAATTACATAATGTGGAATTTACATTTATTTATTAGATTATTTATCATTTTCATAGTTGCCTAATGTCAGATTTATATTTATTTATTAACTTATTATCATATTTATAAAATTCATTTATATTACACAACGACTATGTTTCTCTGTTTAATTTCTTGGCCGGCAACGCATCGGTAGATAAATAAACGCTTACACACTCACATGTAATCTGATGCCTTACTGTGCGGCTGTCCGGCGATAACCGCTTACCATCAGATGAATTTTCAGCTCTTTTATTTATTTATTTATTTAACTCTTTATTGTACACCAAATAAAATAATACAACAACAAGTAAATAAGCAAAGCAGACATATGAGGTACAAAAGGCGGTCTTATCGCTACACAGCGATCTCTTCCAGACAACCTTAAGAGCTCTCAGCTCTTAAGGTTAAGGTTTCTTTTTCAGCTCTTTTGTCGGCTAATAACGTAAAAAAATCAAAAACCCGACTGCAAAAAAACATGATATACCTTTTTGAAATCCTTATGATGAGCCCTTTAATTTAATACTGATACTGAAATCTTAGATTTATTTATATTTTTGATACTCCAATGGCATTTCACAGCCACTTCATTTGTTTTTTTTTCTAATTTCACTTATCTAAGAACACTTGGGCTATTAAGACGAATCTAACGATATCTTAATCATATAAATCCATTCAGCGGTTTGGAAGATACAAGGTAATAAAGAATATTAGATACCTACATGCATACCTACAAGATACGCGCAAATATAACCTTTGCTAGCAGTCGGGTAAAAATAACACAGTCATTAGTGAAATATTATAGCTAATTTAAATGTAGTAACTCGTAATAATCTTTGAAACATCCATATTTCATGTATCGAATAATAATTAAATTATAGAATTTAACGTTCATTTTATTATAATATAATATATAAAGTACCATGATTGGACAACGAAAGTGAGAAATAAATAACGTGTTTTACGCTTTTAACAAGCATGATAAAAATGTATCATAATTATGTTTATCAACTGTTTAATAGTAATAAATTTTAATAACAATATTTATTCAATCAGAGTTAAATGTATCTCATTTCTTTGAATCCAATATACGCAAACATATTAAGTTTAATTCCGGTTATATTGTGTATTTAATATTTATAATATACGGTTAATTCCATAAACAAAACTTAATTACAGTTTAATCAAACTCTTGATTGAAGCATAAAAAATATTCAAAATTCAACATTACTGTAATTAATAAGAAAACTATGTATATTCTTTAAATCTATCCCTGTGTGTATGTATGTGTGTGTAATAGATCGCATAGGTATTTGTATGTGTGGGTGTTTGTGTGAGTATGTGTATGTCAACTACAATTTCATTTTGTGTGGGTCTTCAGTCTTCCTTAGTAAGCATATGTAAGTCGTCAAATTGTTGTGACAGCAGTCGTTAAGTCTTGTCGATAGCGTGTGATGTGTGCTTGTGATCGTCGGTTATTAATTATGATATGGCAGGAAAGACAACGCAACATGATGATAATGATGAAACAATAAAGGATCTTCTTCTTGCCTTGATGTCTTGATGCCTATTGCCGTCACTAAGTATGGTCAATTATGTGACTTATTTAATTCGGTGATTGTAATTTTGTACTAACAGTACTAGGATATGAGTGTCGAGGAGGTTCGAACTCTTCTCTAAGGTGCGCCAAGGTGCCCTACCCAATTTGTAATCAACTTATCAATACAAATTCGTATCTTCTTTCCTAGTGGTTTGATATCCAGTAGAGGCAACCGATTTAATTGACAGAAAAATATGTATTTGTACGTGTGACTATAATATTTGTTTATTAGTGACTATACATAAAAATAAAATACCTCTAACTACATAACACACAGAAAAATATCTTAAGTAAATGATTATAAAAATAAGAATATTTACAACGTGTGACTTAATATTTGATTTGTGTTTATCCATCTATGACAACCGCTACATATAATATTAATTATTACTGTTATTGTGTATTAGTTTATTTATTTACTTAAGCACAATATACATAGCTGTTATCTATGTTCGAAGTAATAAAAACTGCATTAAATTCACATTGAAGTTACAAAGGTGAAATATAGTACAATACAAAATACAAAGTGAAAATACAGTGAACGAAATGGCGTTTGTCTTCAGCTATCATCAACGTTGAACGTACTCTTCTGTACAGTGCTGTGCAACTGCTGTGTTGGACCTACAGCGAGAAAATACGAGAGAGGGATATCGTTTTTTTCCTCTTACTAACTAAAAAGTAACGCCAAATAACGCTTCACACTCATATCGTCACAGAATTCCCTGTGTCATGGGTGCCGTGGACAACACACACTCAAACCGAGAATAGAACTTCAAACTCATCATTCAAGTTTTTGCCTCACTGGGAATCGAACCTTGGACATCAAACGGGTTGTCAATGGTTTTTCATAGAAAGAAGGGTTGTTATGTTTTCATAAGGGTTTTTTTCAAGTTCCACAATACAAAGAATCTTGTTACAGAGCTGAGAGTATGAAAACGTTCATTCGTTTATTATTATTATTATATTAAGGTATATTTTCTGGTGTACTTCCTATTAGCCCATACCTCTAATTGATCAGAATTTTCAGCGTCATCAGCGCGTCAAAATACATAACAACATAAGTACATAGTTATACCAAAATTCAAATCAATCGGGGGTATGGGCTAAAAGGAAGTTTATCCATATTTTCTTGTAAATTATTGCTCTATTTTAAATCGCCGTTCGCTCACTATCGTACTCGTACTCACACTAATAACTTGTCCCGTTTTCCGCTTTCCTCCCAGTTTTAATTCTAGTTTTCGCTGATAAATCGTTGTTATGTTTTGGAATGGAAAATCATGGAGAGTCCTCCATGAAAGAAGTAGCATTGGAAGTAGTCACTTCCAAAAATAGGTAAAATATATTTATAGTGCCTGATGGTTACATTTTTCTATTTAATATCTGAAGAACAGGAACTTTATCACATTGCTCGGTGTGTATCGTTAATCGAGTCGATAAACACACGATACTACGAGTATATTGCCATTATCTTCAAGTCAGTTGCCTAGTAACTGGCAAAAAGTAACAACATTTAATAAGTTACTAATTATGGTAACTAGTATTTATTATAATTGTACATAATTATAAACTTATCCCGGATTATGGGCTGGCCGTTGCCTATTGAGCGATTGGTTTCGGGTTCGGATTATTCAGATTCAGATTATTATTATCTCATTTGTGTATGTCTTGAGTATGTGAGTACTGGCAGTGAATGTGTCCTCTGAGGTACGCTCGGTCACTTCATGACTGATGAATATTGGACCCGTTGTAATCTCTGTAAAATGGAATCTACATTCACCGACGTTATCTAGAAAGAGAAGTGGAGTAATATGGAAAAATTAAAAAAAAATCTAAATTGATTCGCAACCAACAGTTGCACAACAAACAGATTCTTAGTTTCGAAATTTTGCCACTGTGTTAGAAATCTTATAATTTACCTATGAACTTCTCTGATTTTTAAAATAGGTTTTTTTTTGTTCTAACGAGCCTTCCATATTTAGTTTAAAATATTTATAATTACAAGATATGAAATATTTAAATGATTGTACTAACCATTTCAGTGCGCTCGGGAGTGCTACAGACAAGTTCGAAACGACTGTGTCATGTGTAATATTTATTTACATGTAGGTGCATAGTGCCTCGGATAAATGTAAATAATACTTGTCAAATAATAAAAAAAATAAAAAGCAGACAGGACAATACTCTTATATGAAGTAAGGTGAGTCGGTACAGTACAATATCATAGGAAGATATACGAATACTACTGCAAAGTCCTTACAACATAATATTATGTTATATTGTGCCCCACCCATGGAGGATTGAGGTAATCCATGGCCCTTACTGTATTACAGATGAGAATGTTGCTCTACCTGATTTTTAAGAATTTATTAAAAGCTTTGATTTAACATCCGACAAACTATACATATATTAAGAATATTATAGACGACATAGGGCAGCACTAAATAATTAATATGTAAATCTCTAAAAGAAAATTATTATTTTAAAATACTTGTAAAATGCTCTTTTTCTCCGTTTTAATCGATTATTGTCTAGTGATGACGTTATTTTATTAATAAAATAATATTATATAATTATATTTGACATATAAGAAGTGCGTTGAAGTCTTGATGTTTGAAATAATATTAAATATTCTCTTTCAATTTTGAAAGAATATAAATATAATAATATATATAATTTTCGCCAATCTCTTTTTATGACCGGTAAGGCACGGGCAGTGCTGCAGCCAAGTTCAAATTAACTGTGTCGTATAATTCAACATTATTTACATATTGCGTTTTAAAAGTTTTAGTAAGTACAAAAACTGCGTAGAAAACTAGATATCTTACTATAGCTAGGATTAGCAGTACTATGGCTTAAGTAAAGCAATAATGTTTATTTATTAATATATAGATATAGTATAGTAATATTCACTACTTGTAACTTAGTTTGGATAAATTTTGCTATGACATCAGTAATTTATTATAAATTATATTGTTAGACACCCTAAAACAAACGCTTTATAGATCTATCACTTAAAATACATCAGAAACTGAATTATTCTAAATTATCGTTAAAAGTATTAGGTTAGGCTAGATAGTAAGTTTCCAAATAATACCTATTTATTATTAAGAATAATGCATATTGACATTTAAATGACTTTTTTTTATTATTGTTATTTTTTATTTAAATATTGTTATGTTAATATTCTTGTGTTATTCTATATTTAATTAAAATATTTTTTAATTATATATAAAAGTATAATAATTGTACTATTCGTTCTTATGTCTGAAAGATCAAATCTGTGAATATTTACTCTGTTCGTAAAAATCGAGACAAATTTCGTCATAATTTATTAAATCAAATATAATACAGTTTTACGAGTATAAATGCATTCATGAAAGAGATTTGATTTTTTCTTTACAAAAATAGATCGTGATTATTAAAATCGAAATATTCTATTTTTTAATTATATTGTTATTTTAAGAGTATTTCAAATCCTTAATTATAAATAATTATACTCAGTATAAATATTTCTAGTAAACTATCCGGAATTGTATTCTAAATAGCATATAATTATAATATTGTAGGATAAAAAAATATTTTTCTGGGCTTGAATGTTCTACGCAATATCGATAAAGATGAAATATGCAAAAGAACTAATCTGCCGCTTTTGTCGTTGAATGAACATTTTTCATTAAAGATGAAAAGATATCTCAGATAGGGAATGATGAAAGTTATTGAGAGCGATTTGGAACGAATCACTGATCTTTTATAACTCCAAACTACTTGTAATTACTTTACTGCAGTGTTATTTTGTAAAACTCAATTAAAAATAACTTTTGTAACTTGTTCAACACAAGAAAAACATACACGAGAGTTCTAGAAATACATTTAAAAACGGCGTTGCCTTTGTAAATTATAAAACCTTTTTTACAGAATAACCTGCTCTCTGAGAAAGAGTTCTCTTTTGATTTAATTAAATGTACTAAAATTTAAATTATTAGTAATTTTTAGTACTTTTCTGTGTATTTTAGTGTGATTCAAAGGCTGCCCTTTGAATTGTACAAGTTTTTCCTCGGAAATAGGATAAGATAGCAATAAAATGACATGAACAAAGAACACCTGCTCTAGTGCGGATTGAAAAGGTTAGTGGTCAAAGGCCAACAAAAACTAAAGTTGTGGCCAACCAAGAATTCACAGGTCCCCAAGTGGCCAACCGAGAATATTTTAAATTGCATGTTTCTGGAACAACTGTTAGATTATTTCCCTAATCAATTGCGAATCTAAAGAAAAAGAAATGCCGCAAAAACAGATAATTCGTAGAACACTCAATACCAGTGGCTGACGAAGTTCTATATTTTAACGATCTGAATGATATTGGATAGCTCTTGTAGATCAATTTTATTTCTCTTCCGTGCCGATTGACTCTGCATGGAGATGTTATACTTACTTTGCAATAAATATACCATAAATGTTCTAACTGTATAGTTTTAAAATTTAGAATGCTTCATTTTGTAACGTCCACAATATCACAAAATATGTCAGAAATTTTTGTTATTTATACATAACACTAACAGCCTAATTATAGTACAGATTTTGTATATTATGTGTGTTATTGTGTAATTAATTAATGCATTTTATTTATTTATTTATTTATTTATTTATTTATTTATTTATTTATTTATTTATTTATTTATTTATTTATTTATTTATTTATTTATTTATTTATTTATTTATTGAACGCCAACATAATATGCATTAGCTCAAACACAATAGACTTATACAATGGCAGTAATAATTATATAAGAATATTGGGGTTGCTAAACCCGCTCGCAAATTATACCAATTATTGGTACCATTACCACACAACGTTCTCGTTGTTAAAGCATAGCGGAAACTTAGCGGAAAGCGACGACGAGTGTGACGAGCGACAAACGGAACAAATAGCGGAAACTCGTAAACAACCTCAGAATAATTCCGTAAAATAATTAAATGCTGAACAAACTATGTTCCTACATACACCATTAACGGGTCGCGTAGGCCTCGCTTCATTACCTATATGTATAAATTATGATCAGACAAGACAAACTGATTACGCAAAGTCCTGGAGAAACGCTTGATATTACTAAGGGCAAGTAAGCCCGACAATTTAAGGCCTGTATTAATAAACCAACGCTGTTAAAAAAGTAAGGCTCTTAACGGACATTGACACAGCAAGATTAGTTTATTATATTTACTTTCAAAAAGTGTTTCTAAACCAAACCAATTTTGAATAAAATATTTGAATTTTGAACCTCGGCACAAGAACGCGATCTCAGATCTTACAAATTACACTTTTTCATACGATCTAACGTATGTCAGAATTTCAAACCAAATCTGGAGATTGTAGAGATCTTAAGATTGATTTATTAATACGGGTCGAGTCTCATTCGTTTCTAGCAAGCTCTCTAGTAAAACTATTAAACATCAGCGACTGTTAATAAACAATGACTTCTAAATTACTTATTTCAGATGATCTCGAGCAACATGATTCCATAATAAAAGATGATTTGGTGACAATTGCATAAAAACACATTTAAAAATTAATCTAATGGAACATGAAATATCACTATCACAAAAAGAGCTAAAGCGACTCCAGACCAAAGCTATTCTTTAAAGGATCGTACACTTTTATCTCTGCGATACAAAACAACTTATAACTATTTGGCTTACGCTCAAAACCACGGTCGTTTAAAAGACTTAGCGTGAGCTAAACAACGGACCGACAGAAATTGTTTCCAGTAGGGTTGCGACTTCAAAGTGTTGGATTTTTCTGGAATCAAATGATTGTGAAACTACAAGTAATCTCATCTACTTTTAATTCATATTTTTAGCTTAAATTGAGTCGAGAAGAGGGTTGTGAATGATTTCTGATAAAAACCTTTACTGCTTATGAAGAATAATTAAGGAAATAAGCAAAATCATAAAGGGATGAAGTAATAATTAAATAATATTATAATATAGTATATTTATTTTGTTCACATAAACGTCGATGTAAAAAATGCATCATTTATTGACACTATTTGACGATACCTGCTAAATAACTCACATGGGTCAATAATATGTTCAAATCAAATTATAGTTCTGATTTGTAAAACATGTTCTTCATGTCCATTTTAAAATGGTTTCGCTGAATTAAACTTGTCTACATTCGGTTTAATGTAAGCTAGGTTTAACTAAAACTTGTTTATTTTTCGTTGGGAATTTAGCGGTTGCGAATAAAGTTTGTTCGGGATTTAATTAATTTAGTTGGTAGTGGTCGTTAATATTGGTTTACTTTAGATATTAATTGAATTTCTATTGTCGCAGACTAGTTAAAAGATATCAAGGTGCTAAAGATATAAGGATATAAATACAGGATGTTCCAATTAAATATTTAAACTTAGTTTTGAAGAAAATTATTAATTTCTTACTATTTATTTCTTATACAGCAATCATATAAATAATTCTTCATTGATATTAATTAAATATTAATGGATTATGTAAAATAAATATAAATAATTTAAATTTATCCCAATTGTTCGTTAATAAAAGTTCATTAAGCGTTAAAATATTAGAATTTCGTCAAGCATAAAATTTTAATTTATTTTCTATAGTAAAGTTAAGAATTAATGTATCGATATAGCAATATATTTAATGTATAATTTTACATACACGCCGCTGTTTTCCATTTTGTTCCTAGCTAAATAAAGACCAATTTATCACACATTTGCTTGTTTTTATTGATTGAACCAGAAGGTTATAGTAATATGGAGGATAAGATTCCAAGAGGTACCTACCTATAAATAAAACTGAAGTGTATGTCTGTGATTTCAACGTAACAGTTTAGTATATAGTTGAAAACTTCTTGAATTGAACTAAACATTATGAAATCACAAGGATTCACCTGTTCCTGAGTAATATTGTCTATATTCAACATAATAATTGAAAAATGTGAATTAGAAGCTAATGACATAAAAGTATTCGTTTTTAAACATACAGACACACACATCAAATAATTTTTTAAGAAAGAAGACAGAAGATAGGAGATAGGAGAGACAAGAGAAAAGCGTGGCGTTGGCATTAGAATCAGTACGCTTTGTCGTCACTGCCGTGGATTCACAAAACGAGCTGATTCTTTAGTCTGCGCACACGCATTACTTTCCACATTCCATGTAAGGAGAAGAAGAAGGAATTTTTAGAAGAATGGAGTTCCTTTAAAATGATCAGGTATTTATTGAAATTAAATTTGTGTAATAAGACTAATGCCTGGTTTAGATTACAACACTACACGGAATACTCAGTGTTTATACCTAGTAGAGACTGTTATGGGAGGAAAGCTGAACAAGTGTCCAGATATAAGCTGTAAATTGGAGCGGGCGTAAGTAAAGGGTATGGTATGAATGTAGCAGTTCTTGACGGATTTGCGAGGGTATAGATCCTCCACAAGTATCAGGTAAGACTCTCAGGGCAGGGTAGGTAAGGTAGGTATAGTTATTGAGACACAACTCCGATTCTCCATTATATTGCAACTATTTTATACATAACACAATTACTATGCAAATTAAAAAACTGTATGTAAAAGTAATAGAAAAATAATAACATTCTTTTTCGAAGCTCCCATTATAAAAATGTTGGAAGCCCAGCTGACAGATGCATTTTTGTCAAAAAAAAAACAGTCGTCAAAATTTAAAAATTTAAAAGAAAATGCATTTGCCAGCCAAGGAATATTGAACGAGGTATTATTACACCTCGTTACAGATTGAAGGTAGACAGTGACAGTTTTGGACACTTTTGCACAACAGAGTAATTTCCCTTTACCTTTTTACTCCATGCTCGAATCGTAACATTTATTATGACATGATAGTCACTTAATTTGGTTGTCAGCAATCAAAAAAAATACGTACTTACCTCTGAAGTAATCACACATTTAAATTCCATACTCAACCTGTTGTTATTACATTTAACTAAATTAATAATTAAACGTTCCATAGTCATGGCCCCACAGTAAGATTCCCTAACACCCAAAGAAGGAATACACACACCCAGACCGAGAACTTAAATTCAGTCATCATTCACTCCGGCATAGTACGATTACGCCATGGGAGTGGTCTTTATTCACTTAACTAGTCACTATAAACGAAAAGATAAAATAAGCTGCAAAATCATCTAACGAAGCAAAAAATTAAACTAACAATGCAGATGTGAAATTTAAATTATTCAGCTCCACTAACTGGACCCACAAAATTTCAAAAAGACTTGAGTTAGTTAATGATGGTCACTCGGAACTGGCCCAGTCAAAGCAAAATGTTGCATTGTTTCTTAAAAATATCATAATTGTTTATTTGTTATATAAATAGTAATATTTTTATATAAAGCGGTAACCATTGCCAATAGACGCCAAAAACACCAAAGGCCTCAGCGATGCGTTTCCGACCAGAAAAGAAGAATAAATAAAAAATGTTTTTACAGTTAATTTACGTGATTTGTATCTCGTAGTTTTACCACTTAACTCTATATCGCCACAAGCTGTATGATGTTTGCATAAGTTTTATACAAACGGCCCAGAGCTTTTCAAGCCACGTGCAACATAGGGTAGTTTATTTATTTATTCATTATTGAACCTTACGCAAGTAATTGAAAAAAAGGCGGACTTAATATTAAAAGAATTCTCTGCCAGTCAACTTTAGGGCAGTGGACAAAGGAGGCGGTAACAACAAAGAGAGATAAAAAGAGAAGAGTAAACTTAATTAATAAGTAGTTTTAAGTTGATCGGCTATTACTCATTCAGTTGTTTAGCTTAGCTTGAGTTGTGATGGTTTACCTTTAAAATTTGTTATTTTATTAGTATCATAATTCTGAGCTGAACCGCGGACGAGTATGATGAACCTATAAGGGTTCCGTTTAACTACGTTTAGTCATGTCTTCTTCATGTTTGTCCTGTCCATACAGCAACATAGGGAATACTAATTACATACATCCTGACCATCGACATAAAAGGTCGGTACTTAAATTGCAATAAAGAGAACTCCAGACATTCAAATTCACATAGAAAAATCGTTTCAGACAATTTCCCGTCAAAAGTAGGAAATTTGCAGCTCGGTGCATCAAAAGAATTCAAATTGCTTGACTTGGCTTTGGGAAAGGAATAAAAATGGAAGCTTAAACCTCGTGCAGTTAGGTAGTTGTGCACTTAGTGGAGTGAATCCTCTTTGAGATCAATGGTTTGGGAGAGAACCGAATGCGATACAAACGTGTGATTGAAATACCTACTTGAAATGGAAGCCTTCTATCACATCGTACTTAACTAACAGTTCGGAGAACAGATGGTCAAATTTTTAATCGACTTCAAAATAGGAGGAGGTTCTCAATTCGACTGTATTTTTTTCATCAAGTGTCATTTGACCCTTAAGTTAAGCAAATAAGTCAGAAAACGCAAAGATACTTATTAAAAGTATGCTAATCAAAGGTCCAAAACGCAAATTGATAACTAACTCAAACTTTTATTAGTAGTATTTTCGTAAAATTTTGCATACAATAGACTATGATGTAGAATAACATATCAGATACTTATTATCCTGGAAAACGCAGGCAGAGCTCTAGTATGGACATAAACATCGCAAAAACATGAAAAGCAACGACTGAGGTACTTACTTCACAACGATATTTTAAAGATGCCGTTAAGAGCTCCATTAAGAGTATTCGAGCCGAAACACAATATCACTAACTCCTGCGATCAACATACTTTCGACTTTGAAATAAGTACATTACGATTCTACTTCAAAGTTCGCGACAATTCCACGCCAATTGCTACTCGAAAACAGTTTAAGTGTCACCAGAATAAAGTATAAACTTGTCTGGAAATAGGTGTCACGTAGAGAATAGCGCTATTTGTCAGAGACTAAAGCCAGTTATAAGTCAACTGAAGATCCGCAGATTCACAAATCAGGCGCAGAACATTGCTACAAATTATATTTGGATAAACAGTAAACTGTACTGAATTGTTTCGTAAGAAAACATTGCTTTATGTTTTTATTCTAACGCAAGTAAATCCTCACACATAATCTACTCCTTTACTGGGGTTTATGTAGCAAGTTATAGAGACAAACACGTTAAGACAAACAAAACGGTACACAAACGTTTACCTCTCACAAATATATCGATTCATTTACTTAGCAATAACTGAACTGATAAACAGACAACGTGTAAAATAACCAAATAGACAATTCGTACTATAACCACAGAATGCATAATAAGTAGTACATAATACTCGTAATACTACGAGTATAACTGAACTGAAGGGTTAACAGTCCAGTCACAATTTTGGTACGTTAACACTATACCTAGTCTGGCCATAAACACTGTTACATAAAAACTTTTCTTTTTTTCAGCTTTTTAATTATTTTGAATTTGGAACACGTATATTATTTTAAAAACTTCTTTCGATTTCGCGCCATTTCACATACTTTTTCGTGTTCATTATCAAATTACAATATGGAATGGGGTGTTAAAGAAAATAGGATTGCAGTGATCGCCTTGCACAAAGTGGGTATGGAGCCGTCGGTCATATTCCAGACACTTCAAAAGCTTGGTATCAGCCGTATGTTCGTATATCGTACAATCAACAGATACAACAACACTTCGTCTGTCGAAGACCAGAAAAGATCGGGGCGGCCGCGTGCTGTTAATGCAAAGGCTGTTACAAAGGCTGTTAATGCTGTTAAAGCCAGAATTCGTCGAAACCCCATTAGGAAGTAAAAAATCTTATCGCGAGAAATGAAGATTCCCGCTAGGACTCTGTCGCGTATTATAAAACAAGACCTGAAGCTCGGTGCTTATCGTCGATATACAGGACATGCCCTAAATCAATCTTTACAATTAAAGAGAGTGGATCGATCAAAACGCCTTCTGTCGCGATACGCAGGTGAAAGGCACAGAAATATCCTCTTTACCGATGAAAAAATTTTCACGATTGAAGAACACTACAATAAGCAAAATGATAAAGTGTACGCTCACAGTTCTAAAGAAGCTGCTCAAGTGGTCGGGAAGGTACAACGTGGTCATCATCCTGCGTCAGTGATGGTTTGGTGGGGCGTGTCTTATCAAGGAGTCACAAAACTGCATTTTTGTGAAAAAGGAGTGAAAACTTCAGCCAAAGTGTATCAACATACAGTCTTGGATCATGTTGTAAAACCTCTCAGCAATACTCTTTTTAAAAATATACCGTGGACTTTTCAACAGGACTCTGCACCTGGTCACAAGGCACGAACTACCCAAACCTGGCTTGAAACCAATGTTCCGGACTTTATAAGAGCTGAAGACTGGCCCTCATCTAGCCCAGACCTCAACCCTTTAGACTTCAAATTATGGTCACTTTTAGAGGACATGCTTGCTCTAAACGACACGGTGACATTGAGTCTCTTAAAAAATCTTTGGAGCAAGCAGTGACGAAATTTCCCTTGGAAACAGTGCGTAAATCCATAGATTCGTGGCCAAACAGATTAAAGGCCTGTATAAAAGCCAAAGGAGGTCATTTCGAATAGAATATTTTTTTATTTTTTGCTGAGACTTTAATAAATATGTAGGTATATATTAATATTACATTACTTCATTTAAAAAAAAGAATTTTCATTTGTAACAGAACTTATGGCTGGACTAGTTAGATGTGTGTTTAGTTTTTAAACTATTTTTTTGTAAAAGAAAATCGCAAGTTATACACCCTTTGGGAATACCCCAGAAAGAAGCTCGATCCACAGTTTGCATGTATGCGGTAAAAAGTATCGTGAAAATCGCAAGCCTAGAGGATTTTAAATCCAATCGATGAGGATAAATCTTCTTGCCGTGACAGTAGTGCGATAATGGAAAAGTGTTGTGGGCAAGGAGCGAAATGGTTTTTACAATGCTCGCTGCTATAAAGTCGATAAAACACGCCGGTTTGAAACTCTAATGCGATTATGATAAAACTTATTTATCATAATTATCATCCTCTTCATACGTAAATACATATAATAAAACCGTTACTGATCAATATTCAGATCTAACAGTCATTGAAGATGTTTTAGAAAAGGGTATTTCGTAATAAGATAAATGAAATATTAAAATCAAAGTACAACCCTTAATTGTCTCCTCTTACAATGTGAGGGGTACAGGCCTTAATCTACCACGCTGGCCAAGTGCGGATTGGTAGACTTCACACACCTTTGAGAACATTATGGAGAACTATCAGGTGTGCAGGTTTCCTCACGATGTTTTCCTTCACCGAAGTAAGTGATAATTCTCAGTAAATCTTCTAAGTTTCTAACACGCACATAATTATTGAAAATTAGAGGTGCGTGCCAGGATTCGAACTCGGGCCCCTGTGTTCGGGAGACTAATGTTCAAACTGCTAAGCTATACTGCTGCAATATTAAAATTAATATTACCAATATAATCCAAAAGAGCCTATCGACAGCGAGCCGGATTTAGTCGCCTCTTAAGTAACCCATGTAACATTTTTTCGAGCATAAGTAATAAGACAAAAGTTTCCTCGCCAAGGAATATTATACCCAATAACAATATTTTAAATTTAACGGGACGCGTGCAGAAGTCTAACGCCAATGTTTATTGGCTAATGTAACATTCAATTAACTTTTCAATTATTTCGCGTTCCGTCTATCACTCCTAGTTTCGTACAAAGCGGTATAAAGGCATACATAAAACCATGCGAGGTTGCGGTTCGTTTCAAAGTAACATTAAAATATGTTTTGATTAAAATGAAAACACTGTGTGGAGCAAAGAAAATACATTTTTACTTAACGAACACCCACGATGTAGGAACACTTGAATAGGAAAACACATTAAGTATGTTTTTCATAAATCCGTGGTTTTGTATTATACTAACTCACAAAGAGTTAGCGGAGTTATAGACAATAAATCAGAGAGAAAAAGTGAATGCGGTATTAATTACAGTTAGTTATGTTTGTTCCAAACTGTTGCTGTGAGACCTATTTTTTACTTAATTTTTTTTTACATAAAATAAGTTAATAATATGTTAATGATCACAATCCCATCTTATGGTAAGTAGAGATGTGGTCTAAGTCATTCACGTCATAGATCAATTTTAATGGTATTTGTATGCAACTGTGATTACTCGTACAATACCAGCGGCTTGCACCTGATATTATTATCAAGTGCCGATGAAGTTTTAAATACACATAAATCTATTTTCTCTTGCATTGAAGGAAAAAGAATTAAGCATTTGCGATCCTTTGTAGTGAGATGTATAAATAATGAGGCTAAGCGCTTCATCCATACTAAGGGATACACTCGTACATCGTAAACTTTGATGTTTAATGATAACAAGATTAGAAACAAAAATCCACATGAGCCAAGAATTGTCCTGCAAATACCGAAATACTATTTTGAGCTACTTTGGGGCTTGACTTAAATAACGTAATTTTTTTACAGACCTTATAATTAGTAAATTGTTCAAAAAAAAGAGAGAATAACCATAGAGAAGGAAATAAATTCAATATGAATTTTGAGCTCTTTCTATGGAGCTTGCTCATTGTTGCATTGGATATTACAGGTAGGCATAAAAATAATAGTTGGTGGAAACTACCACTTAGTAGGTATATCTACAATGCTATATCTTAACAGGTTATAGTGGAATGTTGGCACAATCTTATCAATCTCAGTTGCAGCCAACACAACTCAATACCAAGATCTTAATATTATCACAAGCATAGTTAAGAGTAGGAGAGATGAAGGCTTGTTGATGAATTTTAATATGACAAGCACAGTAAAAAGTAGAAGAGATGAAGGCCCGCTAATGCCCTCCAGGATGCCAGAACAAGAACCACCAACACCCAAAAGCAATGTTGGACATGTCAATGAAGCTGTCAAGGCAGCTGCAACGAGGTGTGACTTTTGACATATTTATCATTTAAACATTGCAACCCATAATCGCTCCTTTCTTCATGTCTCCTCTTAGAATGTCACGGTTACTGGCCATAGTACATTGTTTCCGAATTCCAAGGGGACCTCCACCTTTGATATCATTATTGAGAATTCTTAAGTTATTTTTCAAGCATTTTCCTTCACCAAATTAATATCACTAATTTTCAGTTTTTTTAATCATAATTCCAAGATTGCATGTGCGTGCAAGATTTGAACCAGTCTTTGTTCTAGGCTAGTTACACCAACGTCAATCCATTTGATTGATTGCTCCAATCAATTCTTTCTTTTAGATTTACGGCTCCTAGCAGTACCACCAAGAAGTTCGTTCGTTCTACTCCTCGCCGTGTGTCTTTCAAGGAGGACTGTGACTATCTGGCCCATTATTGCTTGAAGGCTTACGAGTGAGTAAGACTTGAAGTTCTTCTTGGGGTTTTAAACTGATGAAATGAGGCCCTATAAGATTACTTGAGGGTCTATCAATTTGTGCGTCATCTCAGGATACAAAACAGAAATATCAGAGACTTTGCTTATTGTTAGTGAAGGGGTGGCTTATAGTTCATCGACTGCTATCTCAGTTTAAAGATTTTCATTTGTGATTGTGATTTACATGAGAACAATTTTATCATATTTAATTATCCGAAGAAAACAACCAGTGTGGCTTTACATGCTCTCTGAAGAATGGAAGCACTGAAGAATTTTTTTATAGCAAGCAACCATCAAAATACCGACCGGGTCCGTTATTGCTAACTCAGTCGCTCACTTAGGATAGACACAATACGTTGGGCTACGTGCTTCATAACATGAATTAGTTTAACAATATTAATGCAAAAAATCGCATTCTTCACAGCACTGGAGAACTCTGCGGAAGAACTATTTACTATAAATACTACACGTTCAAAAACTACTGTCTTTTGGACTATGTCAATTGCATGGAGAGATATGAAGGTACTGTGCCTAAATTATTATTTTTCTCCAGTATTCTTTGTACATCTCTACTCAACACAGCTATGACAAAGATTGCCTAGAGCCATTATTATGATAGCACTGTACATTCATTCTTAAAACTTGCTGTCAATGTCCGCCACCGCACAAGATGATAAAATTGGGTTCCATCACATGAATACTTGGCATTCGTTTACACTTTGATTCCCTTCGTATAGACGTAGCTTGTCTATATTGAGCGGTCTAAAATATAAATTAATATTAGGTCATTCATTATGCGCACCGCAAAGGATTGGAATAGCTTGCCTGCGTCTGCGTTCCCACCCACCTATGACGAGGATGACTTCAAGAAAAGAGTGAATAGGCGTTTACCAAGTTAATGCGCTCACCATCCTGGACCGTATCTTCACTTACCATCAGGTGGGATTATGGTCAAGCATTAACTTATTTTGAGTAAAAAAACAGTCTCCTGTTGTTTTACGCAAGGATTATAATATTATCAATATCATTATTATGCAATTAAAATTAATTAAATATTTAATTAATTTACATTTATTTCAGTATGGCAAGTAGTTCATATGGGCGCATGTTTCACAGTTAAAGAACTCACGGAGTATATCTGTAAGTAATGTATAATACTTAGAGATTTCTTGTTTTTGATGTAATATCGGAGAATTGTTACTTTGTAAGTAACCGATTATTTATAATTTGAAAACAACATGAAAACGTATTGAAATCGAAAATGTTTATAAATACCCTGCAGCGTAGTTGGTGGTGAAGCAAGGTATCCCGGGTTCGATTCCCATTTGGGGCAGACAGTTACATCTCAAATAAATTCCAGTTACCATTCCAGTCGCAGGTCTGCTGGAAGAAATTTCGTAAGAGATAAGCAGAACCTTCGTATAATATATCTGTTATTTCTTATTTGTTATCCTATATTTTTATATGTACTTGAACAATAAATAAATAAATGTTTGCTATCCGGCCGTGGGAGTTTGTGTATGTATAAATAAATTAAATGAGACTGTTATTTTCTTTCAGTGTACCCTTATGACGACGACTTCTTCTTAGACCAATACTATATCGTAGAGGACAATTAATGTAATTATTTAAATAAATTAAAAACATAAAACAGCTGTTTTATTTCAACTACATAATATTTAACCGAGTAACCGCCCTCGCTTTGCTTCGGTTTTCTTTATTTTTTACACTTTGGGTTACATTATTGGAGGTTTAAAGTATAATATAGCCTATGTTACTCGGGGATAGTGTAGCTTTCCAACAGTGTAAGAATTTTTCAAATCGGTTTTTTTAATGCTTTGAGCAGGCAAACGAGCAGACGGGTCACCTGATGGTAAGTGATCACCGCCGCCCATGGACATTAGCGACACCAGGGGC
Source organism: Thymelicus lineola (assembly GCA_963932265.1). NCBI lineage: Eukaryota > Metazoa > Arthropoda > Insecta > Lepidoptera > Hesperiidae > Thymelicus > Thymelicus lineola. The sequence continues at coordinate 11,079,721 of OZ010703.1, read as the reverse complement.
GTCATCAACCCGTTGCCGGCCAAGAAGATGACGATAGACCCGCTTCTTGAAGGACCCCATGTCATAGCCTGGAGGGAACACCGATGCAGGTAGCTTGTTCCACAGTTTACACGTGCGAGGTAGAAAATGACGTCAGAACCGGACTGTGGACGAACGCCAGGTATCCAGGTAGTGTTGGTTAAACCTGTTCAGTAGTTTCGGAGCCTATTCAATGCAAACAATCAAATCTTTCCTCTTTATAATATTAGTATAGATTACAGGGATCTTCGTGTGAATTCATTGAGGTCACCAACCAATCTAGTAGTTCAAATATTGTTTACTACCGTCTAATAACCAGCTTGTGAAATCCACTCCTTAGTAACATGGAAGCTTTATAGAAGACTAGCTGTTGCCCGCAGCTTCGCACGCGGAAATTATGCTTATCATATTTATCCCCTATTTTATCCATTAGGGATGAATTTTGAAAAATCCTTTCTTAGTAGATGCCTACGCGATATAAGAAATACGTGTGCAAAAGTTTATGTTTCTAGCCCAGAGTTTGGCCTGTGTGTTGATACATCAGTCAATCACTTTTGCCTTTTATATTTTTAGATTTGTTTTACAAACTTAAACTCGACTATTCAACTCTGCAACCAAAACATCTTTAAACATTTCAGGGAACCTAAATATACCTATGCTATTTTTTCAGGCTTGGCCATATTATTATAATACATGAAAATTAAACATTAATTTATTGTACAAGCGAGCCTCTAAAACCTCTAATCTCATCCACTCGATATTCATAAAAATATCTACATCGAGTACGGGATAAATAATAACCAGGAAAGCTAATTAATTCCAGCATCTACTTGGGGCCCGCGGAAAATGTAGTGCCCACGTTAAGCCAATTGCCGAGCTCGAAAAAGCAAGGTTTACCCGATCTATGAATTAATTCATAAGGTTGGGAATCAGAGGGCTGTTCGCTGGAATTAATTTTTCGATGTTGAAACACTTGGGCCGTGGGGTCCCGACACTCATTATCTTTTTAAAGAAATTTATAAAAAATAAAAGAGAAGATGAGTGACCCTAGAGCTGGCAGCTTTCTTGCTCAGCGTGTTAGCATAGCTATACAGCGAGGGAATACTGCCAGCATTTTAGGTACTGCGCCGTAGGGACCTAGTTATATGCACTTATTTTAATTTTATTTTTCTTGTAATAGCAGAATTGGTGTTATGTTAGAGGCCTTAGGGTGGCATACAATATCCTAAAGTAATATATTTCTTAAATCTACATTAATAATGAAGGGTCCTCGAACGGCGCTCAGGTCAGGTTCAGAACAGACAACCTGAAGAAGTAGGCGGCATCCGCTGGATTCAGAAGGCTCAGGACTTGTCAGAGTGGTGCAAGTTAGGGGAAGCCTCCAGCAGATCTCCAAGGGCTGACAGATGGATGGATGATATTAATAACCAATTCAGATGGAAGCAGCGGCGGCCTTAGTCATTGCGAGGCCCAGGGCGGCAGATCCTTGCGAGGCCCTTATCCGTTCCGTAAAATGTGTGTGTTTAGATTTTATTTGAGAGTTTTTTTTTATTTTGGCCAACCACAATGACTCCATAACCTGATTTCTAGCGGACAGTGCATTCCAAGCATGGGTGAACGCCACGAGTACCTAATGCCGCGATATTCGCCCACATTACTACTGCATGTGCACATGCTTTTTCGAACCCCGCACGCCACGTGGATTTAATGAGGATTGGATTGCAATATGTCACTTTTAGTCTGTGTTAGGTTTTTAAAGGTTTCCCGATCAACATTTTTCAGATATTAAAACGCGGACTCACGTAGGTCATGTTCAAGCTGTTTTGTTTTGAGATATTATTAATCGGGTTAATAATAAAAAAATGGGCGACTCTTAATAAAGGTAGGTTATATATGTATACTTAGCCAAGCGGGGAAATTATGTCTACTTCTTCTTCTTTGCGCTTTCCCACGTTATGTGGGGTCGGCTCTCCTATTTTTTCTGCGCCACGATGTTCTGTCGTGGGTTGTCGGATCGGGTAAATTATTCGTTTTCAGGATTTTGGCCATACTGGTCCACCAGGTGTACGGGGGTCGTCCTCTTCTTTTTCTGTTTTCTGGGAGATCTAAAGCTTTTTTGACAACGTGATCGTCACCTCGTCGCATCACGTGTCCATACCACCTTAATCTGCTTTCATTGAGTTTTTCGGGTATAGGAGCTACCTTAAAGCTGCCACGGATATACTCATTCCGGACTTTGTCAAGTTTGGTTACTCCTCCAGACCACCTCAACATTTTCATTTCTGTAGAATGAAGTTTTTGTACATGTGTCTCTTTCACCGTCCAGCATTCCGCCCCGTACAGCATCGCCGGTCTCACCGCCATTTTGTATATTTTGCCTTTAGTTTTTATGGGCATATGTGGGTCGCATAACACTCCAGTTAAAGATCGCCATTTCTGCCAGGAAACACTCAATCTATATGTCACATCTGCCTCGATATCTGCATTGTCAGTGATTACAGAGCCTAGATATTTGAAATGTGTTACTTTCGGCACCGATGTTCCATCAGGATAGCATAATAATGGTAGCTGCGTTTGTTAGGGCATTTTTACTAAAACGGCATTCAAGATGTTCAGTCTTTGTTTTGCTAACTCTCTGTCCCACATTCTCTAGAGCATTAGCCCAGATGGGCAGTGTAGTTTGGAGTTCGTGGGGTGTTTTGGTGATAAGGATGATATTGTCAGCATATAGTAGGTTCCAGGGTAATAGTGCTTCTACATCTTTGGTGATATAGTCCATAACCAGATTGAAAAGTAAGGGGCTCAATGCAGAAACTTGATGAACTCCCTCGCCTACTTCGAATTCTTGACTAAATCCCGCTTGAGATCTGACTCTAGTACGGACATTCTGGTACACGTCTTGTATTAATTGAATGTAATATTCAGGCACATATTGAGCTCTTAGTGATTGCCATACAAGTTTGCGCGGTATCCTGTCAAATGCCTTCTCAAAGTCAATAAATACTAAATGGGGGTCTTCTTTGTTCAGGCGATGTTTTTCTGTTAGTATTCTAACAGCCTGTATTGCATCTGTTGTTGATTTTGCAGGTGCGAACCCAAATTGGTTATGAGTTATTGAGGTAAGCAGCTGAATGCGTTTATTTAAGACTCTCTCCCATATTTTAAGAGTGTGTGAAGTTAACTTTATCCCTCTATAATTATTACAGCATTGTGTTACATCTCCTTTATTTTTATAAAATGGATTTATAAAACTGAGTATCCATGACTCCGGCATTTCCCTCATAGTGAGTATAACGTTAAACAATTTTGTAAGCCATCCTATTGCAATAGAGCCTAGTAATTTCCCTAATTCTGCAGGAATCTCATCAGGGCCTACAGCTTTTCGATTTTTCATCTTCATGACTGCTGTCTTAACTTCCACACTTTCAATTCCTTTTATTGGCCCTTTGACTAACTTCAGTTGTTCCCTGTCTTTACTTGGAAATTCCTCGTTCATAAGTTCACTATAATATTCTCCCCATCTCTTATTTATGTCATCATTCTGAGTCAGCAATGTTAAATTTTTATTGTTAATGCATTTATTTACTTTAATATCCTGTGTCGATCGATTTCTACTTTTAGCTAGTTTAAAAATTTCACTATCTGAGTCTGCTTTCTCAATCTGGTCATAGTATTCTTCCTGGGACTTAGCTCTAGCCTGTGCAACCGCCTGTTTGCTATAGATTTAGCTTCTCTGTATGCGATGTGGTCTTGTTCTGATTCAGATATTTGCCAAGTCTTATTATTTTTTTTTTTTTTATTTATTTATTTACTCCAAAATTACACTAACATTACAGGCCAAGCCTAATGCGTTAGCATAATTAACAAATAAAAATATTGTAATATTAACATAAAAAATCTGAAAGTTTACATCCATAGTACCTATTACTAAATAAATCAAAATTTCTATGTCAAATATTGATTAAATTATACAAATGTCAAATATTAATAAAGTTATACCAAAGTCAAAATCAAATTACATGTCAAATAATAATGAATTAATATAATAACAATTTATAATCAGTCTCAATACAATATTATGATAAAAAATTCAAATAATTAAAAATAAATAATACTAATGAATCAAATCAAATTACATTAATCCAATTATATCATAATTTTAATACATACCAAATTCAATAACATTAGCGATAGTTTTTGTGAACTCGTTCAGTGTACAACTGAACAAGTCTATTCGTTCTGCCACCGCGTTGAGAGTGCGCAGCGCTCGGGTGAGCGGCGCGCGGCTCAGCAGGTTGGTGCGCGCGCGCGGCAGAGCCAGCAGGGCCGGGGGCCGTCGGCGCTCGGTGTAACCGTTTGGTACGTATAACTGCAGTTGCTCTAGGATGGCTGGATTATACTTTTTTCCCCGCAATACCATGAGAAGATATTTGGCGAGCGTCATGAATCGTCGTCTTGAATTTCTCCTTTTTTACTTTAACTAAATCCTTGACTCCTTCGTTCCACCAGGTCGGATCTTTGCCTGTGCTGATACATTCTTTTGAAATTCCCAATATATTGCTGGCTTTGCTAATACATTCAACTTGAAAATTTGACCACATCTGCTCAGCACTACTGTAGGTGATCTTAATATCTTTTTCGAAATAGCTCCGCTATGACATAGGTGCATATTATAAAGGTTTCGGTTTTATTATATATACAGACAAATAACAAAAAATAAACATTGTTATGAATTTTTTTGTTATTTTACTGTATACATCGATCTATAATACACCTGATCGAAGACTATATCATAGTACTCCGTTCATAGTTATGTAATTATATATTTGTTTCGCTATATAATTTTTTTTAACTCGGATGATAGCGCGAGGCCCCTGCAAGCGCGAGGCCCCGGGCGGTTGCCCCGTTCGCCACCCCCTAAGGCCGCCACTGGATGGAAGCAATCTTATCTGAGATACTTACATTACAAAATAAATATAGATACTCTTTAGAATACAAGTAGATCTGATTATCTAATCATTAAAGCTGAACCCTAAAAGAAATGAAATTTCGCCGTTTTTAAAAATTTTCCACCGTTCCATTTTCACCGACTGAAAAACAAAAATATTTGGCCAACATTGCCAAGGAGGTAAGCCCCGGCTGGTATTTATCTCAAGCTCCTATCGTCGACAATAACAGACCATTCATTATATTAATACTCTAAATATTCAAGTACTTATTCATTATTCATTCCAGACTCAGCAGTAGATTAAATCGCGTATTTCTTATTTTTGTGCTGATAAATACAGAGCGTTTTGTCACAGTTATCTAATGGCTTCAAATATTGGGCATTGAAGTAAATATATTCCAAGGTAACAGGAAAACCACTGAAGCTGGGCATATACATTTCAAGTTAATATTCGCATGTTTTTCAGACTTATTTGTCTCTGATTTATACATACGGCACATAATAATATTCAACAATACAGAAGTACTTATTGTTAATTTTTAATATACAAACAAAACAATTTATTTTTAATTTATACACTCATGAACTACAAAAATTTACCTCAAGATGACGTGGGGTAAAGATGATTTTTTTTGACACAAGATATTTTTATTATAATCATGAAGATAATAATAATTCTTGCTAATATTATAATAACACTAGGAAATCGCTCTCGCTTCGCTTCGGGAAAAATAGTAAAAAATATATAGCCTTTGTCACCCGGCGATAGTGTAGCTTCCCAACAGTGAAAGAATTATTCAAATCGGCTCGGTAGTTTCGGAGCCTATTCAATGCAAACAAACAATCAAATCTTTCCTCTTTATAACATTAGTATAGAAGTAAAGATAATAAATCAATGTGAAACTTTGTGAGGATATAGGTATGGATATTTATTGCTGTTTCACGCAAAAATTACTGAACAGATTTTCATTAAAAGCTTGCAGTTAGGCATGATCTGGAAAAAAATATGCCGCATGCAGAGCGCTAGTGTTATATAAGACACATTTTGTGAGCTTATCAATGATATTATATGTATAAAAAGATTTAATATCATTGGAGCTTATACGTAGATGTAAATGTAAGGATTATGTTTCCCTAAGCGAAGTGTGGCTGATTTAGGAATTACTGGTACTTATACATAGATATTTTGTTTAAACCTCTCACCGGGATGGATGCTGATTTTAATTACCAAGAGTGGCGGAACTTTAGACTTTGATACGTAAACAAATTAATCACACGTTACCTTTCAGGAAAGTTCTCGACTGTTTGGGTTGTGAGTTGCAAGTTTGCGAGATCCGAGCCAAGTTGGAAAACTCGTGGAAGGACAATAATCCATTGAAACATTTTATGTTAAAGGGTTTTTTAAGTGAAAGTATATCGACGTTGCGCGAGGGATAGCAAGTATAAATATGAAAAGTTTTTAGTGAAACGTTTTAGCGAAATGTTTTAGTTAAACTATTATCCCTAAGTAGCGCTCCAGGATAATAATCCTATATCTTATACGAGATCATGGTCAACTGTATGCAAAGGGCATTAAACCTATTTGGCATATCTACAAGTACCATCCATTTTGAAAAATTTACGTTTTGGCGGCCAGTGATAATAACTAATAATAATAACTTTTATTTTTGAACTCAAATATCTCAGAAAGTATATCATTTACGATATTTAATCACTGGTCGCCGGAACGAGGTTTTTTCAAAATGGCGAACCTGTAGGTAGGTATGCCAGGTTCCATACAAAAATGTTCGAACCCCTTTCATTTAAATCCATTCAGTAGTATGTACTCTGTGGTATGTCATAAAAAGTTTCACTTATATTGTAATACACGTATACATTGCCTTTCAATTGCCGATGCACCAAAACCGTGAAGTTAGCCCCAAAAATATTGATACTTAAACATATTGCAACACAAAACGGGGTTAACTGGCCCATAATAATAAATGGTATGTCCCTCTCCAACACTGGACACTCATTCATCCCTCGGCCGCGAGCCAAAACCCAATAGGAAATAGAAACCTCAACAATAGCTAGTGATTATCGCTAATGACGTTCTATATTCGTTAGTAGTGCCTTGTCGTCATGTTGTATTGTGATTGAAATATTATTGTTTGGTCTGATGCCTGCGTGGGTTTCGCCTCAAAACTTTGGTTGGGGTAAGTGCGTTCATTAATCTTTAGCAACCCCTGCCTCTCTGCCCACTATATTCTTAGATCTAAGAACCTTATTTGAAATGTCTTTAATATTGCAATGGTCAGTAGCTCGAGTGTGAGTTTCTAACATATAACGGCAAAACGCAACTACCGCGGGAATCGAGATGACTCAAACATTTTAGTAAACATATTTTATGCGAGCGTGAGTTCCTTATACAACGTCAACGTTGAATGTAACTTAACATACGAGTGGAGGCATTTTGACGTGTGCGCGAGTGTAAGTTACTATTTTATAGTTAACTATTGAAAAAATACGCAACCATAGTAGTAGAGTTACTCACTTGATGTTTGACAAGTGAAACGCATTTTTTGGTAATAGTTTATTTGATTTTATTATGGATAGCCTCAGGGATTATTTACAATAAAATTACACATAAATTTTTCCTTCTCTGCATGTTTATATTTTAAATATTTCCAATAATACAATACTATTTTGCTATTTTTTAGCTTGACAATGAAATGACAATAGTGTTATTCTCAAATACTATGGTAACCAAAACAGGGTTGCTCATCTACAATGTACAAATGTAGGGTCGCTAAACCTTCATTTATAAAAATAGGCTTACAGTATGAAGTGAAAATTGATTAAGCAATATGTTGAATGGAGCAGCGCGTAATTACCTACTTTGCTTGGAAGATGTTGGCGGAAGCCCAGGCTCAAGATAAGCGCAATCATCAGCGAAAACAACGGCCTATATTCCGAGCCTCTTTTAAAGCATCCCATTATATCATCCCGATTCCCGACACATGTAAATAATCGAATGTCAGTGAATAAAGTTTTGAATTTTCATGTACAAAGTCGCTTTATTTCAAAAATCCTAATTTTTACCTTATCTATCTTTGCATATAAATAAATTAATAAAATTAATTATTAACTTCTTTGCATAATTGGCCAATGAATTATATAAAAATTGAGAAATTGAAAAATCTACCATACGGGGAATACCCACGACCATCGAATTTCGAGTCCGAGCTCTTACCGCTACGCCAACTCGTGCTCTATATGCATCTTCGTAATTTAAGTAATATTCATAAGGTAATAAAAACATAATGCGCCTAAAATAAGTTTCACTTCACTGCCTCTATAAGCTTAGTAATAGTGTACTTTTAAAATTTGATGAGTTGTAAGTGCAACCTTGCTAATAACGAAGTGAGCAAACGAATAACTTTTCGTTGATGTTTAAGGAACTCACACTCGCATAAAATACGCGTACTAAAATGTTTCAGTCATCTCGATTTCCGTGATAGTTGAGTTTTTAGTTTTTTTTAGAAACTTACACTCGAGCTACTTATTTTAAAAGTACACTATTCCTAAGCTTACAAAGGCAGTCAAGTGAAACTTATTTTAGGCGCATTATGTTTTTTAAGCTTAAAGAACAAATGAGATAAAACAATAGCATAGCATCTGTTACTATGACTACTATTATGTTTTGTTACTATGACGACCTATTACCAAACAATGCGTTTCACTTGTCAAACATCGCACACGTCAAAATACCTCCACTCGAATGATAAGTTACATTCAATGTTGACTAAAAAGTTCACGTAAACGATATTTGAAACTCACACTCGCAGTGTAGTTGTTTTAACTGTCCGCTAGAGGCGCTGACAATAACTCCATACATTTTGATTGCTTAGACGCAAACGCGTTGGTGAAGTAAATGCTTGCGAAAACTCACACTTGAGCTACAGTAGTGACGGAGTTATATTTTTTATGAGTGTAGGCCGATTTATTTTCGTCGCTCCATGTATGTACCTTCCTAAAATAATAATTTTCCATTCACAGTAAGGAAGATACTGAATTAGTCACTAAGAAAGTGTGTAAAAAAACAAGAATTACAATTCTTACGGCACTTTTTAATAGCAAAATCATCTATAAAATCATCTTCTGAAAATCTGTCGTCCCTAGAACGCTGCTGCTCCTAGGTCGTGGCCTATACGGCCTATTGACAAATCCAGGACTGGTAGGCAGTGTGACTTGATCTGCCGACTTGGAATTGTCAGTATTTTAGGCCTCCCCAATTCCCAATCAAGTCAAGTCAAGTCAAAAGTCAAAATATTTTATTCATATAGGTATCATTGATACACTTATGCACGTCATTTTTTGGCTTTTCGGAAGGTGCTTTGTCGTGGAGGAGAAGAAAAGCCTAAAGAAACTCCTCAGCACATCTTTTAAAAAAATATTACAAAAAAGATATTATCATACAAAAGTTTACTATTCTGAGCGGAACTGGTTGCAGAGCTAATCATTTCCATGCGTCTTTGTCATTTAAATACTCGTCTACACTATAATATCCCTTGCCTAACAATTGTGTTTTTACACGTTTTTTGAAAGATTCTATTGGCAAGTCACGTATTAATTTTGGGATTTTATTATAGAAATGTACATCAAGCCCTATGAAAGATCGTTGCACTTTACTTAGGCGGAACGAAGGCGTAATTAATTGATACATTCTTTTTGTTTGGCAATACAGCTGAAAACCCTAAAAACAGCTAACCTTACTCATATAATTTAAGGTGCGTTTTTAATCCAAAGACCTTGTTTACAATACTGACGCCACGAAGTTCATATCCCTCTAACAAAACTGTTTGCTTTCACAATATTTACTTCCAGAACAGGAGAACAGAACTTCCAGGGGAACAGAACGGGTACCGCCAATAGTCTAACGCCAAACGTTTTCAATTAATATGCAAATTTGTCGGTGCGAGCCAACTAGCTGCGAAAGGAGGAAACGTATATTTTATTAGTTAGTTGTTATCAAGTTATGGTATTCAGAGATTACGAGGCAATACTATCATAATCCGAATTTAAAGTGAGATATTTCATTTCACACATCTTTCTTTTCATATCTCTCATCTCAATGGCATTTGGCATAAAAAAAATTGCGTAATTATTTGAGATTTCTTTGACAGTTAAGTATTTTATTATAACCATTGAAAACTAATTTCAGGACTTTTTGTCTTTGCCGCGAAATAAAGAAGACAAAAACTTCCTTCTAATTCCCAAGATAAAATACAACGTGATGATTGGCACTGACCCAAGTGTTTGATGGTGGGGAAAATACCAGTAATAATATAATATTTATGACTGCAAGTAACTTAACTCTGCCTAAAAACAGTTGCAACAGTTGGCCACTCAACAATCCATAAGAAAAATTTTCATTCCGGAGTGTTCCGGTCCCATAATTATGGACGCTAACAATGCCATTATAAAGTTACTCTTCAATGAATCTGTAACAATAGCGCTGTTCTAGAAGTAATGCGGAGACAAAAGAAGATGAGAAACTGATTCCGAGATAGCGATAATACGGTGTGCATTTCAATGTCACATACGAAGGGTAACTGGCGCGAAGATATAAATGGAGAAAACGTAAATAGATCTCTTTCCTCATAACAATTTTGTGGAAAGGACACGTAATAATCTGTGCGATTCATTTTATTATCCTGAAACAAATTAAGAACAATAAAAAAATAAAAAAAATAACGCTTCACACTCAGAGCCCCACACTAGGATTCCCTGTGTCGTGGGTGCCATGGACAACACACAAGACAAGGACATTCACACCCAGACCGAGAACAGAAATTCAAACTCATCATTCAAATTTCCGCCTCGCTGGGAATCGAACCCAGGACCCTTGGCGCGGTGATCCGGCATGGTATCCATTGCGCCACACGGGTCGTCAAATATAATGTTGGACGCTATTAAAATACCGAGGCAATACAAGTCCCAAGTTTTTCACACACCACGTGTTCCAGTGCATCTATCATAGCAGTTATCGTGCTAGTTGGCACTCGGCACGCCACAACATGGCCGGATTGGCTCCCCGGACGCGTTACTTTTTAACCGACTTCAAAAAAAGGAGGAGGTTCTTAATTCGACTGTGTTTTTTTTACGTTTGTTACCTCAGAACTTTCGACTCGGTGAACCGATTTGGATGATTCTTTTTTTAATGGAAAGCTGATGCTTGTCATATACATAGTTCCACTTAAATTTAAGCGAGATCTGACTATGGCATCCATAAGAAAACCATAAGTCTTAAATTTGCATTAAGTATGTGCGTGACAAATGGACGAATAACTCAATATCACGCCAAACGATTTCGATGATTCTTTTTTTATTGTTTTTGGAAAAGATGTACTTCATTTGAAGTTGGTAATTTTTGTTAAAATTTTACATTAGGTTGTTGTAAAACTAAGCGGTTTTTGTTCCGTTGTTGGTAGTAACTTCCCGAAGAATGGACTGTGGTGTAATTGATTGAAATTTAAAATCTCTCTATATACCTACTTATGAACGTTTTTTGTGGAACCGTTGTGGAAAGGTGCTTCGTCGGCGAGGGAAGAAACGGCGAAAGACTCCCTTTAGCACATTTAAAAAAATATATCATTCATAATGTAGGATATTTATGAATATCAAATTAAAGTATGCTTATTATAAAATAATATAATGAATACTAACTAGGTACTTTCTTGAAAGTCGGTAATTTTTTGGTAAAATGTTGACATAATAAGTTATATCCGGATGACCGAGCTTAGCTCGGTTTAGTATTGCTTAACAACGCCATCTGCTTTAGCTTTAGTGTAGCTACTCGCCAATAGATGTCAGGAAGAGTCTATTGTAGCCGTTTTTCATTGCCTGAAAACACCGATAAAACGACATTTTCAAAAATGAATCCTAGCTGGATCGATTTATCGCCCCCGAAACCTCCAATATACTAAATTTCATGAAAATCGTTGGCGCCGATTCCGAGATTCCAATTATATATATTATATATATATACAAGAATTGCTCGTTTAAAGGTATTAGATAGATAGATACATATACCTACTACAGATTTAGTTTTTGACAACCCTTATAAATGATCAACATTTAGGCTATTAATCACAAAGCCATTATAAGGCACATTACAGGCAGGTGTTGCCAGTATGATCGGGGCACGTCATCAAAATATATCGGGTAAACTGATGGCTTTTGAAACTTGATCCATTGTTCAAATATCTGCTAAGTGTATGTGGAAACTTGAGCTGACGACTCATGTGTGGTACGGTAGTACATTAGTAATATCTTTTATATTATCCTTCTTTCTTATTGACCAGGCTTCAGGATTAATTCTTTTTCCTTGATCCCTTCCACAAACCACACGTCATCATTTCGCCGCCTGTCAGAGCTGTCAAACCTCAACGACAGTGAGTGACACACATTAAACGTCAAATGCCGCGTCGTGTCAAGTTGACAGAAACTTAATTTAGAAGAAAAAAGTTTGAACTCAACCGTTGTGCCGACCGGCACGAAAACCTTCCATCCGCGCGGGAAAGTCAAGAAAACTCTAATCCAGGCAAGCAAACCTTAACGCAATGTATACTGTGGTGGTATCTCATTATCCCGTAAATGTGAGTACCTTTCTACTAAGTCTAAAATCCTAGCCTGGCCTTTGAATTATAGCGATATACATAAAATTGTGCTAAAACACCAAGAAAATTGGAACTTTTAGTGGTTTAAAGACTTTTGTTTAGCTTGCCAAATATTGCAAGCTTTAATAGACCTTTTTCATCTTAATCTGAATACATATTGCTTTAAGTCTTCACAATGCATTTATGTGACAAGCATTACTTGATACTACCCTCAGATTTGTCTCCAGACGAGAGCTTCTTAACAGGTTAACAGAACGGTCAAAAAATTATTGCTTTAGTAAATTTACAAACAAAATTAAATGCTGAAATTTCGTACAACGATGTTTATTAAATATATACTTCAGGTGGGACGTTTGTAGAAAATTATGAAAGTAAAATTTTTATGATGCGACAGCCAAAAAGCGACATGATGAAGGTGCGTGTACTAGCGCGTCGGGTCGTGGGTGCGAGTGAGAGGTATGTACTTATAAGTAAGAAGTAAGTATAACTTCTTTCCTGCGTACTTATATACACACACACGTTTTTTAAACAGTGTACATCCAGCAGTTTATTAAAATAATAAATTATATCGCAACAAACAATATGAAATCTCTAGAGAAATAGGGAGGAAAGCTCGTTACGTCTGGCTCTAAATAAAGATAAATAGCGATTGTTTGCAAGTCGCTTCACTGAAACCTTATCCAATATTGATACATTTAAGATCCATTACCTTAAATCTTTATCGGTGTTATAAGCATTACGTAAAAAACGACATAAGTAACTACAGCCGAATTGAGAATAACCTACTTTTTTGAAGTCGGAACATATTATTACACTTAGTAGAAATTGAGCAGAAAAACTACAGGAAATTATTTTGTATCTGGCATACAACAAAATATTTAAAACATTCCCATTTATCAAAATTCATGTCTTTGTTGTGATGCTTGTGATCGAAAGTTTGGTTCGTAAATCTTAAAATGTAACATTCGTGACATTCAAAACGTTTCTATACTGGTTACCGCGACAACTTGGCGCGAGCCCCACAACCCGCACAACCCACAATATCTCTGAGCTGAATTTCTTTATAAATATTTTATTCCAAGTACATCTTTTGAATACGAAATGTAAGTGGTTCCGATTTCCGATGTAATAATATTATTTGTCACCTAAAGTTACACGTTCCTACTTGAAGCCTTGAGGCCTCTGAAGTCTAAAATTCAATTTCTGACAGTAACTTCAGTAGTACCTGTAGGAAAAATCTAAAGAAGTTACTTGTTACTTACATATGGAGACAAAAGGTTTGGGATTTACCTACTGGTAAAAACTAGCGTAGTTCTTACATTCATGTGTGCGTGATTGCGTAAATACGTGAAAGTAACGTAGCGTAGTTTTTGTGGCTTCACTCGCGGTGAGACATCTAACTTTTCTATTTATCTGAGCCGAAACAAACATTTATCTATCACGTGAATACCGCAGATGGAAATCGATCCTAGGACCCTTCGCAAGCACTGCGTCGTCAGGTATTGAAACCAATTTATATAATGCACCATAAACTCGTCTTCGACCTGGCTTGATATTAAATCTTAGCGTCAAAGTCAAAGGCCTATGATTGGAAATACGTGAGATGATGGACATAGCTGCTCACATATGGACATGGGACATACTACCGGCTCTCATATGTATACATCAGCTATGTATGAGTATACTTTTAGTCACGTATATCTTCTCCAAAGTCACCATGTATACATATAATATGATGAATGATTTGGAAGAGCTATAATAAAGGAGTTTGCGTAGACGTAAAGCATACGTTAGTTTTTAATGGAGGAGAAGACATACGAAAGAAACTCCTCCGAAGTTTTGCAAAGTAATTTTGTTTCCAAGCGATCTTTCCATTCATTATATTCCCTTTACCTACGAACTGTACTTTCACATTCTGCTAGAACTAACATGTGAATTACCTATTGAAACAGGTAATTCATGTGTTAATTTGGGAAATTTATTGTAAAAGCTTACACCGAGCTTCACAAAAGATTTCTGTACTCTACGTAAGCGATACGAGGACACAACTAGATTATGCCTATTTCTTGTAAAACCATCATTTTAATGCAAATAGGTACACACACTTTGTGCATTTTACGTCAATACTTCTACCCATTTATTGAAACCGGTTCTATTATTAATAAAATACACTGTAGTTCTATCAGAATTGAACTAGAACATTTGGAACATACCTATATTGTGCAATGTATTGGAATTTTCAAGGCAAATCCATATTTGGAGTGCGCAATAACCCAGTAACTGCACTGTCAGATTCATATTCTAAACAATTTTCCAGTATTTGTGCTGGGTTGCTGTTTGTCTGTCCTTTTGGTTCGTTGGTTTCAATTCGGTTAAGATATTTTATCTGCACAGCTGCCGGTGAAATTGCATTTTGTTAAAATTTTGCAGTTTAGAATATTCGGATCTTTGTTGCGAGTAACAGTTTGGTGTACGTGGTAAAGATACATGAATGGATGGATATTCAATTAAAACAATGTAAATAAAAAGGTAAAGGTAAATTTAAGTTTATTCGTGTACATACAATTTTTAAATAAAATAAATAAATAAATTTAAACAAGGTATTTTTTTAACCGACTACAAAAAAAGGAGGAGGTTCTCAATTTGACTGTATTTTTTTATGTTTGTTACCTCAGAACTTTGGACTGGGTGAACCGATTTTGATGATTCTTTTTTTAATCAAAAGCTGATTTTTGTCGTGTGATCCCACATAAATTTGAGCAAGATTTGACAATGGCATCCATGTCAAAAGCATATAAGTGTTAAATTTGCATTAAGTATGTGCGCGATAAATGGACGAATAACTCAATATCAGGCCAACCGATTTTAATGATTCTTTTTTTTATTGGATGTACTTCATTTGAAGTCGGTTCTTTTTTTAT
The DNA here is from genome assembly GCA_963932265.1 of Thymelicus lineola. Classification (NCBI taxonomy): domain Eukaryota; kingdom Metazoa; phylum Arthropoda; class Insecta; order Lepidoptera; family Hesperiidae; genus Thymelicus; species Thymelicus lineola. The sequence goes on along the minus strand of OZ010703.1, from coordinate 11,064,173 downwards.
TAAAATGTTAGATTATTGGAAATGGCTGACGATCCACCTGACATAATTGGTAAGTGGCTATTGTCGCCCAAGTATATCAACGACTCCAAAGGGAACACTGATACGATTGATGTGATGAATATAATGTGCTATTTCTTAGAGGTAGGAAAACCACATTAAATTTGTGACTGTCCCTGGTTTCATCGCCCTTCAAACCGTTACGCAAAGTTCAACTAACACCTCTCACAACAGAATTAATGGAAAACGGAGAGTTTCCCAAAGGCTCTTTAAACTTGAGACGACGCAAACAAATCAGTAAGGATTTTTCGGTTCGAATCGATTTGATTTCGATTTTAATAATTGCTCTTTATGTTTATTTCTGGATCGAATTGCATTAGTTTGGATTTTACAGTACAGTACAGTTTCTAAGATTTTAGTATATTATTTAATCACGATTTTAGCTCAATCTAACATTGGCAACTAAAAATAATGTTACTACAGTAAATATGATTACACATAAGGATAGGTAAAACTTAATAACAGCTTTTACGAATGACATGATTTATATTTCTAATAATGCTATACACACAATCTAATAATCCAGCAGCACTTTACGATACTATCGAATCGAATGGAAAAAAACTCGATTATTAATATCGAATCACAATCTTCGTCCCTCGTCAAAGTGTTTTTCCTCTACACAGGTTACGACAACTCCTCACTCCTGTCTCTGCTCAATAAACAATGTTTCGTTGTTATAACCAACTTGTAAACTGCTAAAGCGTCGTGTATTATAATTTCTACTTACGCTAATATCTCACACTCTACGGATCCCGTACCTTTGAAGCAACTCCTCTGGCTTTAGCTTGAATGTAGCTAATGTAGCTATCATACACAAAATAATTTTCAAATCCGATTACCAGTTCCAGAGATTAGTGCATTCAAACAAACAAAAGACCTCTTCAGCTTTAATTATAGTATAGGATATATTGAAAATACTGGTTACAAGTGACAACTGTTAAGTAACTATAAAACTATAAAAGTAACTATAAAAAAAAATGTTAAAAAAAACTGTTAAGTAACTTTAAATCTTATAATGAAAGATCATCACTGCTAACGTTGTCTAGAATCTGTGATTTCTCAAAATTTTGTGTAAGCGTTTATCAAAATTCAGAACAAGTCTCAGAAATTCAAAAGTTCCTACTCTAATCCTATCCGGTGCGAACCATTCTCCAAGGCAGGTGTCGGGCACCTGGCACGGCGCCAGCCACCAGCTAATGTCATGTCGTCGTTACAGCTGCATAATGCTACACGTCTGGATCTATATCCTATATGTAGGTCATCGTGGTCTGAGCTAGCTAGAATACCACGTGGGTAATATTCAGATTCGTAATAATATGGGACGATAACCTAACCTAGGTTACTGTCGGTGAATAAGTACTAAAAAAATTACTATTTTTTGTAGCGCTCAAGAAATTTCGCTACTATCGCAACTATACACTCAAATTCACAGCCCTATAGAAGGATTACCTGTATCTGGATGCCATGGACCACACACAAAGACACGAACACACACACACACACACACACACACACACACACACACACACACACACAGAGAGAGAACGAGAACAGAAATTCAAACTTGAACACAAATTTAAAATTTTAGCCTCCATGGTAATCGAACCCATTGCCTATAGCCACTAATAAACATTCGTGTATGAGGCAAATGAAACGTAAGCTAGTTACCGACGCACTAATCAATGGCAAGTATCGCCTATAACACAGAATACATTATAGTACCTATTGGTACAGAAGAGTCACTCCGCAAAATCATTTATATAAATAGCGACTCTTGCTCCGACATAATAAAGTGTAATTCAGGTTGTACAGCACTAATCGTCAACAGCATTGACATCCAGACGTTGTCTCTCTTTCTAATCATAACTCCTATACTCTCTGACAACGTCAGGGTTATCTTTTTTTGTGGTGACTTGTGTGATAGATTAGGAATGTGTAGCAGCAGGCTAATCAACCCCAATAAGGATAATAAATAATGTACATCCTGCTACTACCATAATGTAGAAGGCGAAGGTATCAAAAAATACATTTATTTCCCAAGTCTGATAATAGTGAAATTGGCCCGACATGTCGAAAGCGGCACGTACTTGTAACATCATACCAAAAGTGCGAAGTGCGCCAGGCCTGCCAGTACACACATACATATAAACATATATAACAGTAACCAGCTACCAACAACTTAGTTTCTTTACCTTGTCAATTACATAAGATGGACAAAAATAATCGGACTAATTGCGCTTCCCAACGTAAAGGTAGAATGGGCATTGTGCAAGCTAAAATAGATGGTTAAAAATGGACCGCGGACTATTCCCAGGAGTCTAATAGATTTTACTTAGACTATATAGATTGAACTTTATTCTTCGACTAGTGGTATTTTCATGGAACAGTGGTATTGCATGTCGACTTTGTAGAGCACTCTTTATTTTAGAAACGAATGCGCCTAAATACTAGGTAAACATGATTCTTACACAAATGCTACAGAAAATTTTAAAACAAAACGTCCTTCGGTTGCAAGAAAACATTTATTTTATTTTAACCATATGACATCATATTCTTTCCAAAGCAGGTCTAATTCAATTAAGAACAACTACACATACAGTTGGAATAAGTATCACAGATATGATAACAAAACATTCTACCTTTCGTAGGGTACCAACCTAGCTGTGCTCCTTTTAACGAGAAGTGGTATGGATGACCTTTTGATCTCATCGGTTATCTCATCGGTTGCCACTTCAGCCGGCTAACTCTAACTCTAACTTTTGTTCGCTTACGAACTTCATCGTTATGAATCTTATCTCAATCCTAACATACATAGCTCTTTAACATACTTAGCACGCTGTGTGAATTTGAGCCTTCGAATGAGGCTAATTCCAAGGTTCAATTTGATACAGAGTGCAGTAAAAGATTGTACTGTCTCGGATATTTCTTTCTTTTCAGAACTTTCTATCTTTCATTCACAGACTTAAAAAAGAACAGACGGATTATCAGCAACAAATTCAGTGAGGCACCCATAGTAATACCAACTCCTCTATTCGTACAAGTATCACACGCACACATTGACACCATGCTTTTATTAATAGACCGCCACTTCACGTCAGACCTCACTAAAAATTACGCACAAATGGTAAGCGGGCGGAGTCACTCTCGATAAGACAAGATGAAGTATTTTTTAAATCTATGCTTTCATATTCTTCTCTCTTTCTTGGCCGTTCGTCAGTAGCTACTTACCATCAGGTGGATCCTAAGCTCGTTTATTGGCTAAAACCATAAAAAAGTCAACAAACTAAAACAGGTCAAATTGGATGACGAATCCAGTTGAACCGTAGTGGGAAACATTCGGCATCGGGCTAATGTAAACGCGGCATGAATAACCGAAATCATAGCGCCACGATGTATTGCGCGCTGTGATTAGCGTCTGATCTCCAATATATTACGTGATTCTCGCTGAATAAAGGAACATTGACAACAATGTGCTTTTATTAATGTTAGCTCACTCGATACTGATAGTTTACAGCTGTGTTTAAAAGGGTAACGTTTTGGAAACCATTTGTTACAACACATACCATTTATTTAGCTAACGAAGTATTTAGCCATAATAATCATCTTCACAACCAGGTTGAAATTGGCGTTAAAGATACATTTGAGTATATGAGTATGCAGTGCCCTGGGCGAGATTTCTACGGCGCCCCTATCTGCCATTAAAACCCATACAAAAATAAATATGAAAATCCATGCCGAGTTACCGCTTTTCAGCACTAAGGATCTCGACGCTATGCTGCGGACGGACGGACGGAGAGACGAGACGAAACTATGAATCAAGAAGATACAAAGTATGCATACGCACACACAAAATTAACCTCTTTTATTTTCTTCACAAAATATCGGTAAGGAGTATTTAAAAAATTGAACATGAAAGACATTGAATAAAGTAACCTTAATGCAAATATTCTCAAAACCGGAACGCAATACCGCAATACCGGCTTCCATTTGTCAAATGACTAGATGTACAGGTCCACTCGCGACCGCTCAAGCCTGATTTGATTGGCATCTCTCATATATTGCGGAGAGAAGTGTTACTTTTTGATACTCATTCTTTCATTACAACTAAAAGCAATGGAAATAGAACTCGAGCTCTTTTATTTTAGCGGCTTAGGACTTTGTTCTGTCTACCTATCTTAGTAGTTGAGTAAATTGAGGATCTGGCAAATTGACATCCTGCTGATCCTACTAATATTATAGATGTGAAAGTTAGTTAGGATGTTTCAAAAATAACTATATGGATTTTCATATAATTTGGCATTCAAGTAGGCCATAAAGGATATAGGGTACTTATCATCCCGGAAAACATTGGCAAGAGAAGGCAGAACGGTAGTAGAAAATAATCGCATTTTTTTTGAGAGCCAGTATATTGTGTCTCTAATTTTCTGATCGAAAACGCATCGATGATGCCATTGGTCGATGTCCATGGGCGACGGTGCCTTCTTACTCTCAGATGACTAGTCTGCGCAACAAATGTTGCTTATACAGAGAAACTAGTATAAATTTAAAAGTTAAAAAAAACCCGCCTGCTGTCAAAAAACCTATCAAGATACACCTTTTTGAAATCCTTATGGTCAGTTGAAACCCATATTGCATTATTCGATTTATTTTTATTTTTTGATACTTCAAGCAATGGCATCTCTCAGCCACCATATTTGTTTTTGTTCAATTTCATTTATCTAAGAACTTTTATCAAAAATTTTATTATAGAAATCCGTTAAGCGGTTTTGAATGTACGAGGCAATAAATACTATTACATGCATACATAAGAACAAACAAACATACATACATATTATAATACGCGCGAAAAACATGACCCTTCCTGGCATTCGCATAAAGTCAATGTAGACGACTTAAGTCGAAAGAAACTTTCCAATAAGTATTACCATTATCCTTTACACTCTATCAGCAAGGATATTCTCTATCAGTATTCCATTACGGAAAAGTAAGCCCCTGTTCAATGAACATTTCTTTTCAGAGATACATATTTAGGAGATTGGCATAAAGAACAATGCCCAACTACCATACATCGTTTTATTTCATTTTCAACTTTAGCGTCTTAAAATAAAAAAAAATTCTAAAAATAGCCGCTTTAATTTCTGAGCTTAGATATATAAGAATTTTCAGCAGACACACCCCAGAAACAAAGTATTTTGAGATTGAATTCTTATAACCATTGAGTCATAGAGTAGGGGAGACTGTAATTTTTACCATTATTTTATTCTGACTTTTTTTTGATTGACAACCGGAAATGGAAATTTGACATCATTACATTTGTCAGACCAACATTTATAACGAAATTCTGTCTGTAATATTGGCCAGAAGTCTCCCTGTATTTTGCTTGATACAATCTATGTACCAAAGTGAGTGCCCGAATGAAAATTAACATTTTTGACATCATTGTTATTATAGTCAATTCATCACTTATTAATAAAATTATTTTACACTGGGTAATACGGGTACAGGTATTAATTTTAAAATACGTAAAATAATAATTGAATTGCTTCGGTATAACTGACGTTTTAAGACGCTAACAAAAATAAAAAATAATTTTTGGGCATTGTTCTTTGAATCCCTAAATCGGCGAAAGTTTTTTAAGGAAATGCTTTTTAAGGATTACTTGCGTAAGATAAACTTCGTGAAAATAGACACATAAGAAAAGAGAAGTAAAATGATAAGCGGACTAAAATCCTTTATAGACTTAAGAGTTCCGCATTAATGTGGGCATATTCCTGAATTCGCCCTTAGCATAGTTGGTCATATTCTAGCGACGGGTGTCAGGTTCAATTCCCAGGGCAGACTTTTATAAGATGGACAATTTTTGTTCTCTCTTGGGTAAAATAAAGATTATGCTTGATTGATTGATTGATTGGGTGTTTGTGATGCCTTGTTTGTTTTATCTAAATCATCCACTAGACAGAGAATCAATTTAGTTGTGCATACGAGACGAGTAGCTGGTCCATCAGGAAACCACGTTTGCGAGGGTAGAAGTAGCTAGTTAACTTTTTCAAGCGTTTCACATTTTCATTCTTTGAACAATTTTTACTTTGAACTACGATAACTAGTAAGCCGAAAAGTTTTCGTTTCACGTTCGTACCCTCAGTGGAAAAAAGGCATAAGATGAAAATAGCAATTTTACATGAGAGCCAAAAAAACTGTTAAGATATCAGTAAGTAGTCAAAGGAATTTACATTACGATTTCTTGCACAAAACCGTCAAGATTAATGATAAAAATTTGAAAAAAATGCAGCTTTTGTCCCTCTTTCCAATCATATTAATAACTAAAATTCAACGTAAGACGACTTATGCTTTTTTCCACTGAGGGTGCGATATCTGCAACATCGATAGAAGTTACACTTCAAAAACCTTCAGGCATAGTTATCGCCGTACCGAAAATAACCTACACATGAAACAGCGCCTCGTATGCCACTAGAAGCCGTAAATTTCTTTTACGGAGCCCTTCACATCCAAATCTAATTTTCTTAATAGAGTACCTTATTTCGTGTTATTATTACGCTCAAGATGAAAGCGAGGTATAAACATGAAGGAATTGTATTGCTATGGTACAATTACTTGAATGATTATTATATTTTCTTTGATACATTAGTTTGTAGATACGTGAGACATAGTATAATTAGTGAGTTGATGTGTTATCTATTATTGGCGCCTTAAGGGTAATCTACTATAAGCGTGTTGAAATATACAGATATAATAAATTATATAAGTACAACAAACACTAAATTACTAACCTTATTAAAATACTTCAGTGAAAACCAGATCTCTATCTGTTAAGCCAATTTTGAGGTTAGCTGAAACAAACACACAGACAAGAAAACCATTTTTATTATATAAATTCTATTATGCTGTTAATTATAAAAACCGTTAGTTTCATTATGATATGTAATTATATTATATTATACATTAGTACATCTTCGCAAAATAAAAAACAATCGATTAATTAAAAGTTACTTCACGTACTTTACAAACTTGGCTGAAGACCGGAGCGAGCTAATAATTTTATTAATAATAGATTATGAGTATAATTTCCGATTCGCAAGGCACAAAATAAATGTACCCTCCCATGATAAATATTGCCTTAAGCTGGATGGAAGCCAATTTGGCAGTCACTTGACGGAATCAAATTCTGAAGTTCCAAGATTTTTGATTGCCTTTGTATTCGACTGAATTGATCTGTTCGATTCTTACGTGCATTCCCTAGGTACTGTCTCTATTGTACCATTTAAGGTCTATATTTCATACTGATGATCGCAACTTATTGATAAAATTTACGTACTAGCTAGCGCCCTGACTTGATTTTAATCCTATTTTACCACTTTCGTTCACAATTAAGGGAAAATAGAAAACCTACCGCATACTGTTTTATCTATTCCGAATTACAAACAAATAAATATAGAATCGTAAGTATTTTTTCGAATCTTATTTCACCCTCTAATTAGGTAACTCGAGTGATAATTTCATTGACGTGACAAGTACCTAATTGTTTTATATCGGGTTTCAACTATTAATGACGTGTTACATATGCGTAACGAGATTAATATATAATATATACATACATACATACAATATATATACAAGATCCATAGAGAAATATTATAATTAATTAATAAAGCAGACATCGCCGCATCCACCGCTTGTATAGTCAAGATATCAGGTGACGGTTCGCGGAAAAGAGCCTGGGAACCGAAACAGCTAAGCATTCGGACCATTCCGGTACAAACATCGACCGTAATCACCCTAGTTATAAGTTTTTTTTTAAATGTAATTTCTAATATTGAAATTAAATTGATTCAATAGTTAAATTACTAGTTTTCGTTCGCACCCTGCTGCACCTATTCATAACTGACGTCATAATTGTGATATCGGGTTTCGATTCAGTGATGTCATCATTATAATGAGTGTGCTACGGTCATATATTACTTGCGAAGTATAAGTTTTAAAGTGCTTGCAGCAGAGTAGAGGCCATAACTATTGCTGAGAGATATTATTATACGAATCCGTTACAGATGCTTTTATTCTTTGTGATGCATTCGACTATGCTACGAGTGCCATGACACAGAACCTAGTTATTAATTGAGTTGAGACCGAAATTTAGATAATTTAGTATTACGAAATGATAATTATAATGCAAAGAGTAACGATTATAGATAGAACCATAAGGAGTTACGCTAATTTACGCGTATAAAAGCCAAAGTGACACATTGGCCTTTTTAGGATGTTTTTAGTAAATGATAAAAGTAACAAAAACAAACGTATAGGCCAATGTACAGTAAAAAGTAAAAGTACAGTAAATGTACAGTAAAAAACACTATGGTATAAATAAGGAGCATAGTGGCCTTAGCAAACAAGCAAACTTTCATACACTTCAGTTTTACCAATTTAAAATTATACCAAATTTAAACTTTCGGAGCCTCTCCTGTAAAGTAATGATTTTACATTTTGGCCCTTACACGTAGGACCCATCGCTATAGGCGCACGTCAAATACAAATTTCACCAAAGACGCGCGCAGTGCAGTAGTTATATTGTCCCACTAACTTAATTGGAAAGCTCCCTGACACTTGATATATTGTCTAGTTTCTCTTTGCAGTTGCAGTGCTACAGAAGTTATTTTAAGGAGCAGTTCCTCGTAGTATCGCTCGCCGTATTCCTTTTGTTTAGTGTGTGTCCTTTATATAGCCGCAGCCTGAGGGTTATGCAGTTCAAAGGCAAACCCTTGCACAGAACTGCTGGGATCAACTTCGGGTTTTTACCCAGTTAGTAGTTCGCTAAACAACTGATAACGTTTTCAGGTCCTCAAAACTTATCATAAGTGTCATCCGCAACCGGTAATACTGCAGGGTGACTGCTCTACTGATATCCATATCATTGGATCCTTAAAGGATGATGGTCGGATACAGTACAGCAAATTTCTAAAGAACGTATCACCATAGACGCATCTGTTGGGTAGCACCAACAACTTTATAATATGTACATCTGGATGACAAGCTTCGAAGAGTTACCTAGATTTTCAGTATAATACGGGTACTCACGATATATATTTTATTTTATACGCCGATATTTCGACCCAGTTGCAGGGATCGTGGTCACGGCTTGACTGCGGTGGCACGGAGAAACTCTTGACAGGTTGAAAAACGACGTTGATATTAGTCTTTGACGGATGACGGATGTCAACAACCGGATGTTAGATGTCGGATGACATTTGACACTAATACATCAGTCTGTCTACCTTACGTCTCGATCGGTTTTGAGCTTTGTGAACCATATCACGACATACTACACTAACCACATCTTGCCGCACAACACTCGACACTTTTCGAGATTTACATATACTGACCACTGGATTCCACGTCGGTGCCAACTTAAAACTGTCCTCCCTATTAAAATATTTGGGGTGTTTTTTGATTTCTATGGCTTCACGCACTACGTACCACATACCACGGCTAGTGTTTTCAGTCCGCGATGAGTTGAGTTTAAAATCATGAGTTACCTAGAGACGAATCACGTGACATTGTATGAACAAATTGCCGGCCATACACGATCAAGTATACTTGTCAAGTTTACAGCGGACTTGACGCGGCATCCACTTGACGGTGTATGGCCATGGTATGGCTATCTGTATAGCTATCTCATGCAAACTGGATGTTGCATTAAGTCTAACTGCAAACTTCACAAGTACACTTGATCGTGTATGGCCAGCATCATCATAGGCCAGCTTAAAGTTGACCTTAAGGCTCGTAGCCACTCATAGGGTACTTCTTCAGGTACCTCTTCAAAGCTTGCCCTCCAGTTGTATATTCAAGGTAAAGTTCTTCGTTAACACGTAACGCGGGAGGTTGTGTTGGACTCACGGATTAATGAAGTCCACATCCCAACAATTCAACACTTACTCTTTTGCTTTGTATAAAATATATTAAAAATTTTCGCGGGTCTTTTTCAGCGCAAACTGTAAAATGAGCTTCCTTTTGAAATGATCTCCGAGCTCTGTGACATTTGTTATTTAAAAAGGTGTAAAATGAGTCCTTCCACGACCGTCGTCTCTTTGGCGAATCCTCTGGCGGTGTCATTCGTCTGTTTTTTCATCTGCCACTAAAAAGTTCAAGTACTTTCTTGTTTTATTTTTCTCTGGATCACTATAATATTTCACCATTCATCTCCTTTTATATTTGGAATTTATCTCTGAATGGGTGCTTTGAGTACATATAGGAGCGTTTTTCAAAGATCCCATTGACCTTTTAAATTCCATTTTGCATCCCTCTTGCTTTATCTTTTAAGTGCTTCTAAATGTTAAAGAATTAAGTGTAATAGCGTGACACCTGAATAACTCATTTAAATTGACTTGCCTTTTCCTCCGTCATCTTTTTAACTGACAAAAAATATTTGTGCATTTTTTTTGTAATGGATCTCTTAAACTTTTACTTGATGAATATTAATATTTATTTATTTATTTATTTATTTATTTGTCCACACACATACTAACATTACAGGTAGCCTAATGCGTTAGTATGATATATTAATTAAATCTATTGTTATGATATTTCTCAATGTCTGGTAAATTAAATTTTATCTTTCAGTAATCTGATTTTATTTGTAAAATTTCCAAACAAAATTAAAGTAGGTAAACAAAAATTAGTTTTGTCATTAAATGTTTATTTATGTGTGTTTAAATTATTTTCATTTCAGGTGAATATTTTTTAAATTACACATTGCCAAAAACGACTGTAAGATTATTTATCAAACTCGTATAAACTCGGTTTTATACGCTATTCTGGAACAAAGTTAAAATGAATGCAATGTTGACAAGTAAGTTAAATTGTTTTAAAATATTTGAACATAAAAAGTATTTGCAACCATTTTAATTGCATACAACAACTGTTAACAGTTTTTTATTTTGTCGTGCAGCATAAAAAGCGCTGTGAATTCGAATGCATGAAGAATTAACTTTGAAAGCTGTTACTACTCCAAAAGAAGAACATTAGCTTGAGAGCCTTAACACTAAGGCCTAAGCTGATTGCTGCTGTAATTTTTTTTCAGCTGTTGCAAAAAGGATGCCAGTTTTTCTTTTTCGATTATTATATTCTACTAGTGGATTCCCATCGTGTTCCACTACGCTAATTTTTTTCTGATGAAAATGACAAGTATACCTATATTTTAAAACATAAGCTGCTCCAACTCAGATTATTCCAGAATAAAATCCATATTTCCATGTCAGTAATTCCTCCTCGCTTCCAGTGAGCTAAATTCTTTAACAACGCTTTCAGAACTGGGTTGGGAAGCGACGAAAACATTTAATGATCGCGAAGAAACTATTTAATGGGAATCATTTCGATACAGCGCAACTATTGAAGAATGTAACGAGTCGAGAACTCGCCTCGAGGGAATTTTATTGCTGTATGTTACACGAGCTAACGTCAACGTGCCTTTCATATGCCTGATCATAAGATATCTGCAATCTCAAGATTCGGTTTGAGATGACATAGATCGTACAAGTGACGTTTGTAAAAACTCAGCTCTGAGATCTCCCTCTCTTGAGTCGAGAAGAGCCGACTTCAAAATTAGGGTAAACTCAAAAACTACTCGCTCGATTATTAAGAATATAAAAAAAATAGTTATTATCAGGTGTATAATACTACTACAACTTCACACTATGACATAAAAACAGCTTATTTTACACGTCTAATGCAATAAATTGACTAGCAAAATTTAACATATTGAACCCAAATAAGGGCATTATTAACACCTCAGCTGCTACACTGGCGAGCACAAAGAGTATAAATTAAATCTGTTGCCAGTTTGGCATTTATCTAGGCAATACTTTACCACCTACACTGACTGCAGTTTGTTCAACATTTTATAAATAAAAGGTATACCTAGTACCTACTCGTATGTAGCGCTCATAGCCCGGCGGCTTGCGTCGATATTACGTGATAGACAAAGTTAAGCAATAGCGCGGTCGGTAGTTTCCGTGCTTTGGAGGACACGTAAAGCCGTCGGTCCCGGTTGTTATCATAAGATAACAGTCGTTAAACCATGTCGGAGGCCCTCGGATGGTTTGAAAACTTCCGACACTCGAGTTGGCCACTAACCCCTCCACCAATTCGCACTGGAGCAGCATGGTGGAGTATGCTCTAGGCCTTCCCAAGAAGAGAGACCCGTGCCAAGTAGTGGGCCATTAATGGGTTGAAGCCATACTCGTATACGTTTTTCTTGCGTAACCTGCCAGTTTTATGTAGAAACATAATTTTTTAAAGTTTATTTTTATAACCAATAACTTTAAATTGGTTTTCCTGATCAGTGTTGTAAGATAAAGCATGTTACGAAGATATTTTTTATTTTGTTTTTATGTGACAGTAAAATTATTTATAGCATATAATTAATTATAGCCAACGAGCATGCTCAGGACCGGTCAGAGTGGCGCAAGTTAGGAGAGGCCTATGTCCAGTAGTGAATCTCCAAGGGCTGATAGATGGATGGATGGATGAACGAGCATGCAGTGCTATCGTATCGGCCCATGAATATCTGTGACAAATCTCGAATAGGTAGTAGCTGTAGCAAGGACTCTAGTCGGCTAATAGGTCCTTTTTTATGGAAATAGCCGGAAAACGAGCTGACGATCCACCTGATGGTAAGTAGCTATCGTCGCCCAAGGACGTCAGCAGCACCAAAGTCTTTACTTGATCAATGTTGACTATGTTGAGTGATATCAAAAGCAACCTCACATTAAAACTCTCGCTTCCTAACCACATGTGAATAATTAGAATTAAGGATTCATTAAAGTTTCACCAGACAACCAAAACATTTGGAGCAAATCTGCATATCGGGGAAGTTATGATAATTTTATGAAAATTACGTCTTATTTTCAGTTGTATAAGGCCCGCTTTTTCAGGCCTTATTTATTTTGTAGGAACAAGGATTTAGGCCATAAAGATTAACAGTTGTGATAAACACAAGGAGATCAAGGCTGAAGACTACCAATTTTAATACGGTAAGGCAGTTGGCCGTTTATTTATTAAGACTTCACGTAACTACAGACTTAATTTAATCCATAATGTGTAAGAAGAAAACTACTGAGCACCGGTCTATCCTCTTGAATCTAGAGCATACGCCACCACGCTGCTCCAGTGTAGATTGGTAGAGGAGAAGTTGACCACAAGCATTCGCCATCATCATTCATAATCCACATCATTTATAAACAACATCACTGGCATTACTGACGTCATGCCAAAAATTTAAACCCATTTTAAACTCCCCGAAACCGCAATCGATTCACGACATACTCGTAATATTTTACGCCTGATTTTAAACTTAACTCTTTAAACTTACTCATCGTAGACTGAACACATTTTAAGTTATAATACGGGTATTTTACAATACCCTTGATTCTAAAAATGGAGAGGTGAACCATGAATAATATACCTTCTCACCACATGAGTAACGCACCGCATGAGTAACGGGATTATTATGGTCGTAGCACACATATCAACTCGTAAACGGAACGTAAACGTATCAACTCTTGCGTGTCAGTATTCTTTGTATGAAACTCCCTACTGTAAAGCACACTTATCAGATTCGTAACGTAATCGCCTCGCCTCGAGACAAGCTCACGAACCGCGGTACGGTGCGTGGACGACTTGCCGTACCCGCGCTTACGTCTCACCGTACGCTATCCTTCGACTTTCCGTTTCCTCGTGCACGTCCCGCGACGCGGCGCCGCGGCTACCGCTGCGTCGGCGAACTGCTGTCATTCGAGCCGTAAGCGCGGCGTCGCCTAGCCGTAGCCGAGTCGATTTGGAGCTGTTGGTCGGTTGGTAACGCGCTTACGTTAGGTTGACGGCGAGGCGATCCGGTGAAATTCCCTTTCCGAGTTGATATGTGCGCTACGACCATTAGGGTGGTACAGATTCTTGCAAGTTCCAATAGAAGATACATGGGACATTCTTTGTCCCTTATTCAATTTAACTGATTAAGGGTAAAATTTTTTACTTAGAAATCCTACAAACGACCACACGACCCATCTGATACAAAGTAGTCAACGGCACTGATGGACATCAGTAACACCGTTGGCATCACCAACGTGTTTAAAAGAAATAAAAATGCGTAAACATATTTGGCCCTATCAGAGACTGGCCCTGCCAGTATGCTCTGTAAAGCACCAACATTGAACATGTTCACGCAAAGATAAGTATTTCATTTGTTTGTTGTTTATTGTTTGTCGCCTATGGAGACCATACACGATCAAGTATACTTGTCAAGTTTGGACCGGACTTGACGCGGCATCCAGTATACTTGACAGTGTATGGCCATTGGCCACGGTATAGCTATCTGGCCATATAGCTATCGCATGCACACTGGATGCCGCGTCAAGTCAAACTGCGAACTTAACAAGTACACTTGATCGTGTATGGCCTCCATTGTTACAGCTGACTTCTAAACAAAGCATTTTGAGTAAACTTTATGGAGGACTTTAGGTGATGCACAGCATTGTGAACGTCGATGTAATAGTATTACCACACTTGGCAAGCGGGTCCGCTTGGCGCGCAGCCACACTCGTCAGTCAGACTAGAGTACGTACATTCTATTGGGATTCTTATTTGCATACTCGATTTTAAGTTAAAGTTACTTGGTATTTGAAGTATCTTAAATGCAGAGAACTAGTTCGTATTGCTGATTATTCCACGAACATTTGTTTCTGATGCCAATGATGCAGATGCAGATGATTATTTTTGGTTTATTTTTAACCGATTTCAAAAAAGGAGGAGGTATTCAATTCGACTGTATTTTTTAATGTTTTTACCTCAGAAGTTTCGATTGGGTGAACTGATTTTGATGATTCTTTTTTTAATCGAAAGCTGGTACTTGTCACGCAGTACCACTTAAATTTGAGCGAGATTTGACGAGTAGTCTTTGAGTTATTCCTAATTATAAATTCGATTATTTTTTGTCAAGTATAATGTAGGAAATAATTTGGTTTAATAATAAATTTTCTTCTTTATAACGTCCACGAAAGGTGACGAGTCATTCGGCGGCTGAATCTGTTAAGAGAGTGGTAGTTAGCCAGCCAGGCTTCTTTTCTCCATTCTCTTCTCTCCTCTTTCTTAACTCTACTTATATGGGTGGTGTATGGTGTGCAAAAAGCTCTGAAGAACATTTCCTAGTAGTGGCCAAAACCGTAACATCAAAAATGTATTAAGCTTGCGATGACATAACTTAAAAATCGTTTTCTACTAATTTATCTTTAAAGGATCGTATCAAGCTTTAAAAGTATTAATCTATGATAATACCACCTGACTTGCAGCCGCGGATCTTGGCCATACGCCACGCTTTCATTCGGGCTATATTTTAAAATCGCCCTGTTGATTTAATTGGCAAGTTATCTAGCGAAAAGTTTCTGCCTCAAGTCAAGTTTAAGATAAAATGAACGGAGATTCAGCCAAACTACGTTTGATGGATAGCCTCATTTACATACTAAATTACATGCTTCTTACACAAGATTGTTCAAATAAATGAATCTGCTTTTAAACTTAATGCTTCTTCGAAAGCGTGAAATTAAACAATATAATTAAGCTTAATTATGTACAAGTAACCTCGCTTCGCTTTGGTATATCTGGGTAGATATACATTACTGCCACGTTCGAAGAAATTTTTGAATTAATATTTTTTTTATTATTACTCCAATTGAAGTGAAATAAACCAAAACTAAAACTAAATGAAACCTCAAGCTTACACGACTACGTCGTTTCTGGTTCATGATATCGTGAGATAGTATTAATATCCTTAGTACACTTCAGACTACAAAATACTTTGGCATCAATCCAATTTCTTAAACTATGTTTTTTGTCGACCCTATATCCTAGTTAGTAGCGACCCTGCCTGCGAAGCGAGGGGTCCCAGGTTTGATTCCCGGCCGGGCAGTTAAGTGACAAATTATAATATCTTAGATGCTCTGGTCGTGGGTGTTAGCGTGATGGATATGTGGCATCCATGCCACCGGCGACAAAGGTAAAAAAAACCTATTGTACTGCGGGGGTATGAGTACACGCATTTATTATTACTATTATTTATTTGTTTAGTTACCAGTATTCCTAGGAGTTCACTAAGTAAAAGCTTTTAGGGAAAGTCAAATAATAGAATAACATGAATAACTTATCCGGGATACTGAATCCGGTGCATTAACTTTAGCTGATCCAAATGCACTTTAATATTTTATTCCTGTTTTAAAATATACCTACTTTTTGTGTTGATCCATATTATCTTATTATGCTACTCGTGTCACCAAGCCGTATTGGGGCGGCTTAGAATACTAACCCCAATCCCACGCCGGAAGGGTGTCGTAAAAGGCGACTAAATCCGGCCCGCTGATGGTAGGGCCCTCGGAGGGATTATATTGGTAGTATTGATTTTTATTGTTAATTAATACCATTATTACTATTATTATTTCTCCAGGGGTTCGCCTGGATAGCTACCACCCTCGAGCATGAGTCAGCCGCCAAACGACTCGTCGTGTTCCGGCTGGGGGCTTGAGAGCCAGTTCTTTCTTTCTTTTCCTTCTTTCTTTCTTGGCCGGCAAAGCATCAGTGATGCCTTTGGTGTTGCTGATGTCCATGGGCGGCGATAGCCACTTACCATCAGGTGGGTCGTCAGCTCGTTTGCCGGCTATTTCCATAAAAAAAACCAAATCCTAATGTTGGAAGTAAGGAAGTGTTTTTTTTATATTTCACCCCTAAGTGGATTAAATAGGGATTGAAAGGTTATATGATAATCCGGGTATGCGGAAGTAACCTCTATAAAAAATAACGTGAGGCTTACTTGTTAGAAATAATAAAAAAATTGGTTGTCTGTAAAGTCGGTTTACGGACAATGGTTTTACGTGATAACGTCTATTTCGTAGAAGAATAATTTATGATATAAATAATGTAATGTAAGAACGTAATGGAAGCCCTACGCACGGAGCCGCGGTGCTACTCGCCAGTTGTGTCAGCTTGAACATGGCTTGACGCGCCACCGCGACCCGCGTATCTAGCTAGATTATAATATTAAATTTCATACTAACTATACGATTTTAAACATATTTGAGTTGAAAATTTGGTTTAAATCGTTTTAAATATCAGGAGCTGCGCGACATCTGTGATTTTCTTGACTACAACTAAAGTCCGAGTCGATGTACTGTGTAAAGTTCTTTCAAGTAGTTCATACCTATAAACAGAGATGACGCTATTGTAGATTTTCGTTTTCATATAATAATAATACGTACGAGCTACGAGAAATCATTTCTTTTCAAAAGATTGTAAAATAAAATAAAAATTACAATTTTACATATTAAATTACAGATATATATTTCGTTTTATTATTATTCAGCGTATCTCTTTCTCGATACTTTGCGCGCGTTGTGGCTCGTGACCTTCCAAGCGGACCGAATACGCTTGAGTGGGAGAGAGACGGCCGGTCTAGCGTGCCTCTCTCTCTAATGCTGCGCGCGCTTCCGTGACGTTATACGGTTTTCGTGAATGCGTCCCAGGCTCATCGTCTTTATAAACGTTATCACGTTAAAAAAACCTATTCCAACCTTTTTGGAATATTAACTTCGAAAGGAGTAAAATTTGTATGAAAGTTTGTTTGAAAATATTACTACGTACCTCTTTCAACATGGTAAAAGCTGCAGGCAACCAGCTAGATATTGTAGGTACAATATTATTTCTTCTTTATCAGTATGGGAAAATACACTTTTCTACAATACGGATATTCCTTATTACTGTGAAATATTTTTCTCTAACGAGCCTGATTCCATATTTGTTTGTTCATTAGAGGAAAATATTTGATCAATAGGTACTTATGGGTTATTAATATCATTGCCGTATCTCATTACTACGATCGAAAACAAAAGAAGCATTGCACAAAAGCTTTATAACATTACAATACATGTTTTTAGATTTTTGATAATTTTAGTATAGTGAACAAATAGGTTTACTTATTATCGATATAAAAAAAAACATAGTAAGTACGTATTTAATTATGCCAATCGAAAAAAATTCTGAACTAATTAAATTTCGAATTGGCGTATTTCTGAAAAACTCTTAAATCTGGCAATTAATATCATATATGTACTAATTTAATATGATGCGTACAATATAGTTATTTAATTTTTTGAGTGATGCAAGTTTACCTCATTTTATTAATTGCCAGATTTAAGAGTAAAAAGAGTTAAAATATCAAAAAAATCTTTAAATATGTTTGTGCATACTTAATAATGTTATTTATTCAGAGTACGATTTGTACAAGAAATATTTTTTTCTCTAAGTGAAGTGAAGACGGCTTTGAATAAATAATAACGGTATGTAACAAACCTAAATAAAGAATCAATGGAATCAACCTTACCACCGATCCAGTGCTCCATCGACGATTACAAACTATTCTAAACAACCGACTTAAAACACAATTTAGATAGCATTTTCTCCTGGGAAGATAAAATGCAAAACGGTTCTCACAATGTCAAATATTTGCACACTTCCAAGCGAAAAGCTAAAGTGAACTCCATTAGTAGGCTATTGGGTTGCATTGAATATGCAAATGGTTGCATTAGCGCGTCAATCAACGTTGACAGTTTTTTAGGAAACCCGAGTTGTGTGTAAACATAGCCTCATAGTGTCACTTGTGGTTTTAGGAAGATTATAAAATAAATCTCGACCAAAAATAGACACAATAAACACCCTGGCTGATGCCTGGCTGGGGACTTGAGAGCCAGTTCTTTCTTTCTTTTTCTCTCTGTTTCTTGGCCGGCAACGCACAGGTCACTTACGTGTCACTAATGTCAGATCCTGATGTATGATCAGGTGGATTGACAGATCAAAGAGCAACAGGGAAGAACCATTATCTGTCAAAACCAACTGCTTTTATTCGACTTCAAAAAAAAGAGGACTTTCCTTTATATTCTGTTCTGGTCTGCCGGTAGCTAAATGACTTGAAGAGCTTGTTTCAAGTTAATACTTGATTATAATAACTTCTAAAATAAATATTATAAGATCTTTGTTGTAAATACTAACTACTTGGCGGCAGACAAATATTTGTTTTTATTACTATATCAGACTAAGTATAACTTCCAGTCTAGTATAAATACTAAAATAAAATTACTTCCAGACGACCTAGAAGGAACCTCGTAAGAAAATGTTGTGATGTGAGTGTAAGAGCGTTTCCACATTATCCGACCCGATACCGGTATCGGACGCCGATACGATAACGGGGCAAGTAAAAATAAAATGTATGAAATATGTACTTGCCTTTCACATTATCCGCCTCGATATCGGATATCGGAAGTACATATTTCATACATTTTACTTGCCCCAATATCGTATCGGTGTCTGATAACGAGATATCGTTATCCGATAGGATCGGATAATGTGGAAACGCTCTTATGAGTCATAATATCAATATTCTCGGTGTTCAATAATATTGTTACGAAATTATTCTATTTATTGCTGTTTATATGACATCCTAATATTTTGTAGAGCGGAACATAAATGTTTGCCCTAAACTTTTTTATTTTGTCAATAAACATAACATGTGTAAGTATTCTTGATGACAATATTAAAGTGTCTATTGCGTAGTAAAATATTTTTTTTATTTTTGTACAAGAATGCAGCAAACACATAGTCCACATGAAATCTATACATAACGTAGAAAAAATAATTTATCGGTATAAATAAGACTATACTTTATTTCGGCCAAATGTGTACCTAGTGTAGTCTAAAGGCGATCCCAAGAAAAGAACTTGACTAATAAAATTAGACATTTTCTGTTGGATCCTTGCTGTGGGTCAGACGTGAGTGAGCCTACAATCTTCCGTAGGAACAGCTGGCCTGCAGGTAAACGAAAGACGAAGGTTAAGTAGAGTTTAACAGTTTCTAGTAGACCTTTAGTACAGTATACATATACAGATACTATAGCACTACTATAGTATTGCCATATAGAAAATTGCGAGTTCTTTATCTTATTTTAAAGAAAAAAGCTACTTTGCAATGTTCTTAAGAAAAAAAACACAGTAAACGAATTTCTTGTTACTATATTATTATAAATCATCGTTCTAAAACTAAAATATTTATTACTTTTTATGTGTTCTCAACGTAATTTACATGTGGCTACACTAATACTCTATCGATATGATAATCGATAAGGTTATTATACGTTGTTCCGCACTAGGGTTACTTAAAGTTAATAAAATGACTCTGAGAGGAATCAATACTTAACATATTTAATGTGAATTAGTTATGTACTCCTTACAGCTAAATAATGGAGGCTTTCTGAGTTGGGGCGTAAGTCTGCTAGATGCTTTTATGAGGCTTTAAATTAAACCATAAATAGTGACACATATAGTTAGACTTAGGATTAACATCGTACGATATTCTCAGTATTATGATGGACCTAAACGGAAACCTATGCATCCTTTATTATTACCTCTTACGTAATTTTTATTTATTTATTCATTTATTCATTAATACTAACATATAACATTACAGGTGACCCTAATGCGTTAGTGTAGTGACAAAGGATTACAAAATAAAATAAGAATAACAATCAAAAGGATCTGACGCTGTTGTTCTCCTCTGTTGAAAGTCGCCAATCTTACCGCACAGAACAATCGAACGAAAGTACATAGTTTCATATTAAATTAATATTATCTTAACATCTATAATAATAAATTAGCAATGTTTTAAAAAGTAATTAATCAGTGTTTTATTTTCTCAACAGTCTTTATTAAAATCTATTGTCCTTTTGTCCTTCGTCGAGTCTACCATTTCCTAATCCCAAATGAAGTACTCGCCGCCAGTATTCATTTTCCTAATTTCTTCGGAACAAGATTTAATTTGGTATATATTCTGTAAGTTCCACAATTTGGAATGGCGGTACGTCGTGGCTTGGCTCGTTATAGATGATTGAGTGGGTGGAGTACTCTTGAGGAGAGATGATATGGATTTGAAATTTCAGATTCCGGATATTATTTTTTCTTTTTCCGGATTATCAGTTACTTTCGGATAGTTTACGGATATTAATTTCTTTAAGGACTTGAAAAGTAAAATACAATACGATAAGATACAACAGAAGTAATAAAATAAACAATGCAAGAGAAACACTTTCCTGAAAGTTGGGTCGACCGAGGAAAAATAAAAACTTGTCATAACCATTCAAGTATTATTACTAGCGTATAGAACCGACACCACGAACACCATGTATGTCCCAATGCATTGGCGCCACGTGGCTTCAATCTTCAATGGATTCGTTCGATTTTCAAAGGAGAACCGGGGCTCAATTTTGAAAATCGAACCTCGCGGGCGGGACACACATTTTGTGCGAGATGTCTGTTCTATGACATTATACTTCAATGGTCATAACATGTTGTTTCACCGCCTCTATCCACTATATAATCGGATTGCGTTATTGTTATTGTTAAAAATATATGCGGTATTTTTATTACGGATATCCGATAATTTCGGTTACGGTTATGGAGCTCCTTAACATCTCTGCTCTTGCTGAAGGGTTCCGATACTCCCGATATACTTTATACGCCCGCAAAGGTATGTAGCTTACAAATATGATGTGGTATTACTGTCTAACGAGCCCTCTTACAATATTTTAATACAGCAAAAGAGCTCGCGGCGTTAATTCATACCGAAATATTTTTTACTTGTAAAACGTATAGGTTCGAATATGTGTTTGTGTTTTATCATAATTATGCTTATATTACTATAGATAATGATTCTCTGACATATATCCACTCTTATGAATTCATTCAGTGGAGAGGAGAGTTAATATTCTTGTATAAACTGTCACCAACCAACTTCGAAACTTTTTTGGAGCACTTACGAATTACGATACATTTTATTCCTTCATTTTCTTACTGCTTGCTCGTTTGATATTTATATTATCCTAAACGGATAAAAAATAGTCATCTTCATAAGACTTACAGAATCAACAGAACCTAAGCACACAGTAAGCCGTAGAACAAAAAAAATTAATACGTACCTAGGTACGAAGCAATATTTAAATACTTATTTACACAATAGTTCAAAATAATAAAATCTGTACTTATTTACGCGATAACACGGCTACTATCTTGTTGAAACAGTTACCAGTAAAGTTGGTACATTTTTAATTGGAAAAAAGGAAGACGAAGGCAGACAGAAAGGCAGACCAAGATACGCTGTGTTTTTACAGTCGCACTTAATTTTCATAGTTTTACTTTTAACTCTTACCAAAAAGACAAGTTTCGAACAGTAAAATGTAGGGATTGCTTGACGAAATATTTTTACAAAGAACTGACTACAAAATAATCTAAAATTTTAACAAAAAAAACCGACTTCAAATGAAGTACATACTTTCCTATAACAATAAAAAATAATCATCGAAATCGGCTGGTGTGATATTGAGTTTTTCGTCGTCCATTTGTCGCACACATACTTAATGAAAATTTAAGACTTGTATTGTTTTCCCATGGATGCCATTGTCAGACCTCGACAAAATTTAAGTGGGACTACATGACAAGTACAAGCTTTTGATTAAAAAAAGAATCATCAAAATCGGTTCACCCAGTCGAAAGTTCTGAGGTAACAAACATAAAAAAATTACAGGCGAATTGAAAACCTCGGTGATTGAAGTCGGTTAAAAAAAAGATAAAAGTTATTCTAACGCTAACAGATCTGATGTACCTGTTTAACATTATAATGTACATACATAATTACCGACATCTAAGATCTGAGACATATAAATATTGGATGATGGTATTTTAATGGATCTTCAGGGAGAGCAGGTATTAAATATTTGTTTCAATTCTATTACGAATAAATCCCTCGCGAAAGATGCCAGTAAAAAGTTTAGGATCCATTTTGCGGGTGTCGCTATTAAAATTTACGCAAACATTTATTTTATTACGCTAATTCGCTTTCAACTGAAGTAAGGCAATAGATGCCGGGGCAATCTTAAGAGATATTTAATGCTGCTCTGTTATTTACACATAATCCTATTAATATTATAAATGTGACAGTTTTTGAAGATTTTTGGATGTTCCTCAATCACGCCACAACTAGGTATCCGATTTAGCTGAAATTTGGAATGGGGATGGTTATCCCCATTCCAAATCCAAGAGTAGCCTATGTGTTACTCCAGGGTATCAGGTTTGATACCCTGGAGTAACACATAGGCTACTCTTTATCTCGGAAAAGTTCAGGGTTACCGCGGGATTTGTAAACAAAATCAATATCCACGTGTGCGAAGCAACGGGCATCATATAATATCTAATATTATGTCTCCTAATCCATCATTCTACTCACAGGTGCACTTTATTTGTATGTGGTTCTATAAATCTAAATTAATTACCTAATTAAAATTTTCGTTTCGAAACCTCTCTACCGCGGGCGAAGCCGCGCGCAAAGGCTAGTTAAGTTAATAATATTATACTGATGCAAATATTTATAATTTTTTAGAGATTCCTCAGTTCCTGATGGACCCAACCATCTGAACTAAATTTGGATAAACGTGGAACCAACATTGTTATCAACTGAATCGGTTGATAAATAAGGGAGTTCTGTGGAAAGGAGGTAACATAGCTGTTAAACAAATGGGTGCTGTTAACCGTTAAGGAGTTTCCTGCCCAAACTTGTGTATAGTATCAGGTCATGCCCCTTCGTCCACTTTGATAACTAAACTTACTTAACCAGGTACAAGGGAAGATTTTTCTTTCGTTGTTTGGTAACTAGTTGTCAGAAGAGAATTATTTTTCCATTTTCGTTGATCAAATTATTTCCATCTCTTCGTCCACTTTGGTAACTAAAATTACCCATTCATAAGTTACTAACGTGGATGAAGACTGTTTTTCCGAGGATCTAGCTCATTACAAAAATGTATTGACATTAGAACCAAAGCAGTCTAAAATTGCAAATCCTCAGGACAAGACGAAGTAGGTCTAAGTAGGTTTACAAGATTAGACTCACACAAACAATTAAGGGTAATCTACATAAAACCGTTTAAAAATATTACACATGATCGTGAAACCAGCTAAGTTTACAAGTCGATTGATACTCGTATCGTCACGTAGATCTTAAGCGAGTATCGTATTCCGCTCACAGCGCCGTACTGAGAGTGACCTCCATTCAAGAGGTTCTTGATTGCTGTTTCACGGACAAACTAACTTACCCTACATGGGAGTTCTCGGAAGAATGGTTTAGTGGTCATATTGGATACAATCATGTGTATTTTGCCTATAAGTAAGCTTATGAGGTGTAAAACGGTTATTAGACGATCATGCAGTATAACATGCATTAACGTGCAGAGCTGAAGACCTCTTCACTGTACATATAATATTTAGAATGTAATGTGTTAAAATTGTTTATGATCTATCATACTATGTACATATCAAGCTTCATTCATTTTGAGTCCAAACCAACCTTTCTGCTCGTTATTTTTTTTAACGTTACAACTAAATAAAATCTAAGTTAGTGCATTTTTTACGTAGTAGGTACTTTTTAAATTTTTACCTAATATTATAATTATATTTAACTTATCATAAGCAGGATGCAATGTTTGTTTTGAATAGTATGCCGAAAGGATTAATAGAAAGCTGTTTACACCTTTATCTGAGGTGACACTTATGTTTGTATTATATAATTGCATAGTTTTAAGTACTTGTTTCTGGTGTGTATCTCGTTGGTGTAACAAATAAAATAAATAAAATAAAATAATTATATAATTATATTCTCGGAATTTCAGAAACGGCTCCTACGATTTTAATAAAATTTAGTATGCAGGGGGTTTCGGGCTCAATAAATCGATCTAGCTAAAATGTCGTTTTATCTTTGTTTTCAGGCAATGAAAAACTGCTACAATATACTCTTCCTGACATCTATTGGCGAGTAGCAACACTAAAGCTACTTCAGTAGATGGCGTCCGAGCAAAGCTTGGTTATCCAGGTACTTAGCTACTACTAAAGAGCCACCAGATGGTAAGTCACCGTCATGGACATCAGTGTAATAAAGGCATTAATACCGAAAACAGGAGACTGTCTGTTCTTCAGAGGAAGCTCTACGTTTCTGAAGTCTTATGACCTAGAATCTTCAGGGCGGTGTTGCATTGGCTCAAAGCCGGCTTTGCATTGGTGATGCGACCTAATCTAGGTGACATATGTAGGAGTGGCGGTAGCCGATGACCGTTTACCATCAAGTGGCCTAATGTGATAAGGATAGCAAATGAGAAAATGAGAAATATGAGAGAGTGAGAGCATACCCTACCGCTCATGGATATTTGTGACAAACCTCGAGTAGGAATGTAGTCAATAAGTTATTCTAGCATTAGGTGTTATTGAAAATATCAGTTGTTATTCATTAATAAGAGCCCTTAAGCCCTACAATATACGTGGCGCATTTGCTATTGAAATATTAATGAAACATGGAAGTTACACAGGAAATATATCTACGATACAACGTAAACTTTTATGCAGTCTATCGCAATAAACGCTGCATAGTTCAACTAACTGAATGTAGTGTGGTGTGGTGTGACTGAACTGAACTTTGATGGAGTTTGGACTTACGAGTGATTTGGTTCTAAATATATTAGTTTAGTTGAGCTTACTCAGAGCTTGCTGACACTTTAAACGTACACAGGTAGATATTAGATATGTGTTTGTAAGTGAATAAATAAAGCTGGCATGTAAACTACAAAAATGTAAAACAGAGATTTTGCTAATTGTTTTTGTAAATCAAGAGACAACGTAAATAGTAGTTAACTAATATAAAAAATTATCGAAATGAAAAATATAATAAATGAGGAACCTTACATTTTTAGGTGTCGAATATACTGCGTATTCGACTTCTCCTATAAGAAAAACTAGGTACAGCAAAGTTTTTCTTCACCAATGTATAATATATATTTTTTAACCACTGAAACGCATAAAATTAAATAATAAACGAAAGCCACGGTGGCTTTCGACACAGTTTATTGTCGAGATTATTGTGCCTTTTTGGTGATGAAATGCGAGTTTTTGGACGTCAAAATTGGCACCGAGACTTCTTTGACCACTTTACGCTATTCCTCATAGTTTGGTAGAAAGAAAATATTTAATTAACAATTTTATAAATTAACATTGTCTGGTCGCGATTTTATTAGGCAACCTATTAGCAACATATAATTATAATATTTATATTATTATTATCTATTATTATCAATTATTATATAATATTATGTCTTTCTTAATAATTAGACTTAGACCAACGGTTTACTGTAACTAGCACCGACTCTTGACCTATTGAAATAAAATTGACGTCCATTGAGACTAAACTAATACTATAGATAAAATCAACAAACATCCTTTGTAATAATTTTCTACCCTTTTCACGTTTATTTTTGCTTGAAACTTTCTCCAATAACGGTGTTTACAAGGGATGAAGGATGTTTAAATCACTAATACGTAAAGGGATCAGATATGACGACTTCATCCCACTTCAAAACGGAGTAAAACCCTACTTTCAACGCGTCAAAGGATTTTCTAATATCAACGACCAATAATTTATTTGTCATCTTTGTTGGACGTATAA
This sequence comes from Thymelicus lineola, assembly GCA_963932265.1. NCBI lineage: Eukaryota > Metazoa > Arthropoda > Insecta > Lepidoptera > Hesperiidae > Thymelicus > Thymelicus lineola. The sequence continues at coordinate 11,037,488 of OZ010703.1, read as the reverse complement.
TACTGGTATTTTCATAGTATTCTAGCTATTCCATTCAAGCTATTTCAGATAATATTTTATTTCTTTCTTCTCTTGTCTTTCTTTGTTGGCTTACCGTTAGAGGCACTTACCTACTTACTATCAGAAACTCTTTTCGCTAAACGTAAAAAGGCAGGCAACATCCACATCTACAACATACAAATAAAAATATGTATGTAGTTATAACCAAAACAAACGAGGTTTGCTTGCGCGTTGGTTGCGCGGCATCGCTCCAAATTCTGGTAGTCCGTGGGGACCTGGGACAGCTCAAAGCGACCTATATTATTACTCTAAGACCGGAACGTTGTACAAAGCGCTCTGCGGCTTCGGCTCGTCGACGTAGCAGGTTTCTTTCAGGGAAACAGAATTGCGATGCATCCCTTTGAAAATGAATGGAAGTGTTTTTGTAGACACATTTTTACTAAAAAAATCTCTTAAGTTTGAATTTAAGTAGTGCATTATTATTTCTTCTGTGATTTAAGTCAGGTAAGTTAGTAAGTAAAGTCACATACAGATGTAGAACGCATTCGGTCAACATTTTAACGTGATAACGTTTATAAAGACGATGAGCCTGAGAGGCATTCACGAAAACCGAGTAACGGCCGGAGTAACGTTACGGAAGCGCGCGCAGCATTAGAGAGAGAGGCACGCTAGACCGGCCGTCTCTCTCCCACTCAAGCGTAATCGGTCCGCTTGGAAGGCATTTTTCATTTCATTTTTATTTTATTTTACAATCTTTTGAAAAGAAATGATTTCTCGTAGCTCGTACGTATTATTATTATATGAAAACGAAAATCTACAATAGCGTCATCTCTGTTTATAGGTATGAACTACTTGAAAGAAATTTACACAGTACATCGACTCGGACTTTAGTTGTAGTCAAGAAAATCACAGATGTCGCGCAGCTCCTGATATTTAAAACGATTTAAACCAAATTTTCAACTGAAATATGTTTAAAATCGTATAGTTTTTATCTTAAGTATTCTGTTCTGACTACAAGTGTCAGCTAATTTTCTTTTGTTTGTATTTGAATTTGTTTTGTTTGGTAGGTTAATTTAATTGACGAGATTTTTAGGGTTCCAAAGTAAAATCCGTCTGTTTGTCCGACCGTCTGTCCGTTTGTCTGTCCAAAGCGAAGCGCCCCGAGATCCTTGTAACGTGAGGATGAATTTTTTATACATTTTTTATACATTGAAAAGGTCTTCCATTTAATGTTTTTGGTCGTTTTTCGACCCCAAAAATACATAATGTACAATCATGTATATGTATATTGTTCAAGAAAGAAATGAAATTAAGAAATTAATCAAGAAATCATCATTCTCGTAACGGTAGCAAACTCGCAAACGAACTACCGTTCGCCTCGCTCGATCACACTTCGTAAAGCGCCCTGTAAACGTTCAAATATATTTGTCAAACTTTACGTTTTGTTTGTACGTTTTCATCAAACATCAGCGCACATATACCAACAAGTTTGTCAAACAAGACTTCACTTTTAAAGCAGTTTTCGCCATGAAGTGACGCTCCGACGTTCAGATGAGTAACGTTGACAAAGCATTTCTTGCATTAACTTTGGCAATATGTATAAAAAAGAAGTAAAGAAAACGTTGGACACGAGAATGGTTAAAACTAAGAGATAGATTTAGTCATGAAATTTTTTTTTTTATATCATATAAGTTAATGCTTGACTACAATCCCACCTGATGGTAAGTGGCGATGTAGTTATGGATGGTAAATCGCATTAACTTAGTAAAAGCCTATTCACTCTTGCCTTGAAGACACTCACATTGTAATCGAGCGGAAATAAATAAAAAAAATAAAATAATAATAATAAATAATAAATTGCTGAATGAAATATTGCGCACAGACCCAGATGACTACCGTAACTTTCTTAGAATGAACAATAAAACATTCAAGGACTTGCTAATGTTAGTTGGCCCTCTAATATAAAAAAAAAATCATGCGAAAATCTATTCCAGCGTCTCAAAGGCTATCGATAACGCTAAGATTTCTAGCAAGTGGAGCCGATTTTGAAGATAGAAGGGATATAAATTGTAATAAAATACTCCTTGTCACTCAAATCACACATTTTTTCGCGCGAAAATAGCGAGTTTGTTTGGCAAACGTACGCCGTCAATCAAAATTTTCAAACATACAGCCAAACACGTAGTTTGCTTGACAAACATGTCAAACATGACCACAGACTGTCAAATAATTTGCCAAACACGTAGAATTTGACAAATTATTTGAGCGTTTACAGGGCGCTTCACATTCACCAGCTTACTCCCCAAGTCAAGCGTGCGTAAAGAAGATTTACTTCAAAAATCCTTGCTTGAAGCCATTCGTGTAAATAAAATAAATAAATAACGCTTCACACTCATAGCCCCACACTAGGATTCCCTGTGTCGTGGGTGCCATGGACAACACACAAGACAAGGACACTCACACCCAGACCGAGAACAGAAATTCAAACTCATCATTCAAATTTCTGTCTCGCTGGGAATCGAACCCAGGACCCTTGGCGCGGCGATCCGGTATGGTACCTACTTAACCATTGCACCATACGGGTCGTCAAAAAACATTTTCATAGGTATATTTCGTAGTACAAGTTGTTGCAATCCAATGATTATTTAAAAGCGCCGTGAGAAAGGCTGCGCCACGGGAAATGTACTATTGGAGTTCGTCCAAGATTCGAATAGTAAGAGAGATTTAGAATAAGAAAATGTTCGATATCGAAAAGATTATGAAAAATTGGAGGGTTCCGTGTCCAAATTGTGCACGAACCCCATCTGTTTAGAAACATAAATGTTGAACTAGTTTACTGGAATTTTCATACATCATTACCAACGGACGAGGTAATAACGAGAGACCATTTTTTTGGATGTTGCTGGGCTTTTACCAGAATATTAATAAATATTTAATTTATACTTTAATAAAACTCAAAGTGTCTGTTTGTCTGTCCGGGCATCACATAAAAACCCTTGAATGGATTTCGATGAAAATATAAAGATGTTACTGATACTCTAGGTCATATTTAGACAACTTTTCATCCCGGAAAATTAAAAGGTTTCCCGGGAAAACAGGATAAAAGTTTGAATAAGTTAAATCATAATTTCCGTATGCAAAGCTGCTGGCACCAGCTAGTAAGTATCACATAATTATCTGACATAATTATAACAATTTAAGTAGGAGGATAGTACACAAAATATTTTATTGCTATCATATCATGCTATCCCATCAATCAATACGGAACATGTTCTAATGTTCGAACTATTCTCGTCAAGTAGTTAAGGCAAAAAAACAAATTTAACGTAGGTACCTGTTTGATTCCGGGAGTCAGGTACCAAAGCGGGTCATAATAACCCTTTTTACTGGTCACTTCTTTACTTTATCCATGGGCGCCAGCCGGGTTAACCACGTAGCAAGAGTGGCAATTGCTAAGGGCCCCGCGCGAAAGGGGGCCCCGCATATTTTAGGCTTTATACTAAAGAACCACTTTATACAATTACACAGTAGATCAAGGGCTCTTGCGATGGGCGCCCACTCATAATAGGTAAGCCATCCGTCCTTTTTACCTGAATACCAAGAAAGGTTTATGGCATCTTTTATTAAAAACACTAGATAAGTAAGTAAACATAATAAATTAATACCGCCATTTTAACCAAACAATGCGCTGACAATAAATAACGATAATGAGTCAGCTGTGAACCCAATTACAGCATGTTATTAACAATTTTATCACATTAATGTATTTGGCTGACATGTCATTAAAAATAAAAGAAAAATATGGGCACAGATTATGGGCTAAAAAGAAATAGGTTTAAATATTATATATCCTTTATTTGAAGTCCGGGCAGCGGCTAGACTCTTAATTAAAGTTTACACAAAGCCAAAAAAGTCCGTCCCAACTCAGAGTCACTAACGGTTACTTAAAAAGTATTAAAACGGTTACATCGCTCTTTAGTAAAGAATCACCATACAAATTCCGCACTAAGGAGCGATTTAAGTAACTGTTAGTGGCTCTGAGTTGGGGCGTAAAAGAGCCACATTTGCAATACTTTACAGAAAGAAGATAGTTTTATCTACGGAACCCATTTATCGCTAGTCCAACTCGCTATAGCTGTATTTTTCATGTCAGCCAGCATAGAAAAAACTACCTATCTCTTGTTCTTTTACAAAAATTATATCAGTATGTGCGGTCACTGGTCATAGCTTCCGACATTATACAATACATCAATTAGTATCAACGAATAAATCCTAGCTGGTTGGCAGTTACCTAGACCTATCTATTATACATGAAAAATAAATTTTTAATTCACTTCTGCCATAAAAATTAAAATCCGTTCAGTCACCAGGCCGATCAATGCCTATAAAAGTTTTAGACAGAAAATGGGTCCCGAATACTTTACTGTAACAAACCGATATTGCTCATGTGTCCATAGTAATATATTTATCCTCGTGACTGTACTACTGTTATATGTCTTTATTGTGTTATCATGATGGGACTGCATTACGTGGGAGGTATCTTAGCCTATAATTAATACGTGTTTAATCTACTCATCACTAGAGGGCTCTGACAGGAGTCAGATGCACGCAGTTTTTGGAAAGCATTTGTAATTAGGTACCTACTTATTAAGTCAGTATCGCATTATTATCATTTCGAAAAGCTTCTTATCTTTGTCTTCTGATATCCACATTCAACAACAATTATGTAAACTAGTATTTTGAGCAACAACGTCGTAAGCTCATTGCTTACGATACAGTTTCAGAAGTATTTACTGGACTAATCTTCAAGGATTTGCGAGTCCACTTCGGCTTTACCAGCTGCTGATCTGAAGTCTCCGGTTAAGTGCAAACGAAGCCGTCTGTTGCAGGCTAAGTTGTAATGACCGAGCTTAGCCGAAACTTTGTTCAATGGCTAAGTTTTAGCAACTAACAGCAGCGGTTGTGATCTACAGATAACTAATTGTATTACGAGTTTCTGACTCTGACTCTTGTCCAGATCTAATTTAATTAGTACAATGTAAGTACACTTTATTCATGTTGCGAAATATTCTAAGCTTGCTTGAGTTTCGACAAACGACTCGTTTCGGGTTTGGCTTTGAGAGCCAGTTCTGTCTTTCTTCTCTTCTTTCTTGACCTGCCTTAATATTACTAATGTTCATAGGAAACGCTGACAACCATTAGAAACTCGTCTGCTCGTTCATCAGCTTTGGTTACCTATGTCCCCATCTACGATAACATTAATGTTATACCTACAAGCGACTGCGCCGGAATGCGCCTTAGCCAAAAAAATTAGAACTAGATATAATTAAAATCAGAGGCGGATTATCCTTAAGGCAAACTAGGCACATGCCTAGGGGCGCTTCTTTACAAAAGGGCGCGCACGGACCGAATTTTTTGACGAGAAAATTAACTAAGTACCTACTTCAAAAAAATTATGCTTACTTTTTCTAAAACCTTTGGACCACGCTCGTCGACAAGATTACACCTACATCGTTCGATTCCTGTCAAAATCACGCTATGGACACTATTACATACACTATTGTTAATTGCTCTACTATCTAACTGTATCTTCCCAGACGCCTGGAAAGAGGCAGATGTGATAGGCATTCATAAGCTTGGCAAACTCAAGAATCAGCCTCCGAGCTATCAGTTTCTTTAACACGTTCGGAAAAATCCACGAAAAGATACTTCTCAGCCGTATCAAGGTAGTCGCCCTATGCAAGATTCTCCTAATAAAGGATCAATTCGGCTTCAGAATCAATCACTATTGTGTACAACAGGTGCACCGCATAACGGAGCACATCCTAACCAGCCTCAGTTACAAAAGGCCTACCAGAGGCACCGGTGCCCTCTTCTTTGACGTACCTAACCAAAGCGTTCGACTGTCTGGCACAGCTGCTTAATATATAAGCTTTACCAAATGGGAGTGCCAGATTGGTGCAAATCATACGAGACTTTTTAACGAATCACAAGTTCCGATACAGAGGTGAGGACTCACGTTTTTCTATCCACACAATAACGGCCGTAGATCCTTATGGATCTGCCCTTTCCCCTTTACTCTATACTTTATAAACTAGAGACATTACTAGACATCCAAATATACCTGCCAGCCAATCTCACCCTATACCTGCCAGCATCACTTCAACCCTCCAAGCCGCAAACACCGCCATAAGTGAGCAGTTTAGGAAATGAAGAATAGAGTTTAATCCCGAAAAAGATCAGTTCAACTTCAACAGATCCACCCATAGATAAATGATCCGCCCTGTTTCATTATTCAACCATTTCTTGGGCGAAACCTGTCGAATATCTCGGCGTCACTCTAGACTCAAGAGCTGTCGCGGCACCAGACCCCCGACCGTCATTCAAAGAGCACATCAAAAAGGCAAGAAACCGGGCTGCTTTCTAAGGTGACTCTATCCCATGATAAGCAAGAAGAGTAAAATGTCGCTCCGTAGCAAGACGAAAATTTTCAAAATTAAAAATTAAAGGGCACCTCCCTTAGGTCGTTTGCATCCCCTATTTTTCGTAGAGGAAGAGCTCGTCCTCTCTTCTCGCTTTGTCTTCTCGGCTGAGCCTTTCCAAGCTCGCCCATCTGATCGCTTAGAGCTGTAAAGACCGCTAGGGTCAAAAGCAACTGTGCATTCGAAAAAAAACAACTCCATAACAAAGAGCAAGGGGCGCCGATAAACTCCTTGCCTAGGGCGCCGTCAACATTTAATCCGCCACTGATTAAAATCCTTTTTGCTTTTATTTGTATGATAATGTAAAAACACTCATCTACGTTTTTTCACGAAAATATTAAATATGTATAAATACTACTGAATTTCCTGAAGCTAGTAGGTAAAACATGGCAAAAAATATTTATAACTGTACAGAGAACTATTTCTAGAGTTGAGGAGTTTGAATTTTAATTACGCTCTCTTTATAAACCTCGGTTTTTGACATGTCACTTTATACGTAGCATAGTCGAGTATCTCTATACTCCATGCTACGTATAAAGCGACATTTACCTCTGTAAATCATTGAGGATATGGATATAGGTACGTAGGCGTTGTATAGTACTGTGTACAGCGACAAGGGTTCAAGCGCCTGATGGAAGTAAGGAGTGAATGATTTCATAGATATATAAAATATAAATCAATTCAGGCGTTTATGTTTAAAACTCAGAAAATTGGTGCACTTATTAATAAACTATTATATTAATGTGAATTGGGTTTTTCTCCAAATGGATAGTTAATGGTTAGTTCTCCAGATGGAGAGTTATCATACTTACCATGCGAGAAACATTAGCTTTATTGTTTTATTTATGTATTATAGCTTCAACCAATCTGCACTGGAGCAGTATGGACAGTGTGGAGGAGTATATTATAGGTACTAGGCCTCTTCAAGAGGAGAGACCTTTGTTCATTATTGGGGCCAATAATGGATTGACGCCAATATCTATGTAAATTACTTTCATATAACTTATAAATATTTCTAGGTAGGTAGTAGGTACTACCTAATTTTAATGATTAATGATTTCATTTTCATGTCATGTACCTAGATAGCATTTTTTCCCAGTACCTACGACGAGATAAAATTCATTATCGTGGTCCTAAACACAACCGAATTCACAACGAATAGGGTTATCAACTCAAAATTTGAAAAATCTGAATACTATGAAGAAAAAATTTGGACATTTCCATGAAAGTCCGGAAAGTTGAGTAAAATTTTTTGTTTTATCTGGTCGTTTGATTTGTTACATAAGTTGATTTTTTCGCTGATTAGTATAGATACATAATTATAATTAAAAGCTGATTGACTCTCATTTCATTTTAAAGTTTTTTTTTAATATTGTTACACCTATGAAGCCAGATGAATTCGGAGGTTGGACAAAAGCCGGACAGTAGTTCAAAAGTCTGAACCATGTCTGGACATTTCTGGACGGTTGATAACCCTAACAACGGACCACGAGGGAATCCAGGGGCCTGCACCAATTAGTCTGAACTCAAATAAAACTCCCGTCCTGGTTGAACCGTTAAATATTCCCGACCTCTATTACAGCGGGTTCTTTCGTCAGATTTCGGACACACTATAATAGGTACAAAAAGGACCGCGATTTTATTGTCTTTAGCATTTTATGTACCAACTTAATTTCTTCGCTTTGAGGCGCATTAAATTACCGTAGTCTTCTGTAATTATAATAATATTATAATACAATGCTAGCACGGTGTTGTAGGTAATGTAATGTAGTAATGCTATGTTGGTAATGTAGGTTTACACTGATTCAAGGATGTATAAAGGCAAGTAAATGCATATTCACTATCGCCTTTTTAATTTACGCTTTGAGTGCTTTGCATTAAATAGCTCAAAGACTCATCACTTAATCAGCCATTATCTACGAAGTTAATTTAATTTAATAGTTAATAAAAACTTATGTTTCTGAATTCTATATTATTAAAAGTATAATATTCTACAGTTGTAATCTGTAGGTACTATGCTATGTGTAGCATCATTGAGACTTCATTTATTTTCAGTGATTGGTCGAGGTCCTACTAACAGTAATACTATTGATCCATCAAGTACAGGACGTGAAGGATATGGGTCAGGAAGACCAAGGGCAAGTTGAATTTTTGAAAATACTGAAATATACTCGTAGTTTATAAGTTTAAGTACATTGTGATATTATAGGTCTCTTTCTTTCACATTCGAATTTTGTTTTTGTTCTGAGCGACGAGCATAGATGGCGTTATTGGGCAATGCTCGCACTGTTAAGCTCATGACTGTAATTTACCAGCAAAAGGTCAATAAAATATTTCCAAGTGTAACAAAAGCCTTAGTAAAATTAATATAGTAATATGATATGAAAAATAATTTCACTTTTTTTTATAGTCGGTTGTATCTTGTACCATAGCCAATAGCAGCACCGAACCGTACTTCATTGAATCCGTTCAGAGAGCGCATCACTACGCCCGTCCATAGACAATGTGTGTTTTGACAAAGTGCAGTGCAGTGAAGTTAAAGTTAAAATGACGAATCCGAAGTTTTAATTAGAAATAAATATTCGTGTGATTTTCAAATATGACTGTGTGGCGAAAATTGGAAAATGAGGACTGTTATGCCGTCGGTGAGTAATTTTCTATAAACTTTCCTGTTTAGTATCACTTTTATGAAATTGTAAAACAAGTGCAACTCGCTACTTGTTGAGTTCCCTCCCGCCGAGAAAGATAAATATAAACATTGTATCACATCCTCGTCCGTGCGTGCGATAATCAGATAATATGTGACCGTTATGCATTATTATAAAAACAGTATAAACTTCTGACCACTCCCTACAGTGGTCATTGGTAACTATTTACTACTGATGTCTTTTGGTCCGATATTCCGTTGACGTTTCCTTGATTATTATGTATTAACTTTATCACCGCCTTATCAATCTTTGTTTTTTATATTGCCATTGCAATCGTAATCACTTGATCGCATATTATTTTGCTTACTGTTTCCGCATGATAACCTGACAATGTTTTACATTTGCAAACTTTAGTATTTAAATTTTTATATTGTGAGGTACCTATTACTATTTTAGTAATTACTTTAAGAAAAAACTCAGTATTAGCATTGATACCTCTCAAGTTTAAAAACTAAAGAAATACCAAAAACAACCTGCTTCAAAGAAACCGTCTTCGAAAAACATAATATCAAAATCACTATTATGTATACTTAATATATTTGAGAAGGTCTTTCATTTCCTCATGGATCCCATCATAATAATTCATAATTCATGAAAATTTAATTTGAAAATGAAATGAAAATATCATACCAACCTGACAGTACAACCTTTCAAATGAAAAAAATAATTTCAAATCGAATGATTGAATTTAAATAAATTGTACCCTGCCATTTAAAAGCTATAAATATGGACTCCATGCCTTCTTAACATAACATGGGTGTAACTCTAAACATGAATTTAAAATAAAAACCTTTGAAAATAAAAAAAGTTTTACACTAAAATCCAATTATTCACCTCTATATAGCTGTAATGTTTGGTTTTCAATGTCCTCATATTGTGAGCGTTAATAATAACAGTAACATGTTCAAGATATAAGTTAAACAAGTTATAAGATATAAGTTAAACAAGTTTTACAAACAAGCAGCATTATTAACACTTATTGCATTTTAAGTCCTATAAGCATAAGTCTAAGTTATAAGTATTACATAGGTTTATGATGTCATATAAATTGAAATCAAGGTTTTGATATGTCAAAGTTCAAAGATGATCTTTGAAAATTATTTGTATGCAAAGAATTCCAACCCAGGGCCATATGTGATATTATAAATTATAAATTAACTATTTTTGCTACAAGCTGCATGTCTACTTAATTATATGCTATGGTATTTTTATTTTATTTTATTTATTAATAATATAAATGATTACAGTTTTTTGCAGTGAGTATCCATAAAACCTGCATGAGGTTTGTCTTGGATACACAATAATATTCTCATGCACTTTTGTTATTGGTGCTGCAAACTCGCTTTTTGAAGCCTGAGGTTCATGTTATACATGAGCATGGCTTGTAGCTGATATTCATAACTTACTGTCACTATGATAAATATACACCTGAGGATGCTTTCAAACTAGTATCGTACAGAGGTTTTACTATACAGTATAAAATGGTACACAAACAATGAAATGCTTGCGTCACAAGAACAAATTTTGCTTTTTATTCAACAGTTATGACAATAGTTGTTTCTAGAGTTTTTGTTTTGTTGCAATTTTTTGGGAAATACTCCTTAGTGTGTATTGTTCTATTTGTAGAACAGCCATATACTTTACATTGCAGCAGATCTCTTAACGTTTTCTGAAATAAGACCTCAGAGGATTTCAGTTAGGAGATAGTGCTGTCTCAAATTAATTTTTTGCTAGCATACTGGTATGAACTAAGGTTCTGAGATATGAACAGTATGAATTGAGGCATAAGTATTTTCGTGAAGGAATCAAGAGAAGGTACATCTTAACTATTCTTAATATGCTTCAATACTGATTGGGTCCTCATAACTTTCAATAATTCTCACTAAATCAGCATAGCAGAGTGCAAGCAATGCTTCGTTATAAATTTTATTAGATTCTTAGTAGGTGCAAAAAAACAGGCCTAACTGCCTATTTTTCAATACCAGAAATCTGACCAGTTGCCTATTTTTGCCATTGCAAAACATAAACATGTATTTGTATAATAACTCAGTTACAAAAGGACAACCATATAATTACTATTATTTAGGCTAATACCCTAAGACATTTTACAGATGTATTTTTGTATGACACCTTATCTTCACACGGTAATTAAATGAAAGTGTATTATGTAACCTGTGATGTAAGGTAAATGCACCAATTAGTTCAGAATCATTGAATTTGTGCATAATTACTTGACTAATAGTGCATGAACTTGTTAGCAAGAAGGATAAAAGTGTATTCAATAAATCATAACATGACATAAACGGTTGTAAACTTGAATTGTTGGGGAAATTACAGTATATTAGATTAGAAATACACATATGACACATTTAAAGTTGTTTTTACATAGGATGTTGTTATAGTTATTAGGTATTTTGTCTATTTCCTATCAAAGTAGGTGAATATATCTGTTTGGTGAATTTTACTTTTTCATAGTTTTGGATTCTATCATTCAATTCTTCAAACTATTATTTTGTATTGCTAATTCTATGATCCATTTTTAAACCTAAAATGGCTAACCCTATTTGAGTTCACACTTTATACTCAAAAGACTTTTCCAAAGACGCTCAATTTATAATTTAAAATAATCTGTTGATGAAAGCAAAAGTAAACATTAAGTGTATTAAAAATCCCAAAATCACATAACATATTTCTGAGGTTGAGGGACACTCTCCATTATCAAAATAAGCATAGTGGCCTCACAAATGAGTCCATTGATGCCACCTATTGAATTATTCCCCCATATTGCTCAGTAGCTATTAGTTCTGTGTCTCTAATTTGTAAAACTATTTGAACATTACAACAACAAACAAGATTTAATGTACAGTGTTTCCTGTTACATTTCCTCATTGGGACTGGGATTTGTAATTGTGTGTATGCTTGTGTGTGTCTGTGTATAAGGTAGGGTACCTGTGTATGTTGTTTATAGAAAGACATTATGTTTCATTGTTTACAAATTAGTACATGTAATGTTATGTTTATGGGTGCAGTCCTCCAATTTGGTATAACTTACCAGGGTTTGGTTGTCCTGCTCAGTTAAATGTGGGTCCAGTATTTTATGTATTTATTTATTTAATCTTACAACTAAAAAAGACATTACATATATTATTATCACATTATATTATAATGTCATTGGGTTCCTGGTGGACAATAAATGCTTGTTCATTGCTTCATGTCCATTGGTGATGGTTGGCCACTATGAAATTAATTTATTCAGGTATTATTATATTTCTATGAAGCCTGTCTATCTACTATCCTCTTGCTTGAATCGCCGCCTAACGATTCGTCATGTTCCGGCCGAAGGTTTGAGAGCCAGTTCTTCCTTTCTTTCGAAAGTCAGTTCTTTCTCTTATTCTTTCGAGAGCCAGTTTTTTCTTTGATCTTCTCTCTCCAGCAGCTGCCAAACGACTCGTTGTTTTCCCCCTGGGGGCTTGTAATTTTCTTGCATAAAATTACGTACTGCTTCAGAGTGTGGGAAGAAGCGCGAATTAGAGAACCCTGTCAGATGGATGATATTAAAATCCACCAGTTTTCTGCGTAATATTTTTGAAAGCAACGATTCTATTATCAGTACAGATTATATGTGGGGCATGCTATGCATATTAATCTCACGGGGTACAGTTTGAGAAGTGTTCCCGCCACAGGCTGTTTGCATAGGCTCGGGATGTTGTTATTTTTAGAGATACTCCCAATATTTGTCCATAAGATAAGGAGATAGTGACGTCCTGGTGGTGATGTCTATCGGGCTGTTTGGTCGGGAATGTGTAGCTGCGGTTGGAATTTTAAATTATTATATTGTTATTTACTAGCACCAGAGCCGTGACTGCATATTGGACTTCCAAGAAATATTAGAGATCCCCAATTATTAGTGAACTCCTACATTATACAATGGAACTGTACAAAGTTGCATACCCCTATGTCCAGCAGTCAATCAATTCCTGGTTCAAAGAACATTTGACAGGATGTCAATTAAAGGTCCGTGTCTGTGATGCTGATAGTAAATTAGGTGACATAAAATTTTGAGTTCCAACTGGCTGGGTGTATGGTCCTTTCGGTATATAATACGTGAACAGCGTGGCTAATGTTATTAGGAAATGTGAAGCGTACATGTATGCGGACGACACCTGTATTTGATGCAGCGGCAGAGATCAGCAGAGATCATCAGAGATCCAAGATGCAATGCAAGAGGACTTCGATAGCGTGGTTATGTGAGCCCACGACAATGGGATTTTAATCTTATACCTTTAAACGAGCAATTCTTGTAATATCTTATATTCTCGGAGTCTCGGAAACGGCTCCAAGGATTTCCGTGAAATTTAGTATGCAGGGGGTTTCGGGGACGATAAATCGATCTAGCTAGGATTCGTTTTTAGAAATTGTCGTTTTATCCATGTTTTCAGACAGTGAATAACTGCTACAATAGACTTTTCCTGACATCTATTGGCGAGTAGCAACACTAAAGCTACTTCAGTAGATGGCGTTGTTAAGCAACACTAAACTGAGCAAAGCTTGGTCATCCGGGTACTTTATAATATTAGTAAGATACGTAACAATTTTTGTTCAGAATATTTTCCCTTTGAGTATCTAATATAAATAAGGGCCGTCGCGTCGGTAATTGCCTTGAACGAGTTTCTATAAGGAAAGTTTGAATGAAAAAATCTTGGCTTACTAGTGCATGCCCATGTGCGTAATGTCTTTGACGTTAATCAGTTGTTTCTGCGAGTATATTGTTATGAATAATGCCAATCTGTATGGTTTATGTAAATATGTATTATAGTTGATTATAAATAGCCGACTAAGGAGTAAATCCGAGGTTCCCAGACTTTTTTCTCATATAACACTTTTAAAATTTGGCTGGTTCTGATGGACCCCATGCAGCTCTATTTCTACAAAAAATGTGAAGATTAGATCTAACTATGGAAATTTGCGTTGCGGCGGAGTTTAGATTACATGGAGATTAATATATTAGTTTTTGAAAAAAAAAGTGAGAATTGATTGGTTAATTGATTTTTTTGTAACGCTAATGTAGACCCCCGTCGAATCTCCCGTGGAGCCCTGGTGGTCTATCTTGAACACTTAGAGAAGTAAGGCAGTAGTTGATCCACGTGTTTAATTATAATTACAATTAATAATAATATCCTACTAATATTTGTATGTGAAAGTATTTATATTTTTTCACTTTTTATTGGTATTTATTTTTTCACCCAAAAACTACTGAACTGATTTTCATGAAAGGCACAGTTGGACCATGATATAGAATAGAATAAGATATAGGGTACTTTTCATCCCGGAAAACATGGGCAAAGCTGCAGGCTTGGGACTGTGGTCAGTGTTCCAGGCTACCCAATGGTCCATTCGGTACCTATTATAAAATCATTGAGATTAGATAAAAATTTGTTAAATAAAATATAATTTATTTTTAAAAGCCTGTATGATAAATCAATTAATTTACACGTAATTTACACGGGATCGATATAGAAAATCGTCGTAATTAATTCACGAGGCGACGTAATTAGCTACCAAAAGCTGAAGTTACCATGCCTAGACGGTAGCCTACTTACCATAGATAACGGAATACAAGTACTTTGACTTTAGTAGCTAAAGTGGTTAATATGAACTAGCGCCTACCACTCACAGAAGAAATAATAGTTTTAGTACTTACTGTTATCTTTACTTACATACATGGACTATACGGGTAAGGAGAGCCATCAAAAAGTGTCCGTAAAAACGCGTCGAAAACTGGTGGCGCTGCGGTGCGTTAGGATATTAAACTCAGCAAACTTCACTCCGCAACTTCTTCTACAACAGCGTCAACAGCTATATTCATATCGTACTTATTGCGACGCCAGCGCTATTGTCGTAGGATGGTAGGTACTGGAACTAATTCTATTTTCAGTAAACAGCTGGACACTTTTTCGTTTTTACTCTATGCTTCCGTTATGGACTACTTTACGTAGGGGAGACCGAGGGGATTTGAAACAAAGGTGATTTGAAACAGTACCGATTTCTCGGAACTTAAAACCGTCAGAGAGTTGGCAATGTTGCTTTTCAACCACTTCCATCCACCTCCTAACGTGTCAGTTCCCGTCGGTGGCGTAAGTCACGCGGTTGTGGAGTAGTAAGTTTTTAACGTTTTATTCCGATGCCTATATTTTGATAAGGGTTTTATATTTTGGTTTAAGTTATATATGTTTCGAAAGCTCATTAACTAAAGATTTAGTATATATATTTGGTACAATTGATTTCTTTGTATTTGCTTCTTGATTATGGATTAAATAAAAATTGGGAGGTTTTTTCTTACTGAGGAGATTTGAAACAGACTGTCTCAACTCTCCTCGTTTTCAATTTTATATCAGACAGCAGTCAATAAATAACGGGCACGAAAAAAATGTTTTTTTTTGTTCATTTAATTTGTTTAATTTGTTTCAGCATGCCTACTAATTATAAAAGAAAGACTCACATAGGTACGGCGAGTCGTGGAATACATGATCTCGCAGCAGAAGGAGTAGTTACCAACTTAACTGATGTATCAGTACAAAATATTAATAAAAAAGTTTGTTTCGTACTTGAAAAGTTTTATTTTACCAAATTCTTTTAAATTATATCATCATTTTTATTTTACATCCCTTAATACTTCTCAAAAATCATGTGTTTCAACTCTCCTCGACCCCTGTTTCATCTTACCTCAGTATGAGGGGAATTGAAACAAATTGACTTGTTACGGTTAAGTCGATTTTTCACCACAATATTTAACATTTACAATTTCTTTATGTTACTCATTCGCAAGTGTAAAGAATGACCTATCGATTGGTACTAATATCATACGATTACTGTCCATAGTATTTGATGTATGAAACAAAATGTCAAAATTGTTTCAACTCCCCTCGGTCTCCCCTACTATACTGAACTACTGACATTTTCTATTTTATTTTTGTTCTCAATTAAATACACTAAATATCTCTAGGTAATTCGCTGAGTTTGATTTGATACAATGATTGTCACTAAATTCGTGAGCGCGGTGGCTCGGCCGGGCCGATCAGTCGCACGTTTTGCTTACGGATGGGAAATACTTTTCTGGGAATACCTGGCCTTAACCAAAAGCTTCCAAATAATATCCTGTATTTGTCGATACAGTACAAGCACGAGGTCCCATCGGGCCGATCGGTTGTCGCTACGTTTTGACCCGTAATTGAACTTCCTCAGGTGGGGCGTGGGGACGCTTCGTCCCACCGTCCCACGCGGTGCCAGTGCGTGAAATACCGGTTAATCAATTGCAATGTTCCGATTTCGGGCCGTCTGCGGCTTCGGATTGCTCAGGTTTGAGTCATGCGGTGAACTGGCCGTGAGACGACCAGAGAATCCCATTGATTTAACGGGAACGTGACGTCATTTGATGAGGCCGGCTCTGTTGTACAAAGTATGCTGTAAATATTTTCCACAATTAAAAGCTCGTATCGTTCTTTTTTCCTTCAAACGAGCAGAGAGATCAGGTAAACGGAAGTGGTCTCTTCTGCTGATCTACTTTCAAAGATCAGATCAGAAACATTGTCGATGTGTTGTCCAAAAGGAAACAGATAATATCAGAACTTTGCTGTGTTGCCAGTAAGGTTTCCTATCTGCGGCTGTCTAGATCTTACTTTCTTAATAAATATTTATTTCAGCAAAAAAGTTTGTTTTGTACAAGAAATGAATGCGAAATCTTATGGAAATCGTTAACTGAATAATATTATATTATCTGTATTCTGCTTAAAAAACAGGTACTATTGCTACTTTTACCAACAAAAGTCATCTAAGTTTCAAACTTGCAAACAGTGTCAGCTCTCCTTAGTCCATACCATAAATAATTCCGCGCCTTGGTTTAAATCATATTGACACGCAATAGTTCAATTTCGTCGTGTTGCCTCGTCACCGTGTGATGGCTGTGTACGTGTGATTGATCGTCGAAGTTTCCTTCGTGTGACGTAGGCACTTAGGCAGTGTAGGCACGATTACTAGGCGTACCTAGTTGGCCGTAGTCAATGCTAACATCTGCGAATTTACTGTATGAAATACGGAGCTCAAATTAAAGTTATAGTACCTCTTCTGACGTGAAAACCAAACAGACGGGCAGACGGACAAAAATGTCAGAAAAATATGGTTTAGTTTTTCGATAACAAACCAAAGCTTACCTCCTTATGTCAAGGTTTGGTTAAGCCTGAATTTACGTAAGACCGTATCTATCGGAAAGTGTACACTAATTGCCCCATTTTTGATGCGTTGTCGCAGGTGTATTAAGGTCGTAGCTCATCTAAACGACACCGCTCCCACCCAACTAAAGTATGAGAATTCAAATATAGACTTAAAATCGTGCTCTGTAGGTGCACTTTACAGTAACAACAAAAATTAGCAGCCCGCGCGCGGGAAGCAAGCTTACCGCAACCTTGCCACTCAATAGTTGCACCTACAGAGCACGATTTAAAGTTTATATTTGAATTCTCATACTTTGGTTGGGTGGGAGCGGTGTCGTGTAGATGAGCTACGACCTTTACCCTCCAGCGATCGGTAGTTGTGAGTTGTAAATAAATAAAATAAATAAAATAATAAATAAATAAAAATAGTAAGAGAGGAGGTTCAGGTTTGGAGTTTCAGCTAGATTTGATTTCGTACAATAGGTTCAACATACGTCTCGACCAGTATCCACTCTAGCCTATAAACAAAAAATGAACACTATGGACAGCACAAAATATATCACACCACTAAGACCCACGACCGGATAAAGAACATTTATAAGAACAAATAAGTCTTGGATCGAATCGCATCATAACATTTCTTTCTTTTTCTTCTTACTTGGCCGGCAACGTATTAATGATACCTTTGCTGTTGTCGATGTCCATGAGCGATGATAGCCATTTACCATCAGGTAGATCGTCTGCTCGTATGCCGGCTATTCCCTTAAAAAGGGTGTTAGTATACGCTTCTATATCCCTCAATTATGAGGAGAGAGGAAGAGGAGAACCCAGTGCTCCTATTCCGATCCGGTAGTGGGCTGCACCCATTAGGGAATTCAATATCGGAGGGTACAACACATAGTACTTCCGCATGCGTATATAATATCGGTAGTATGGACGAGTTTATCAGTTCCAATATCGCATTACCATAGTATCGGGTGACAGGTGCTCTATAGGATCATGATAATATATAGAGTAGGCAATGGGTTAGAGGCGTCATACAGCACCGTATTGCATGTTGTTGTAGAAATTGAAATCATCTACCTAAAATAGAAACGGGCACGATATTCAGCTATACAGAATTTCGTTAAGGAATTGCTTAATGATGTAAAATATATTCGCAGGAACTATACGCATTATTTTCAATTACTGAAAGGTTTATGTTGAAATTAATCAATTTGCTTGTGGATTTATATGTCGTTTAATGAATTAGATAATGCAACTATTAAATACATTAATTTGTTAATGAGATACTTGAATATGAAGGATATGCTGATCTTACAGACCATTGAACCAATTTACCACTTCTAACAAATTCTTTATGCTATAATCTCATTTGGCATTCGCAAAGCGCACAGATGGGTGAATGTCGTGATTTTTGGTTCATGGTGTGACACTGACTCATTAGGTGCCTAAACCGTTAAGAACCCATGGATGGGTGAGAATTACGTAAGTGGTGAGTTAACAGTAATCGATGTTTGTGTCGACTGTAGACTAAGTGATTGACGAGGCAATGGTTAATGAGGTTGATTGGGACCGTTAGTGGATTGGCGTGCATGTTTACGTGGAGAGTGCATCTGTTTGATTATTATTACGCAGTTGGTATAAGCCGGAAGTCTTCATTACGGCCGGAAGATGTAAGCAGGATTGTTGGAAAAACAATTGATTGACGATTCTTTAGGCCAAACCATAAAGATTTCTCATGGTAATAGATGTGACAATGGTAGATCGAAATGGTTGATTTGTCAGGTTGGCTGACATGGAAAGTTTTATTTGATTGTGAATTCAGATACTTCATTATTAAATGTCAAAAACTCCAATTTGCGCTCGGAGGGCCTCAATGTCAATTTGACCATATCGTGTTCCTCTACGGATATCCATAGGTGACGGTGAACACTTACCATCAGGTAGTGCGTTCATTTGTTCTATTGTATACTAGTTACATAGTGAAGAATTACAGAAGTGTTGATTTGTTGTTGTTGATTTCACTTAGGACCAAGACAAAACGCCTCCATGAATAAGTTCTAACATGACCCTATAAGTGAAGTGAAGTAACGTCGCTGCTGACTCATAAAACGTGTAAACTATTGTAAAGAATTAATTGTTAGCGAGTACAACGGATGCGTCAAGTTATTAATAACTTGGGAATGTCGAGTAATTGTAATTCATAACATCTGGTGTCTGCCAAAACTTGTTGGCTTTTGTCAATTGATATGTGAGAACTCTGAAACAGTACGGTGAGGTTCGGAGGGTCATAGAATGAAGTAATCGATACCTGCAAAGAAAATAATCGTAACTCACTTTTTGGTGACTTTGAGTTACAATCATATTATCCTGTAAAATAAGTATCATAATTGTCTCACATTATACAGATCTTCAGTCAGTATCTCGTTAAAATGAATTATTTTGTAAAATAATGTTCATTTAAATAATATCAAATAGAATTTCATTATTAACAAATTTTATTTTCTCTGAAACATTTTTAAATCGAACATTTTCTGCAAAATGTTTTCGGTTACCTACATTGAATGGAATTCCTCCAGACGTCTATATAAATTCAATGCTGTATGGATGTCGCTAGACTCCCTACCTGTTTCCTGAAGGAAACAATAATAAAATCTTTAGGAAATACGAAGTAAAATGTACTTCGAGAGCGTGTTTTTATTGTGAAGGAAGGGCTGCCACAACTGAATTGCCAAACCGTGGACGTCATTTTGGAACATTCTGTTTCCTGGACGCCTCTGAAAATATTTTAACAATACAAATAATTTCCTACAATGTCATTGTCGGTTATTTTGTAAGGTCTTAGTTAGCTTGGGATTAGACCTATTACAATTAGAGTACAGGTTAGTCTCAACTCAACAACCAGTGTTCAGTCTTCAACCCTACTTGACTTACAGGGAGGGACTCACCGGGGTTCCATATGGGTGCTAATATTTATTTTTAGTTTATGTTAAATTAATCATGCATTAGATGATTTCGGTTTTAATCTGGAAGTCTGGAATACACTCTTTAAGCGAAGGAATTCCAGACGGATGGCAGATATATCATGGCCCTTGTTCCTTGCTCCTATTTCCCTGAAAATAATTGAATTAATGCTTAAAGCCTCTTTAATTTATTATTACGTGTACGTAATCTGAAAAATTAGGTACCCTCTTCATGTGGTATTAAGAAGGTTTTGTTAAAGATAAAGCTCGAGCGGTATTAATTTGGAAGACGTGGCCACATTTCGGGAACTGAATATTTTAGGCATTTAATTATCGTTTTACACGAAGTGGCCTTTCGCTTTCCTGTTCTTATTTTGCTAGGAACGGATGATGTTAAGATTCGAAGGGAACGAAGGAAGATGCAAGCTCAATTCCTTGCCTTGGTAATTGAAGAGTGCTCTCTCGCTGTTTTCTCATGATACAGTTTTATTGGTTGGTATTTTATTTGATTGCACATAGCTGTAGCCTTCACTCACATCCTCATCCCCGTATAAGGAATCTAGTGTTAGTGGAAGGCGGGTACACAAATGATACACATATGATGATGATGACTAACCATCAGGTGGATCGTCAGCTCGTTTGCCGGCTATTTCTATAAAAAAATCACAAACACCCACGATCTGAGGAATAATCATCTGTAAATCGAAACTTTACTGATCTTAATATAATATATTAATATTATTTGCTCAGCAAAAAAGTAACATTCAAATACCAAGAAACTCACAGAAAAAATTGTTTGTCTTCTGACAAATATAATGATTTCTGTTGATATATGATTCTGTCGTTGTCTCTTCCATTGGCCTGGATGTGGGCCAGATGCGACCTAAAATGTAATCAGGCATATTTGTCAAAGGGGTCGATATCGTTAATGTGCAATTTTCATTATCGTTAAACTGTCGCCGATATCGTCTGACCCAGTGCCAACATTATTAACCTCTTAATTAATTTCGTGAAGACAGAGACAAACGTATACGATAATAATGCCTTCCCTTTCAGCCTTTGTGTCCTAAATCGATATGAGCTAAGGAAAAGCTGCGTAAGCGGATTGTCCGAAATTTATTGTAACATTTTGGCGGGAAGGTACGCAATATGAAATATCTCCGTGTGAACGAAATTCTTCGGTATTCTTTCGATGGTGTCCTTGTGAGAAGGAAATATATTTTTGTGCAGTGAAATATTTCGTAATGTTGTTTGCCTTTCGTGTATAAATTATGAGGATATATTTCTGGCTGGTTTGCTTTTTGTCACAGTTCTTTCTTGTTTTGAAGAGACGTAGTACATACATACATTGATAGTATTTTTGAGAAATCCGTCGATTTCGTCCTGGCCGGCAACGCATCGGTAAAGCCTTTGGTGTTACCAATGTCCATGAGTGACGGCGATCACATACCGTCAGGTGGCTTATTTGCGTATTTGTCAGAATGTAAACTAATCATGACAGTTTTTTAATGCTTCCTTAGTTTCCATACAGTAAATCAAAATAATAAGGGTTGGCTTATTTATACTTCAAATTAATTTAAATGTATTTACGTTGCCATTATTAGCGCTTTGCACAAGATCCTTAGGGTACGCTATTGGCCACTCAATGTTATTGTATGCCAAATAAGAACGGGCGCCCTTTATTAGCTGAATGTAGACTTCACTACAACTTACACATGACCATCTGCGAACTAAAATGAACTTTATCACCTTGGAATAACGTTGGGAATGCACCAGCTCAGCTCAACCAGATGCCACGCTTTATTTGCACGGGGTGCCTGTTGGTAACAAAAGTTTTGTAACCGGCCGTAATATTAAATGCGTTGGGGATTCTGAGTTGTAAACCTAAATTCTGTTGGGATTCGATACGTTTGAGACGGTTTTCTGAGTCGTAAGGGTTAAGTTATTTGGCGAAGTAACTTTTATCGTCGAACTTACCTTTGATGTGAATAACAAAAAAGGGAAAAATGGAATGGAAGAAAGTAATGTCGAAGATGGAATATTAGCCATATTTCAAATTGAATGTGAACTGCTCACTGACGGCATAAGCAGTGTCTACTGTCTGATAGCTAGATAGGCAGAGCGACATTTTTTAGCTATTTTGTGCTTTGGAAGCGTGAAGCTGTCAATGTCGTTTTCCCAATACTAAGATAAAATTCGCACCTTCGGTGCAACAAAAGCACAAAAGCTTTTTTGTAATTTTGGAGGAGAGGACTTTAAGATATTTTCACATTCGCATTTATTTGTATATTCCTAGATTACTATCTGTAATAGGTTAAAAATATACATACTATTAATTGTATAAAGTTTTTGCTACAGTTTCACGTAAAATGCTTGTTTTATAGGCAATTTGGCATACTAACTCAATTTTACAGTTTTGGCTATTTGTGACTTTGTTGCACCGAAGGTGCGATATGTTAAACATCACTCATTAAGTCAACGGCATTGAAAATACCTTGCTTGCGTTGTCCATTACCCATTTTACTAAAACTCACGAGAACCATCAGGTGGAATCCTCCAATACTCAACTACAAAGAAAACTATGCCCCACAGTAGCCTACTGAGAGATTAAAGTCTTCATTACTTGTTTTGCAGACATTCCACACGGGAACTCAGTACGTTCCTTCAGCCCGTAAAAGGAAATTCCTGTGCAAATCTCAAGGCAAAGTTTAATCAATAGCTGTAATTAGAAGCGAGATATTAGTTGTATGTTTATATGATAAGTATATATGTATATTCCGCATTTGCCGACGTATTGCTTAATTAACCGTGGAGCATGTTCTCTATACTGCAGAAATATGAGTACTTCTACATGAGATATGAGCGGAATTAATTCATGGATGTGTTAGTGCAGAGTTTATGTATGCGTTTTTGAAATTGAATGTCACTGCGTAATGATTAGTGACAGCTATGGTTCTTATGCTGGCCATACACGATTAAGTATACTTTAAAGGAGCCAGCTTTAAAGGAGC
Source organism: Thymelicus lineola (assembly GCA_963932265.1). Lineage (NCBI taxonomy): Eukaryota > Metazoa > Arthropoda > Insecta > Lepidoptera > Hesperiidae > Thymelicus > Thymelicus lineola. The sequence continues at coordinate 11,014,114 of OZ010703.1, read as the reverse complement.
TTTCGCTGGTTAAAAGCTTGTTTAGAGACTTACTTCAGCGTAATTAGTTAAAACATTGCTGTTACTGAAACGTATCTAGTTGAAACAGCAGTGTATGACTAAGGAGTTTATGATTAAGGAGTTTCTTAACATACATTTCTAAAATCAAATTGGACCTGCTGATAAAATCTAGTTTTAATTTTATCTCTTTAATCTCTTTTTTATCCCTTTCTCTTTTCAGTACAAAAACTGTCAAGTAAAACATTGCCGTTTTAGAATTCATCGCGACGCTTGCACGTCGGAAGATAAAATAGAAAAGAAACAAAACATGATGCATAAATAATGTAACATGTGACTGTGAGTGTGAGCCTCAACTGGCGAAAGGCATATTTTGAATGTTTTTAACGTTGGTTAGGGTTTGAAATGATATAACGCTACATTCATTCGAATTCATTCAAACTACCTCTCCAGAAATCGAACCCAGGACCTTCGAACGGCAGTCTGGCGTGGTAACCATTATGCTAGTTTCGTGTGGGGTAGGAATTATGTCCACGTCTCTTTGTATGAAACCCAATATCTCACGTTGATTGGAGAGAGAATGCGACTTGTCGTGTTCCAGCTAGGGGCTTGAGAGCCAGTTCATTCTGTCTGTCTCTACGTTTATGTTCGACAATGTATCTTTGCCTGTGGTGTCAACTCATGACCATGGATGATGGTGGCTACTTACCACCAGATGGATCGTCAGATCGTTTACGAAAATCTATACTTAATATTATAAAGCTAAAGAGTTTGGTTGAACGCGCTAATCTCAGGAACTACTGGTTCGAATTGAAAAATTATTTTTGTGTTTGATAGTCCATTTATCGAGGAAGGCTATAGGCTATATAACATCATATATTTTAGTAGTTAGTTTTTTCCACAAATTAACGCGGGTGAAAAAGGCACAGCTAGTGTTTTATAAAAATATTTGCGTGTACGGTACCTGCGATTGAATAACTTAAAATTATTTCAATAACAGTACCCATTGACACAAATATAACGGTATCGAATCGTAAAAGCTTAAGCCTTAAAGGCTGTGATTTATTAATTCACGTGGGTGTTTTTCTTTCGCTGCACATGATTTCGATGCGAATCAGGTGCTCAGAGAAAATATTATTTTATTTTGCGGTGTCGGAGAATTTCAGCTCGATTATAATGTGAGTGTCTTCAAGGCAAGAGTGAATAGGCTTTTACTAAGTTAATGCGTTTTACCACCGATGACTACATCGCCACTTACCATCAGGTGGGATTGTAGTCAAGCATTAACTTATAAGATATATAAAAAAAATAAAGATTCTTGGGACATTTAAAAGGGGAACGATGTTTTTTTTTTTTGAAGTGAAACTTCTTTAGAATCGTTAGTGATTTGAAACCGGATGCAACGACAGGTAAGATAATATAACCGCTAATTTCGACTTTCAACTTAACTTCTATGTAGCTCAGTGGTCAGGACGTAGATACACAAACCTGATGCGCAGATTCGCGTCTCGAAGTATTTATTTTTTTTAGTTTTATTTTTTTTTAGTTTTATTTTTTTTTAGTTTTATTTTTATACTGTTTTTAAATACTTTCAAATGCTCTTTTAAATATTTTCAAAGAATTTATCAACAAAAAATTTCATTCTTTCATTCTGTCGATTTACCAACCGATTATACAGACAGTAAAAATGCTAAGTTGTATTCATAGATGGCGCGAGGAATAAGATAGAACATTCGTTTTATTGCTAGATAGATTTTTAAAAAGTGCTAAGTTGTATTCATAGATGGCGCTTCGATTTATTGCTTTAAGATTCGATTTATGGGCATTTTCGCCAAAAAGTGTAAACGTTGTAAATTATTGAAAAAAATTTTTTTGTTGATATTTTGAACATTTTTTGAATTGTACTGTATTGTTATGTTATTTTCTTGCCAGAAAATATAATAAGGCGCTGAAATACTTACTGAAATTAAAATTACAGGACATTTTCTGCGAGGCGGAACTATAAATCGTTCCATTCGGTGACCAAATACGAATGACAATATAAATAAATTTAAACACAGTTTTGGTAAAATTAGTCTTTCATTAGGTTTATTAGGGATACAGGAATATATTAGTTAAAAAAAAACCAGTAAAATCAACATTAAAACTAGTTTTAGCATGTCATTTACCTACATCCCGTTACTATGTGGTCATTTTACTTTCTATTTTTGTCTTTTAAAAGCAAAAACACCAAACATTCTGAATCTTGGTATTTTTAAAGGGAAAACAAAAGTATTTTTTAATTTTATAAAATAAAAAAAATTAAATTAAATAAAAAAATAATTAATTAAATTAAATTAAATTACTAAAGTCCTTCTCGCAGTATTTTACAGTCCAAATCTCGGCATCGATTATTTTGACAACCTTGATCTTGCCCTCAAGACCCACCCTAGTGGTAGATCTCAGGTTCTCTCAGAACAAACTCTCGATCGACGAGAACTATGTGTGCAGTCTCCAACCTCTATGAGGGAATACCGACGGCTCAATGAACAGATCTCCAAGTGCAGGCGACGCGATTTGCGTAAACACAACGCAAATCGTGTAAAAAACACTATTGAGCAAAACCGGGGCTCAAAAGTGTTCGCCAGGGATCTGTCTATTGGGCAAAGTCAGCTTACGAGGTTGAAGACCGAGTCCGGCACCATGGTTTCGTCGAAACCCGAAGTTCTGAGAGAAACTGAGAGATACTACGGACGGTTGTATACCTCCTCTCAAGCTCCACCTCCTCGCGATGAGAGTGACAAGCGAGCTAAACTGACCCGACACTACACAGAGGATATCCCGGACGTCAGCCTGTATGAGATTAGAGAGGCTCTCAAATAGCTTAAAAACAACAAGGCACCGGGAGATGACGGAATCACAACCGAGCTTCTAAGAGCTGGAGGGAAACCCCTTCTAGTGGCGCTCCAAAAACTGTTCGATTCCGTCATTAATACTGGAACTACCCCGGAAGCGTGGGGCAGAAGTGTGGTGACGCTGTTCTTCAAGAAGGGCGATAAAACCCTTCTGAAGAACTACAGACCCATTGCACTTCTGAGCCACGTTTATAAGCTGTTTTCGAGGGTCCTCACAAATCGCATTGCACGCAGGCTTGACGACTTCCAGCCTCCCGAACAAGCAGGATTCCGAAAAGGCTACAGCACCATAGACCACATACACACACTGCGGCAGATTATACAGAAGACCGAGGAGTATAATCTGCCGTTATGTGTCGCCTATGTGGACTATGAGAAAGCCTTTGATTCTATCGAGACCTGGGCAGTACTAAATTCTCTTCAGCGGTGCCGGATCGACTACCGGTATATCGAGGTGTTGAAATGTTTGTACTCATCTGCCACCATGTCCGTCAGAGTACAGGACACGGCAACGAACCCCATCCAACTGCAGAGAGGTGTCAGACAAGGGGATGTTATATCCCCAAAACTGTTCACCGCTGCGTTGGAAGACGTATTCAAGCTGATGGAGTGGAAAAGACGTGGCATTAACATCAATGGCGAATACATCACACACCTGCGATATGCCGATGATATAGTCATCCTGGTGAGTTCCCTGGAAGAACTTGGTACAATGCTCGGGGACTTGAACAGCGCCTCACAACGGGTGGGTCTTAAGATGAACATGGACAAGACGAAAATCATGTCGAATGTCCATGTCACACCCGTACCGGTTGTTGTTGACGGCGCTGCTCTCGAAGTTGTAGACGAATACAATTACCTGGGACAGGTGATCCAGATGGGTAAGTCCAACTTCGAGAAAGAAGTCACTCGTAGAATCCAACTCGGATGGGCTGCGTTCGGGAAACTGCGTCATATCTTGTCGTCCAAAACACTACCTCAGTGCCTGAAGTCGAAGGTGTTCGAGCAGTGTGTGTTGCCAGTGATGACATACGGATCCGAGACGTGGTGCTTTACTATTGGCTTAATCCACAAGCTCAGAGTAGCGCAGCGGGCTATGGAGAGGGCTATGCTCGATATTTCTCTACGTGATCGAATCAGAAATGAGGAGATCCGTAGACGAACAAGGGTAACCGACATAGCTCAAAGAATTAGCCGGCTGAAGTGGCAATGGGCTGGCCACATAGTGCGAAGGACCGATAACCGTTGGGGAAGAAAGGTCCTTGAATGGCGCCCACGTATCGGAAAAAGGAGCATAGGACGCCCCCCGACCAGGTGGACTGACGACCTGAAGAAGACAGCGGGTATCCGCTGGATTCAGAAGGCTCAGGACCGGTCAGAGTGGCGCAAATTAGGGGAGGCCTATGTCCAGCAGTGGACCTCCAAAGGCTGATGGATGGATGGATGGATGGGATCTTGCCCTCAGTAATCTCTGTCCAATATACAAGCATGTAATATTGATGGGGGATTTTAATACCTGCTTGCTCAAGAACGATGCCCGTGCTGTTAGACTTGTTTCTCTCCTAAGCTCTTATAACTTACATTTGTTACCTCTCGCCGCCACTCACTGTTTTCCTAATTGTATTCCTTCTCTTCTGGATCTCATGATTGTCTCATTACCCAATAATGTTGTTTCTCACGGTCAAATTACTGCCTCATTTTCCTACCATGATATGATCCACCTTTCTTATAAAATTTCTACCCCTAAGCGTAAATCGCAATATCTCCTCCTTCGAAGTTTCAAGGGCATTGATTTGGAGGCATTGCAGTGTGATGCTAAAAGTATTGACTGGTCCTGCATTTATAATAGCACCTCTATTGACGACAAGGTGAATAATTTTACGTCAGCATTGCTTAATCTGTATGACAAGCATGCACCACTGCGACGTATAAAAATCAAGCGGAACCCTGCGCCGTGGATCAACGATGATATAAAACGTGCCATGGCACTTCGTGACAAAGCCAAGAGAAGGTATAAACGATGTCCATCTGATCGCAACTTTACGGCTTATAAAGTGTTGCGTAATCGCTGCAGTCGGATGTGTAGGGACGCTAAGAGACGCCACTTTCATGAATCTCTTGTTGATCGAAGCCCTGCTGAAGCTTGGAAATTCCTAAAGTCCATAGGTATAGGTAAATCCCATCAGACTGTATGTGCGGGTATTAATGCTAGTGATCTTAACAACCATTTTTCTCTCTCTCCCGTAGTACTGGATCCTAACATTAAGTCCCGCACTCTGCTTGCTCTATCTAACGGACCAAAATTAAATCACTCTTCCTTCAATTTTTCCTTCGTGACTGAGGATAGCGTAAAAAATCCCTTTTTGCCATAGCTTCAACATCTGTTGGTGTTGACAACTTGTGTTCAAGAATGATAAAGCTAGTCCTTCCTGTCGTCCTTCCTGTTCTTTCACATATATTTAACTTCTCCTTGTCCTCTTGTTCATTTCCTTCTACGTGGAAGGAAGCACACATTGTTCCTATTCCTAAGGTATCCTCTCCTTCTGTTCCCTCTCACTTTCGTCCCATCTCTATTTTACCTTACCTTGCCAAAGTTCTTGAACATATTGTCCACACTCAGCTATCTTCATTCGTCGCGGCCAATTCTCTATTTAATACATTTCAATCTGGTTTCCGCCCCAGTCACAGTACTGTTACAGCTCTTATTAAAGTAACTGATGACATTCGATGGGCCATGGAAAATAAGCAGCTGACTATTTTGGTACTGCTCGATTTCAGTTCTGCCTTTACTTCTGTGGACCACGACATCCTTATTGGAATTTTAAAATCAATAAATATTTCTTCCGATACCATTAATTGGTTTGATTCATATCTTCGAGGCCGTTCACAACGTGTCCGTACTGATGGTACCCTCTCTCAGTCTTGCGACTTAGTAGCAGGCGTGCCTCAGGGTGGCGTTCTTTCTCCTCTCCTTTTCTCGATCTTTATAAACTCTGTCACTTCTGTTATTTCCTCTAACTTTCACCTCTACGCAGACGACCTGCAGCTTTACCATCACTTTAGTCCTGTTCATATTGATTCCGCCATTTCTGCTGTTAATGATGACTTACGCCGCATCAATGATTGGTCTAGGTCATTTGGCCTACTGATCAATCCCAGTAAGTCGCAGGCTATTATTATTGGCAGCAGATATGTGCGTAATAAAATTGATATTGCTTCAGTCTCATCTATTGTCTTGGATCGTACACCTATACCTTTCACTGAGACAGTAAGGGATTTGGGGGTCATTATTGACTCCAATCTATCATGGCTTCCTCACATCAATGATATTAGTCGCAGGGTTCATTATACCTTCCACTTGCTGAAATGCCTCCAAGGATTCTTGCCCTTGAAAACTAAAATTTCCTTATCCCAAACTCTTATTCAACCACTAATAGATTACGCCGATGCTTGCTACTTGGATGCTACGGAGGAGCTACTTAACAAACTTGAGCGTCTGCAAAATCTATGTATTCGTTTCATTTTTGGTATCGGCAAATTCGACCATGTTTCTCATCTTCGCAAAAGTCTCAAGTGGCTCCCCATCCGTTTTCGCAGGAACACCAGGATTTTATGTTTGCTGTTTAATATACTTCGCTGTCCAACATCTCCTTCCTATCTACGTGAGCGCTTCTCATTTGCTCGTCCATCTATCGCTCCCTGTAGAACCCATCGGAAAACGATCCTACATTTCCCTCATAAAAGTTGCACCTATTCCAATTCCTTCACTGTTCATGCAGTTAGGTTATGGAACTCGCTTCCGCCCAACATACGAGACTTGAAAACAGTTTCGACTTTCAAGAAAAGAGTCCGAGAATATTATTTATCATTGACAATGTAAATATTAGATATTATTTATGTAGGTATATATGTATTTATATTTGGTATTATATGTGTATATATAAATTATATGTATGTATTTAGTAGTATTATATCAATATTTGTATCAATTTTATCTAATTCATAACATATTATAATATATTGTATTCTGCTTTTTATATATATTTGTGTGCACGCTGAACCTACCTCTCGACATTATTTCTCCAGTCATAGGTCTGCTGGAAGAAATTTCTTAAGAAATAAGCAGTGCCTTTGTACATAGTTACCTGTATGTTGTGTCCTAATTGTATATTCCATTGTGTGTACATAAATAAATAAATAAATAAATAAATTTTTTGGAAAAGTAATTAACAATAGGATATATTTTTATTTTTCCTTTTTTTGGGGACAGTCACGGAAGAGAAAGATCGAAATTACGGAATGGAAAGTAAGGTTTTAGACACACATAGTCTTAAACATAACTTCCCGAGTAGGCAGAAGTTTTTTAAACCATTACGCTCTTAGTACACCTACGCGTTCGTATGCGGCTGCGAGTCTTTGCGAAATAATTGCGGTAGCGAAACATCTGCGGAACGTTATTACACTGCAGTTCTTTCGCAAGGAAATGTCATTGTAGCTTTCGTGGGTCGTCCAGTCGTCGCTTTCAGATTCTGAAGAGGAAGAATTGTTGTTGCTGGCGTCCAAAGATGTTATAAATACAGATACGTTATGCCCTTACAAATCGACCGAAGAATCTGTTCCGACCGAGCTATAACACACACACGTTTATCTTTTGTTTGCCTACACCAATCACTAGTACATTGGCAAATTATGTAAAAAGGATGGCATTACTAAAACCATAATAGTGAAAAAGACAGGTAGTGTTTGTCGCTCGCGTCAATCTTTATAGGCTACGGTCTTTATCGCTCTCGCGTCAAAACTAGATCGCTATCTCTTTCTTCATCTGAATATGGCGTCTTTGCATGAGTTATTAGATTGTTTAGAAAAATAATTGAAATAGACTAAATAATCTAAGTATCTTAGCGTACTCAAATGTGGTATGAGATTCCTTGTGTTTTGTTGACCTTGGAGTCATAATTGGTGCACTTTCGAAACACACACGATGGCATTTTGATTTATTTTCGTAAGGACGTATGAACCTACGATGCGCCACGCTCGTGATTGCGCTCGACGCAGACTAATCACAAGAGTTCCCAATTGGGAACTTTTTGAGTTTCACAACGCGCGCGGTTATAACGTATCTGCCTCTTCTTAATATATAATATCTTTGCTGGCGTCGGTATTAAAGAGAAAGCGTAGAATCTGGGTGCATGAAATAAATCAGAAGCGAAGAAAACTCGGAGAAAATAAGCTATGCTTAGAACTTAAATCACATGAAGATCGTTTCTATACGTATTTCATGCCCAACTAAATATAATTCGGGATAATTTCGAATCAAATTCAATAATATTTCAATATTTTCGGCTTCCATTGTGCGAAATTCTGTCCTCACTGACAGAACGCGTGGTGACGCCTTGCGATGCGAAACACCACTAGCGAAACGGCTGCGTCTGTGTAACGGCCATTTCGCAGTTACTTGCGAAACAATACCGACAAGGACGCAACTATTTCATCTAGCTATATAGTAGAGCGAGACATAACACATGCGAAACGTTGCCATACAATTTACAGTTTTTTTCGTCGTTTCGCTGCCGCATACGAACGCGTAGGTGTACTAAGAGCGTTAGGCTATCAAAAAATTAAATTTATTATATAATAAAACTATATTAAACTTACTTATTAAATAAGTATATTTCTATTAATAATAATGGGTGTAGGTACTTCCTTTTAGCTCATACCACCGATCTGAACTGTGGTATCATAGACAAAACACCCGCCCGAATATTTAATTTTCAAGGTCACTTTGCAAAAAAACATGATTTTTAGTTTTTCACGTTTATTTTGCAAAGTGTTGATTTTACAGAAAAATATTTCCTACAAAAGTTGAAGCCCATTAAGAGATTGACATTTTATGTCCAGTACATTTTTCTTGGGAGCCTGTGGTTTGAAAGAAAAATGCAAAATTCGTTCCGCATAATGTCTAAACATGTATCAGCATGTTTAAATACATAGGTATACCAAAATTCAGGTCAATCGGAGGTATGGGTTAAAAGGAAGTTTATCCATATTAATACCTATTGATAAGATTATCCTTATTTAAAGTCTTATAACCAAGTGGGCCAATCTGTCGCCTTTCGTGACACCCTCGTATGTCAACATGGAATTGGTATTTGTCACCCCAATTTAAGCGTTGTAAAAGCCACCCCAATACAGTTAAATTTACGTAAAAAAGAACACTAAAACAAAAATAAAACTATTTTTATAAATTTTCTGAATTTAACTTTTGCCGCAATAAAATAGTTCATATAATAATCTGACAGCTTTTAGAACAAACTATAATATAACTCAATAAAAAATATTTTAAGTAGTTTCTCAACCCAATTGCCACAGTGTACCATCAACTTTATCCACTCCATTCCGCTACTTTTGCCTTCCACATAATACGTTACCACGAGTATAGTCTCGGAACGGAAGTAACGGATTCCCAAACAGAATATTCAAATTGAAATTTTGATTAAATTTAATTATATATACTAGGAAAATGTTTACTAATATGTTTCGTTAAAATATTAGCTTTTAGATACAATAATTTTCATAAAAATATATTTCCATTTACCCTGACAAATCAGCAGTTTCAGAAGGGAACTTTAAAATTGCTACGAGGTCGATTCAACTTTATTTATTTAATTCCTGAAAAAACACTAACATAACCGTGCACAGATTGTCATGGAATTATTCAAAAATGATTTGCCATACGTAATATTTATCAGTTTTCATCGTAGAATTTACAAAAAATACAAAACCACGGTAACGGATAGTGGAATTCCACCCGAACCCTTTTTTGAAATTTATTTTGAACTCTGTTTTCAGCCAATTTTCAGTCCAAAATAGATTAAAAATTAACCTTTTTACAGTGTTGACAAACAGATAATGTTATTTAGCCCCAAATTTGAACGATTCTGATCAAACAAAACATGTTTTATCGCTATGTTTTGTAGTCGAACGCTGCAGGGGACATCGCAAAAACGATGGTCTTATTTTGTTAAATTATTAATAAAAATTATATTAGGCAATAATTACAACTTTTGTTGGTGTTACCGTAAAGTTTATTAAACAAGTAAATGAAATAAAATTAAGATTTTTTCTTTTTCACATTAAAATTAAGAAAATTCGAAGTATGAAGTCAGGGGACACGGTAAAAACGCAATTTACAATTTTTGGCGAAAATGCCCTTATTGCTTTTTCATCTCATTATTTTGAAACCAAAATTTTGGAAAGTTTCACTTCTACCACGTGTGAATTGCACACATTTTCTTTTTTTCGAATGGATAGTTGCTGTTGGCCCTAGTGGCCTTTACAGCTTCACGCGGACAGGAGGGCGAGCCTGGAGAGGCTCAGCCGAGAAGACATATTTGCGAGGTGGGAGTTATCCTCCACACCTCGAGCAGTAGGGGCATGCGACGTCCTAAGGGCACCCCCTGTGGGGTTCGGACCTCGGCTTAGGACGTCGACTGTTGGAGGACATCGGGACAGGATGGCCGCTCACGCGGGAATGCCTTGTGGCGGCCGCACAGAAAATAGGACCTCGTCGCCGCCGGCGGCGACGCTGTGCGTGTAGTGTGTCTGTGTGGTGTGTTTGTGAGTGGGAGTTTTGCTCCGAGGGAGCGTTTGCGATCGTGAATTCGTCATCGGGGTCTTCTAGCACATTTCGAGGACGCCTGAACAAGGACGAAGCGTTCTTGTTGGGGACATAGGTGGCCGCTTGAACAACCAAGGGATTGGGATGGGCTTCAGCGGACTTGAAGTAGTTCGTGGAGAGCCACTTCATGTAATGAGCTATGCTGGGAAGCTCGAGATCGCGATGTAGATCTACATTACGTATGAACCACGGGCAGCCCGTGGCCATGCGCAAGAAGCGATTTTGAATCCGCTGCAGCGAGATGGTTTGCCTCTGTGCAAACACCACGCTGGCGTAGGTCATAACGGGACGGACGCAAGTTTTGTAAAGTGTCGTCTTGTTACGGAGCGACATTTTACTCGTCTTACCTATCATCGGATACAATCGCCCTAGTATGAAGGCGGCCCTGTTTGTAATCTGTTTGATATGTGTGTGGAACGTCATCTTTTCATCAAGAGTGACTCCCAGGTATTTCACTTGTTTTCCCCAGGGAATGGGACGATCGAACATTGACACGGGGCGTGTCATTTTCCTTTTACGGGCTCTATTGAAGTATATGGCTGAGCTTTTCTCGGGATTGACCTCAATTCTCCATTTCCTAAACCATTCGCCTAGGGCGGTGGTCGCAGTTTGGAGAGTTTTGGTGATGCGTGCTGGCACTGGGTGCGTGGTATATAAAGCGGTGTCGTCCGCGAATAGGGCCAGTTGCACCAGTGGGTGCCTGGGCATGTCACTGGTGTACAGTGTATAGAGAAGCGGGGAGAGCGCCGAGCCTTGTGGTACTCCGGCTCTTAAGGGATGGATAGAGGAGCGTGTGCCCTCCACTCTGTAGCGGAATTTGCGATTCGTCAAAAAGTCTCGCATGATGTGTACGAGTCTGTCTGGCACTCCCATTTGGTAAAGCTTGTAAATCAAGCCGCTGTGCCAAACTTTGTCGAACGCTTTGGCCACGTCAAAGAAGAGGGCACCCGTTCCTCTGGGCCTTTTGCGATTTAAGCCCTCAAGGATGTGCTCCGTTATACGGTGCACCTGTTGAACACACGAGTGTTTGGCTCTGAAGCCGAATTGCTCATCCATTATAAGGTTTTTGGAATATGCGACCGCCTTGAGGCGGCCGAGCAGTATCTTTTCGTAGATTTTGCCAAACGTATTTAGCAAACTGATAGGACGATAGCTCGAAGGCTGGTTTTTAGGTTTACCGGGCTTGTGAATGCCTATCACCTCAGCCTCTTTCCAGGCGTCTGGGAAGGTGCAGGTGGATAGGAGAGCGTTAAAAATTGCTAAGAGCAGGGCTAGAAGGAATGGAGGAAGGCGTTGTACGACCTTATTGGTTATACGATCGGGGCCCGGTGCCTTTTTGGGGTGCATGGACTTAAGAGTGACGCGCACTTCGTCAATGGTAATGGGCGGTAGTGGGTCATCGGCGGGCGGTCTTGCGAGCCTAGCCTCTACCTCGCTTTCAACTAGGGCGACGTGGGATGAGTCTGTGGGCTGTGTTCTGGGAGTGCATTGGCTCTCAAGACTGTCGGCCAGGCATTCGGCCTTATCTAGGTCGTCGAACGCGGGTGGTAGGTTCGGACGAGTCAATGGAGGCATTGACTGAGCAGTCTTTGATCGGAGGGATCTCGCCAGTTGCCAGTAGGCAGTGTGTGAAGGCGCGATTCCCTCCATTAGGTTGTCCCATTTCGTATTTCGAATCTCGCTCATGTATTCCTTTACCCTCATCCTGTGATAATTCAGATTTCTCCGATTATCCGGATTCGGGCATCTATCGAACCTACGGGTAGCTGCATTCTTGGCAGTAAGGAGCGCCTTACCGTCATCCGGGAGCTCGTAGCGGCGATCGTTCGCCACTACGATCTCCCGAGACGACTCAAGGGTGGAATTCTGAACGTGGCTAGTGAGGGCCTGGATGGCAAGGTTGGCGTCCTCTGCCGTAGAAATGGTTTCAGGAATTACCTTCAGTTGAGGTGAATCGGGGGTGTTTAGCATTTTAGCTAATTTGGAATAATTAATTACCGTTTTGGTACTGGACTGAGTGACACGGGAGCCTAAATGAATTAGTACCGGACGGTGATCCGAGTCTAGTTCATGTAGGACCTCTATATTTGTTACTTGAAGAGTAACGTTTCGGAGGACTGCTATGTCCAAGATGCTAGGGCTATGCGACTGAAGGTCACTGATGGGAAATCTTGTCGGGGTGAGGGGCGCTATGACCTCGAAACTTAGTTTGTCCGTCAGTTTGTTTAGCTTAGTGCCATTTTTGTTTTGTTTGATCGAGTTCCACCTGGGGTGTTTGCTGTTGAGGTCCCCGGCTAAAATATGTATGTACTATCCCAAACCTTCTTCATCATTGCATGTATTGTGAGCAGTTCAGGCCGTTTGCAAAATCTCCTCATAATGTAACGAAGTTTAGCGTTACTTTGCGGAAATTCATTGTTATTAAGTTAGTATTAGTCTACTTTGCAACAATCCGCGGATAACATGTATGGTATACTTTAAGACATGTGCGGCACCTCTCTCCTTCCTACAACGGAAACATGCACTACAATAATTAAAAGTATATACCAACATACATACCAGAACCAACACATGTTTCGCCCCGAAACGGAGCATCCTCACGGTAAGTTGACGGTAATGGTCGTAGCAGACATATCAACTCGGAAAGGGATCGTCACCGGATCGCCTCGCCGTCAACCTAACGTAAGCGCGTTACCAACCGACTAGCAGCTCCGAGTCGATTCGGCTACGGCTAGGCGACGCCGCGCTTACGGCTCGAATGACAGCAGTTCGCCAACGCAGCGGTAGCCGCGGCGCGGGGCGTGCACGAGGAAAAGGAAAGTCCAAGGATAGCGTACGGTGAGACGTAAACGCGGGTACCTACGGCAAGTCGTCCACGCACCGTACTGCGGTTCGTGAGCTTGTCTCGAGGCGAGGCGATTACGTTACGAATCCGATAAGTGTGCTTTACAGTAGGGAGTTTCATACAAAGAATACTGACATGCAAGAGTTGATACGTTTACGTTCCGTTTACGAGTTGATATGTGTGCTACGACCGTCAGTCAAAGTCAAAATATTTTATTCATATAAGTATCACTGATACACTTATGCACGTCATTTTTTGGCTTTTCGGAACGTCAGTCGGACTTTCTATCCATCCATAATCTCTAACTTAGTATGTACAGTAATCACAACTATCACTATAATGTTTTGACCTTTTAACAGTTGAATGCCTGAGAATATGGATAGATAAATAGAACGACCGATAGTCAAGCAAAACTGAACGAAAGTTAATAAATAAAGCAAATACGATCACATTATGGAGGCTATACACGATCAAGTGTACTTGTCAAGCTTGACGTTTGCAGTTTGACTTGATGCGGCATCCAGTTTGCACGAGATAGCTATATGACCAGATAGTGACCTTGAAGTGTTGCCAATGCAATTTTTTAGACGGCCGTGTACATTAGACAAAAAGCCGTGTTTGTATGGAAAAAGATCAACTGTGGGCTGTGTCCAGTGTTGTCATTATATTACTATAGGTTCAGCGCTCGGACGAAAAAAACACGGCAGACACACTGGCCATGCACGATCAAGTTTACTGGATGCCGCGTCAAGTCAAACTGCAAACTTGACAAACTATTACAAAAGTGCACTTGATCGTGTATGGAGGCCCCATTAGGTCTCATTGCAATGTCGCTAAACGACGTTGGACATCGTCGGAAATGAGCAACGCTAATAGGTAGTTGCTAATGTATGTATTTATGACTGGTATTTATGGCAGACGTCATACCCCACGTACACATTTACGGAACTACGGATGTACGTGAATGGTGGCTGCAGATGGCTAGTGTAAATTTTTAAAAGCAAGATTATATTTAGATACATGCGCAAAATTCAAGAAATCAAATATTTACTCTATAAATTTCTACATTATACTATTTGTGTATACAGTTTTATGCAAAACGAAAATAAACAAATCAAGCTTACAAATAAGCAGAAAAAGAGATATAGGAAATTTAACCTGCTTTCTTGTAGCCTAAAACAGCCTAAACACATTTTTACAGGTAGCCTAATATTTAGTGAATAATCATGGACACACTTTTAGGCCACCCTGGTTCTATGAAAATAATGAATTATAACTATTTCATTTAAAAACAAGATATTGTAAAAATGTAGCCTGATTTATAAAGATAAGTCTACGATTTAAAAAAAAACACCCGTCTAAAATTTTGTGTAAAGTAGTGAAGAACTGAAGATCAGCGCCGTTATACAGCAACTCCGAACTAAATCCTATTTTCAGTTACATCTCAGAACTTTCTATTTTTCTTTGCAGCGAATAACATTTATTTGACTGTATACCACGGCCAAATATTTCTTGTCTTACTGTCATCACTACATAATCCTCTGTCGTCCCCAGCGATCTACAACCTGTCAAGCGGGCACGAGCGCCATCTATCGGTGGAGGTGGGCGAGCTGGTGCAGCTGGTGGGAGAGTCGGAGCACTGGTACTGGGGGCGGAGCGTCAATACCGGCGCCAGCGGAGCCCTGCCCAAGAGTTATGTGCAAGTTACGGAGTGTCATGTTGAGAAGTGAGTATTGGTTGTGAGCTGTGGGAAGTTACTTTATAGCCGGCAAACGAGCTGACGAATCTGATGATGCACCTGCTGGTAAGTGGATGGTGGCTTGGACAACGTTAACAGGCATCACCGACGCGTTGCCAGCCGAAACAAAAGAGAGGAAAAGAAAGAAACAACTGACCCCGAAGCCCCAAGGTGTCTTTCTCTTTCGACTTAGTCTTTCGTCTGATTGTCGACAAGTAATATAAAATGCGCTGATCATCATACCTAAATCAAACTGTTACATAAAAATCAGATCTGTCCAGAAATCGGTCACGGGATGCGTCGCTTCGCGAGGACGCTAAAAACTGGGCTACGGGGACATCCATGTAATTGGTTGTTGCTTGTTAATTAAATATTGCCTGTCTGCTTTTGGGCCCTACACTATGTGTTATAAACCTCGATTTTGTTTCACTTTGTTTTTATTCGAAAATACTATAGTCCATGTCATTACAAACGTCAGAGTAAAACTCCCGATGCGATACAGCTTTTAGTTTTTTTTGTACAGCGTTTCAAAGTTTGCCCATATCCGGGTCTATAAATTTACAAAATTATTTTTTGCAGAAAAACTAAATTGGATACTATAAAATTGATAATGCCAGTTAATTGTATAGATATAACTATACTACCTTTAAAAAAATTGTCCATTTACTGTGGTTAAATAAAGTAAAAAATGTATTTTTATCATTTTCGGTCTTATTTATTTTTCTCAGGTATAATGCCGTATTAGATGAAGATTTATACATGAATCGATAGCTTATATAAATGACTATTATGTGTATTAAAATCATATTCTAATTCCGTGTTATTCAAAAGATAAACGACATTTAAATTTTTATTCAGGGTTGGCACTTTCAAATCCGGATAATAATAATATTTGGTATCTGGAGATAAAAAAATATATAAAAATAAAATATCGTTTTATCTTTCAAATCTTAATTGATTCTTAAGAGTCCTCAGTCGTTTTGTCATGATTCTAACGAGGCATCCAAAAGACAACGAGATATACTGGCACACTTTGTAGGTTTAGATCTGTAGGTATAGTGAATTCGTCATCTATATTTATATCGGTTATACTGTTTTATAATATATACTAGGTTTTCGCGTGGGGCGCGCGCTGCTAAAGCAGCGCGCGTGCCTTTCTCTTTCGCACAAGACAAAATAAATAAATAGTTTTTTTTTCAAAAATATTATTTGTCTTTGAAATTTATTTTTCGATTCAGAGGTATGTTTGTGAAATGTTTGGCTTCAAACTACTACTTTTGGTTTGTCTATTTTTTTGGCATGATTAACAGAATATGAGAGGGAGGGGGTGAGGCAGAGGGAGTGGGAGAGGGAGGGGGTGAAGGAGAGGGAGGAAGAGGGAGGGGGAGAGGGATCGGGAGAGAGAGGGAGGGGGAAAGGGTGAGGGAAAGGGTAAGAAGGGGAGAGGGAGGGTGAGATGGAGAGGTAGCGAATGGAAGTTGAAGAGGGAGTGGGAGAGGTAGGGATAGGGGAGGGAAACGGAGGAGGAGAGGTAGCGGGAGAGGGAGGGCAAGGGGGAGGTAGAAAGGAAGGAAAGCGATGGAGAGGGAGAACGAGAAATTAATAGGCGGAACAAAGTTTGCTGGGTCAGCTAGTTGATAACTAATAGTAACCCTTAATACTAATAAACGCCTCATTGTATTGACATTCAATGGACAAACAATCTGAAATATTCGACACAAAATACATTTGTATGAAAATTATTATTTTTTGTATGGCAACACTGAAAGTTTTTTCACCAAAATTCACAAAATATCAGTACCTACAAATGACCCATACATTATAGTAGCGAAATATTCAATCCAAAAACAAATTTGTATGAAAATTATTATTTTTTGTATGGCAACACTAAAATTTTATTGTTTTTCCAAAACGAATGATTTAATTAAGAAATATCTCCCATACATTTCTTATACTCCTGATCTATAGTTTAGGCTCAACCACTCGAAAAGTGAAAAAAATTCTGGACTCCAATGTTGCCAGTTTATTAAGATGAAAATAGTCAAATATCATTGCCACTACCACAAGAAATCTCGTTGTTTGATTTTTTTATCATAAATATTTTTCCTTCTACTTTTCATATTTTTGAATGGAAAGTCCAAAAAATTGTATGAACGAAGAAAAGAAAAACCAAACATGGCAACACTTTCGTTCAAGTTACACAACCGCCCCATACAAAGTAACCCCCTCAAGTGTTGCCAACCTACTAATTTTTTCCTTCAAAAAATGCCATTTTTCGTACATTTTACAAAATGGCCGCCACGGAGTCCGCCATCTTGTCGAAAAAATAAATACCCCCAAAATATCAAAATTGAGGACACTTTCAAGGGAAAACAAAAATAATATTATAAAAAAATTGAAAAACCACCCCGATGCGACCCCACAAATTCACCTCTGAAATTTCAAAACTTTAAAGAAAAATATCTCGGCGGCCATCTTGTTTTTTAATTTTTTTCTAATTTCATCGTATTAGTCGTCCCAAAATTATTCGAAAATGACACCAATATTGGGTAGGTGCTCACATAAATAAAAAAGTTGACAATCGCCGAGCGGCCGCCATCTTGAATTTTCGAACGGTCAGATTTTTCCCATAGTGACCATAAGTAGTCAAGCAACTTTTCCATACATCATTATAACCTCCCACCAATACTTTCGGCTGGGCTACTCGAAATGTGAAAAAACGGGAAAAAAAATTCTAGCTCCCAGTGTTGCCAGTTAATTTAGATGAAAATGGTCAAATGTCATTACGACGGCCACTAAAATTTTTTTGGTGCAATTTTTTGTTTAAAAATGTTTCTCCTTCTACTTTTTATATTTTTGAATAGAAAGTTCACAAAAATGTATGAACGAAAAAAAAATCAACATACCCTGGCAACACTTCAGACCAAGTCCCACAACCGCCCCATACAAAGTGACCCCCTCAAGTGTTACCAACCTACTAATTTTTTCCTTCAAAAAATGCAATTTTTCGTACATTTTATAAAATGGCCGCCACGGGGTCCGCCATCTTGGCGAAAAAAAAAATATACCCCAAACGTCAAAATTGGGGATAGATGCAAGGCAACAAACCAAAAAAATCGCAAAAAAGTTTAAAACCCAACGCAATCCGACCCCGCAAAGTCACCTCGAAAATTGAAAAATTTTAAATCAAAATATCTCGGCGGCCATCTTGTTTTTTCAAATTTTTCCAAATTTTTCGTAACACTTTTCCCAACATTAGCTGAAAACGACACCAATCTCGGGTAGCTGCATAATAAAAAAAAAAGTTGATCATTTCACCTCGGCCGCCATCTTGGATTTTCGAAAAGTCGGATTTTTCCCATAGATCCGGGGGTGAACAAAAAATTCTCCCATACAAAGTACTCACCCCCCACTACTCCTTCTGGGAGATCAATTCGGGTTTTCGTAAAACGAAAAAAAAATTCCAGCAGTCAGTGTTGCCAGTCGACATCGACGAAAATGGTCAAATGTCATAGCGACGACCTCGACACGGTTTCCTGTGTGACATTTGTATCAAAAATATTGCTCCTTCTACTTTTCATGTTTTTGAATAGAAAGTCCAAAAAAATGTGTGAACGAAGATAAAAAAAATAAAACCTGGCAACACTTTGGGTCAAGTTACACAACCGCCCGGAACAAAGGGACCCGCTCAAATGTTGCCAACCAGAAGAAAAATTCACCCAAAAAATGTCATTTTTCGTACATTTTTTAAAATGGCCGCCACCGCGTCCGCCATCTTGTCGAAAAAATAAATATTCCCAAAATATCAAAATCGAGGATACCCTCAAGCGAATGAAAAAAAAATATCGCCAAAAAGTTGAAAAACCACCCCGATGCGACCCCGCAAAGTCACCTCTAAAATGGAAAAAATTCAAACCAAAATAACTCGGCGGCCATCTTGTTTTTTCAATTTGTTCTCATTTTTTCGTAATTCCCTCCTAAAACTTTACGAATACCCTCAGAAAAATTTTGCAAAAGGCCATAAACAAAAAAGTTGACAATCGCCGCGCAGCCGCCATCTTGAAAATGGGAAATGTCAGATTTTTCCCGAGGTGTGGTGAGGGAATGGAGAATATCCGCCATAGACAACAAAACTCCATCTCTGCTCCTTCTGGGAGAACAATTGTATAGTTCAGTCAGTGGTAAGTCTAGGATTATATATAATAACTAGGTTTTCGCGTGGGGCGCGCGCTGCTAAAGCAGCGCGCGTGCCTTTCTCTTTCGCAAAAGACAAAATAAATAAACAGTTTTTTTTCATAAATATTGGTCTTTGAAATTTATTTTTCGATTCAGGGGTCTGTATGCGAAATCAAACTACTACTTTTGGTATGTCTATTTTTTCGGCAAGAGTAACAGAATATGAGAGGGAAAGGGAGAGGGACGAAGATAGAGAGGGAGAGGGAGGGAGAGGGGGAGGAAGAGGGAGAAGGAGAGGGAGGGGGAGACGGAGAGGTAGCGGGAGATGGAGCGAGAGAGGGAGGGAGGGGGAAAGGGCGAGGGAAAGGGTAAGAGGGGGAGAGGTAGGGAGAGGGGAGGGAAAGGGAGGAGGAGAGGTAGTGGGAGAGGGAGGGCAAGGGGGAGGTAGAGGGGAAGGAAAGCGATGGAGAGGGAGAAGGAGAAATTGATAGGCGGTGCAAAGTTTGCCGGGTCAGCTAGTTGATAACTAATAATAACCCTTAATACTAATAAACGCCTCATACATTGTATTGACATTCAATGGACAAACAATCTGAAGTATTGGACACAAAATACATTTGTATCAAAATTAATATTTTTATATGGCAACACTGCAACATTTTTCCTCTGATGTGTACGATCTACAAGTACCAACAACCTCCTGATAAGTTGTAATGTCATAAGATTGAAGAAATGATTACATAAAAAAGAACATTTGTATGAAAACTTTTATTTTTTGTATAGCAACCCTAAAATATTTTTTCGCCATCATTTACGGACTATTGGAACCTACAATCGCCTCATACATTATAAGGCCATGAAATGAAGACAACCGCCTCAAATATTTGAAAAAAGAAAACATTTGTATGAAAATTATTATTTTTTGTATGGCAATACTGAAATATTTTTCACAAAAATTCACAAAATATCAGTACCTATAAATGCCCCATACATTATAGTAGCGAAATATTCAATCCAAAAATAAATTTGTATGAAAAATATTATTTTTTGTATGGCAACACTGAAATTTTATTATTTTTCCAAAACGAATGATTTAATTAAAAAATATCTTCCATACATTTCTTATACTCCTGATCTATAGTTTAGGCTCAACTACTCGAAAAGTGAAAAAAATTCTGGACTCCAGTGTTGCCAGTTTATTAAGATGAAAATGGTCAAATGTCATTACGACGACCACTTGAAATGTTTTGGTAAAATATTTTGATTAAAAATATTTTTCCTTCTACTTTTCATATTTTTGAATGGAAAGTCCAAAAAATTGTATGAACGAAGAAAAGAAAAACCAAACATGGCAACACTTTCGGTCAAGTTGCACAACTGCCCCATACAAAGTGACCCCCTCAAATGTTGCCAACCTACAAATTTTTTCGTTCAAAAAATGCAATTTTTCGTACATTTTACAAAATGGCCGCCACGCGGTCCGCCATCTTGTCGAAAAAAATAATATCCCCAAAATATAAAAATTGAGGACACTTACAAGGGAAAACAAAAAGAATATTGGAAAAAAGTTGAAAAACCACCCCGATGCGACCCCACAAAGTCACCTCTAAAATTTCAAAACTTTAAAGAAAAATATCTCGGCGGCCATCTTGTTTTTTAATTTTTTTCTAATTTCATCGTATTAGTCGTCCCAAAATTATTCGAAAATGACACCAATATTGGGTAGGTGCTCAAATAAATAAAAAAGTTGACAGTCGCCGAGCGGCCGCCATCTTGAATTTTCGAACGGTCGGATTTTTCCCATAGTAACCATAGATAGTCAAGCAACTTTTCCGTACATCATTATTACCCCACACCAATACTTTCGGCTGGGCTACTCGAAATGTGAAAAAACGGGAAAAAAAAATCTAGCTCCCAGTGTTGCCAGTTAATTTAGATGAAAATGGTCAAATGTCATTACGACGACCACTACAAATTTTTTGGTGAAATTTTTTGATTAAAAATGTTTCTCCTTCTACTTTTCATATTTTTGAATAGAAAGTTCACAAAAATGTATGAACGAAAAAAAAATCAACATACCCTGGCAACACTTCAGACCAAGTCCCACAACCGCCCCATACAAAGTGACCCCCTCAAATGTTGCCAACCTAAAAAAATTTTCCTTCAAAAAACGCGATTTTTCATACGTTTTACAATATGGCCGCCACGGGGTCCGCCATCTTGTCGAAAAAAAAAATATACCCCAAACGTCAAAATTGGGGATAGATCCAAGGCAACAAAGAAAAAACATTGCAAAAAAGTTAAAAACCCAACGCAATCCGACCCCGCAAAGTCACCTCGAAAATTGAAAAATTTTAAATCAAAATATCTCGGCGGCCATCTTGTTTTTTCAAATTTTTCCAAATTCTTCGTTACACTTTTCTCAACATTAGCCGAAAACGACACTAATTTTGGGTAGCTGCGTATTAAAAAAAAAGTTGGTCATTTCACCTCGGCCGCCATCTTGGATTTTCGAAAAGTCGGATTTTTCCCATAGATCCGGGAGTTAACCAAAAATTTTCCCATACATAGTACTCACCCCCCACCACTCCTTCTGGGAGATCAATTCGGGTTTTCGTAAAACGAAAAAAAAATTCCAGCAACCAGTGTTGCCAGTCGACATCGACGAAAATGGCCAAATGTCATTATGACAAGCACGACACGTTTGCCCGTGTGAATTTTTGATAAAAAATATTGCTCCTTCTACTTTTTATATTTTTGAATAGAAAGTCCAAAAAAATATATGAACGAAGATAAAAAAAATGAAACCTGGCAACACTTTGGGTCAAGTTACACAACCGCCCGGAACAAAGGGACCCGCTCAAATGTTGCCAACCAGAAGAAAAACGCACCCAAAAAATGTCATTTTTCGTACATTTTTCAAAATGGCCACCACCGCGTCCGCCATCTTGTCAAAAAAATAAATATTCCCAAAATATAAAAATCGAGGATACTTTCAAGACAACGCAAAAAAAATATCGCCAAAAAGTTGAAAAACCACCCCGATGCGACCCCTCAAAGTCACCTCTAAAATGGAAAAAATTCAAACCAAAATAACTCGGCGGCCATCTTGTTTTTTCAATTATTTCCCATTTTTTCATAATTACCTCCCTAAACTTTACGAATACCCTCAAAAACATTTTGCAAAAGGCCATAAACAAAAAAGTTGAAAATCGCCGCGCAGCCGCCATCTTGAAAATGGGAAATGTCAGATTTTTCCCGAGGTGTCGGGAGGAGATGGAGAACTTTCGCCATAGACAACAAAATCCCATCTCGCCTCCTTCTGGGAGATCAATTGTATAGGTGAGTCAGTGGTAAGTCTAGGATTATATATTATAATATAATATTATATTTATGAATATGTATATAGTTATTATGATGTATGTATTGTAGTATTTATTCGGGTATAAATACATATAGATATATATATTTTGTGTTGTATTTATTTAGTCTGCGTATTTCTTTATTATTATTATTTTTTCTCCCTTTGTCGAATATACCGCCATCGTTGTTTTACTACTGCCCGAAGGTTGACTGGCAGAGAATGAGAGCAGAGAGAGAATGAGAATTTTAGCATCAAGTCCGCCTTTGTTTCTATACTTTTTGTATGGTACATAAAGAAAGAAATATAGAAAAATATCATATATCCCTTTACAACTGGCCAAAAAGTTTCGATTTTACCTAATTTATGTCATAGAATGTATTTATAGTGGTGTAAGGTACCACGGAAAAATACTGAAAAAAAATTCGGTAACACCAGAATTAACATTATTTATTTTTAAAAAGTTCATTAGCACTTTAAAGTTTTTTAAAACATCGTACACAATCGTAACAAAACTAAAATAAAATTTTTACCTAAAACTAAAAAGAAAATTGTGTCAACTTAATTTCGACTTTCAAAGACAGCGAGAACGAAAATTGAAAATTGGACGATTGATCATATTCACTGTTAATAAATAAAAAATAAAAAATTGATAACGTTTTAACTTGATTTTCGGATTCCCTAAACATCTTATTTAGTACTAGCTGTCTCGGCGAACTTCGTATCGCCTAACAATCAGTGATATACTTTGTTATTTTAACTTTTATAGTTTTGGTAGGTTTAAAAAATCCGGCCAATTAATTCCCTCTCCCTCTCCCTCTAACTCCCCATCCCCTCGCTTTTTCCCCGTTTTTACTTCAAAACTGACGAAGTTGCCATACTAACTTGCACCCTCTTTTAACTCTTTGGGGATGATTTTCCAAAAAAACGCATTGCTGTTAAAGGAGAATGCCCATTTAGTATGGAGAAATGTACTGACTTTAACATTTTTGTGTCTTGATAAAAATACCTTCATTTGATTATGTTATCTTAATAAATTATACATACTAACTTTAGTCAATGATAATATTAGGAAATAAGAGATTTTAAACAAAACTAATTTGTATTTAGGTTATACTAAACTCACAGTAATATGGACTCTATGCGGGCGTATTAAAGTCGATTGCGTATGTAATGGTGATCTTTTAAGTTTCAAATTCATTTGACAGTCCCCAAACACCATGAAGTTTGTAATGTATTATAATCACAGAACACTATTACTCCTGGCTGATTATAATAATTTTCTATATAAAAAAAAATCATTTGACAGTCCCCTTACGTCATCTAGTTTGTTGTTATGGATATATTATACTATAACTGTTGTATCATAATTATAATCGAATCAATGCTACCTATTGGCCCGAAGGATCTTAAAAGATTCCTGATTGGCCCTTATCCAAACATAAATGGCCCAATGGTTTTCTTTTATAAAACGGAAGTAAAGTTACTTATTAATTTCAGAAAATTATTCCCAATAAGGATTTTTTAGGAAATAGGGTAAAATACTTGAAATTTTAATTAAATTTAATATAAGAATATTTTAATTAAATTTTTTGTCCAAAAATCATTGTGACACAATTATTTTTTTAAGAGTACTGGCTATGGGCATTCTCCTTTTGTTTCTAATCATGAGCGAATATATCAATCTTCATGTTTATAATTGTAAAACTGACGTAGTTGGGTTGTATGAAAGTGACTTCAAACCCCTATTTAAACCCCTTAGGGGATGAATTTCCAAAAGTCTGATAGCCTATAGCCTTCCTCGATAAATGGACTATCAAACAAAAATAATTTTTCAATTCAAACCTTTAGTTCCTGAGATTAGCGCGTTCAACCAAACAAACAAACAAACTCTTCAGCTATATAATATTAGTATAGATATTGTATTTCTACAAATAGATTTATGTATGAAAAACGTTATTAAAATAAAAGGTTGTGTGAATGAACATTAAAAAACTTATACCGGATGAAATTAAAATTATCTTGATGTGACAACCCTAACCACAAAAAATC
Organism: Thymelicus lineola; assembly: GCA_963932265.1. NCBI lineage: Eukaryota > Metazoa > Arthropoda > Insecta > Lepidoptera > Hesperiidae > Thymelicus > Thymelicus lineola. The sequence goes on along the minus strand of OZ010703.1, from coordinate 10,989,373 downwards.
CGGATATAACTTTAATTAATTATTACTTTTGAATAACACGGAATCAGAATATGATTTTAATACACATAATAGTCATTTATATAAGCTATCGATTCATGTATAAATCTTCATCTAATACGGCATTACACCTGAGAAAAATAAATAAGACCGAAAATGATAAAAATACAATTTTTACTTTATTTAACCACAGTAAATGGACAATTTTTTTAAAGGTAGTACAGTTATATCTATACAATTAACTGGCATTATCAATTTTATAGTATCCAATTTAGTTTTTCTGCAAAAAATAAATTTGTAAATTTTTAGACCCGGATATGGGCAAACTTTGAAACGGTGTACAAAAAAAACTAAAAGCTGTATCGCATCGGGAGTTTTACTCTGACGTTTGTAATGACATGGACTATAGTATTTTCGAATAAAAACAAAGTGAAACAAAATCGAGGTTTATAACACATAGTGCCCTAGATTGATTCCCTTAGTCCACTTTTAGCCGTTATTATAGAAGTATTCAGCAAGATCCATAAAAGAACAAAACACGTAACCAATTATACCATTTGTTATATTCTTGTGTTACTGTAAGATTAATTATGCTCCCTTTTTATGTCCAAAAAGTCCACAACTTCATTTGTATTTGGAATTTGGGCCATAAATATTGAAGGAGATCTCCAGATAAAGGACAATTTGTCATGATGCCTGCCCTTAGTGAATACGCCATTCGGAAGCGTAAAAGCACAGTGTAATAGCTCCCAGTGATAATATTTCAATTAAAAGGGACGCGGTTGCGACAAATGATTCACTTGACCGCTATCGATAGGTCGACGACCTTCTCAATTGGACTGACAGTTTATTGTCTTCACAAAGTTACGATTCGTCCTTTGGCAGCTGATTGTAATTAACCCTGGTGGTGCTGTGATTCGAGTAAAAGGACTGGCGAATGCTTGGTTATAAGTGGTACTTTGGAAGTGATTGTTTCTTTCCTTAATTTTTTCAACGTTCTTTCTTACTACTGTTATTTCTGGATATTCAGTTTCTTATGATAAAAGGTTTACTTATTACAAAGTGGATGATAATATTTTAATCAAGACTGCTTGGGCATATAAGTAGTAGCTGTCTGTAACAGTAGGTAGGAAAAAAGTTAAGGAATTTATTGCCTCCCTTTCTTTCACTACCATTGGTGGTAATTAAATGATGGCATAGTTTGACTTTAGAATTGTTTGTTTTTCAATTTATTTTTAATTTCTCGACCGATGCGGTGGCGGTTGGTGACTCGCCTTGTGTTGCGTATTTCCATAGGTTATATCCGACTTTTTCTTATTTGATAAATCTCTAGTTAAGTTGGTAGTCGTTACCTGGTGATGCTTCCCTGGACAAACATTTGTGTTGGATTACTGTTTGTTCTCGGCACAGATCACCCCCAATAGATACCGCATACAAGGCAACTGACGCGCGCCAACATGTACGTGCATTTGCATGTTCACGACATTAATTTCGACCAATACTGATCCGGCAAGTTCAAGTATGAATTAGAAATAGCCAATCACAGCGCATTTTGATGTCCCCCGCAAGCCGCACCTTCCGCCAAATTTTGTGAGTTCAAACTCTAAGAAAATTTCACTTTTGCGGTATCTATTGGGGGTAATCTGTGGTTTTCGGTTACTGATGAATACGTCCATGCCACCCACGAGACAGGAAATCTTACTGCGGAAGTCCCTATCAATGAGCGATTTGATAAACGATGAGTGATAATGATGTATCAAAATATCGTTATAGAGCACATTTACCCTCTCGCATGTTACAATGTAAGAGCTTACAGTGATTTATGGCCTTTTGTGTCGGAAGAAAGCTGCCAATCTAGACATTACATCATTTTAGTAGGGTTGGCAGCTACAAAATAGTTGGGGAAAAAGTAATCGTACCTCTCTTGCACAATTTATCGGCCTATATGTCGGTGATCGCTGACGAGAGAGAGAGTGAGATAGGCTATGAGAGGCCATTGAACTAAAGAGTTGGGCCCCCATTATTTAAGTTCTGCCCTAAAGTGATTCAAACTACCACATGTAATGTTTTGAAGGATTTACAAATGCACGATAGCCCTACGATTCCTTTGTCGCTGGTGGTAGGATACAACCCACAAATTAACCATCACTAACAAACAACCAACAACCGGCCACATAAATAACTTATTATATGCCCCGACCAAGGCTGAACAATACCATACCTACGGTATCCTCAAATCATGCATTTCTTACCAAACCTGGGCTCATAATAAAATGCAAAACCTATAAACTAGCCGAAGCCGTGTTTGCTCCAGTAACTTGCCTTCTAAATTACAGCGTTTACCCAATCAAAAAGCTGGTGCCTTTTCAAATAAATCCCGGTCTGTCCGCTGCAGTATTTGCTGCGAGCCAATCGTACCGTGATTGAGTGCGCCCGCTAGCGCCGGCCAATCAATACAACGATTCAATGAACATTTGCATATTTGCTAATTTGAAGCTGTTTGCACTTCTAACGTTCGCGGACTACTCAAAAATGTTGTTCGCTTGTTGTTTGCATTGCGAACGGTGTTCGTTTGGTTTTGGTGTTCCAATCTTTGTAGAATCATGCTCACCAAAATGGTTTTGTAGTTTTTCGGCCATGGATTTCCGTTGTCGAATCTTGGATAGGTTTTGGCACTATCGACCTTTACAGATAAGGGAACCACCTGCGAATTCGGATCTTGGCTTAGAACGTCGCTTGTCGGAGGACACTCCGATTGGACGTGTAATCTTAAAAAATGGCGAAATAATTTCCTCAGCACATCATATTTAATTACACACCAAATCAAAGAAATGCGTTGTTCGATGATAGTCATGATAATAGTCATTGAAGTGGCGCTCTGTAAACATATCTTCCCAGTTCATGATATCTTATCTTCGATATGTATATTCATATTGTTTATTTTAATATCTTCCAGGAGTGGTGAGACTGTGGTTACAGCGGGCGGCGGCGGCGTGGTGCACGACATCGCCGTGACGCTCAGGGAGTGGCTGCGGCAATGGAAGATCTTATATACCGTGAGTATTGGCGCCGATTACGTTCCTAGTCGGGGCCCTTGTAGGAAAGGGCTCCCGTATAATAGGATGTAAGTAAAAATCACTAAAATTATGTCTTTATTTAATAAAACCCTTTATATAAATAGTCTCCTTTTTACCCAACTGCTAAGGGAGGGTTATGTTTTTTTCGCGTATCTATTCGTACACACGTACACGTATTCGATTTAATCGAATAATGCAAAACGTGTATTAAATCAAAGAGCTGCGATAAGGTTTTCAAACAGGTATCATGATAGCTTTTTAGATAACAGTTGTTTTTTTTTTATTTTAAAGGAGAATGCCCAATTAGTATGGAGAAATGTACTGACTTTAACATTTTTGTGTCCTGATAAAAATACCTTTATTTGATTATGTTATCTTAATAAATTACACATACTACCTTTAGTCAAGGTTAATAGTAGGAAATACGAGATTTTCAACAAAATTACTTTGAATTTAGGTTATAGTAAACTCACAGTAATGTGGACTCTATGCCGCTGATTGCCGCCGTATTAAAGTCGATTGCGTATAATATAATGTCGATCTTTTAAGTTTCAAATTCATTTGACAGTCCCAAAACGCCATGTAGTTTGTAATGCCATATAATTATTACTCCTGGCTGATTATAATAATGACCCAATGGTTATCATTTGTAAAACGGAGGTTAAGTTACTTATTAATTTCAGTTAATCAATTAAAATGATTCAATTCTATCTATAAAAGTATGCAATCATTTCATCAATGTTTTGTCATGACGTTGTCACGTTAAACTACCGTCCGTAAACCGACTTTACAGACAACCATTTTTTTAAACTTATTTTTGAAACCTTCAACCGTGAACCTGTTGTTGTTGTTGTTCCAGAGAAACGACGACCGCTTCAAGTTCATCGAGGTGAGCATGAGGGCGCTGCTGCAGCTGCGCGGGCAGGCGGCGTCGGGCGCGCTGCCGCAAGACCAGCTGCGCAAGGTGGCGCGCACCGCGCTCTTCACCATTGACAAGGGGAACAGGTTGGTTCAGTATTGAGAGGGGGTTTTATGGAAATAGCTGGTACACTAGCTGACGATCCATCAATCCACCAGTAGCTATCGTCGCTCATGGACATCAGCAACACCAAAGGCATCGTTGCCGGCCAAGAAAGAAAGAAGAAAAAGAAAGAAAAAACTGGCTCTCAGGCCCTCAGCCGGAACATGAGTCGTTTGGCGGTTGACTCATGCTCAAGGGTGGTAGCTATCCATGCGAACCCCATAGAGAAATAGCCGTTTTTGTTCCAGAATGCTAGGCATGGAGCTAGCAGTGCGGACGGCCAGCGGTCAGTTGGTGGACCCTACCAAGATATCGGCGTACAAACTGAACGCTATGCACGACGAGGCGAATGCGAGGATCGATAAGAATATGGTAAGTTAAATGATTTAGCTGGTTAGTTAGGGGTGGGTGATTCTGGCTTAAAATTTCTTTCTAATAGCCTTTTTGTTGTGATACACAAGCCAAGTGTGTAAACAAGCCATTATGATGATGGCCCAACACTAAACGTCTTAGAAGATTTGGTGGATTACAAGCAATGCTTGTTGCTTATTAGATTTCTCTGTATGACATGGACGTACATAAATAAAACGATCACAAGGTCTACTTCTTAAAAACAAACATCATAAAATATGCATGCCCGGGAATCGAATCTGTGACCTTACAGAAACCAGTTACAACAAAATATTACGGACTTGTCACTCGATTTGACATATTAAATAATAAGAAACACCGCCATCTATCAACCGTCCACCGCAACTTCCACATTTCAAGGAAACAACGCCATCTACCGACCGGCCCAGCTCAACTCTCGGCGCGCCCTCCCGCTCCTACAAGATAGTGGTGCGAGTACACAACTTCGTGTGTCGCATGGCGGACAGCGCGGAGTTGTTGCTCGCGCTGCACTCGGCCGCCGGGAACAAGATCACTGAGAGCGCGCTGTTGCGATGGCCGCCAGTCACTGCCGCGGCGCATGCCTCGAGCGCCGTGCTGTTCACTGTGAGTTGGGCTAAGAAGGGTTTTATACCTTATTCATAATATGTAACAGTTTTATGTTTATTTTAAACATAGCTAAATAACCATCTCGGTCCAGTCACCTTTCAAACAAAAAAGCCGCATCATAGTCGGTCCATTCGTTTAGGAGCTACGATGACACGAATAGACGCATGAACGCACGCACGCACGTACACACACACACACACACACACACACACACACACACACACACACACACACATAACAACACAAACTTATAACACCAATGATATTAAAACTAAAGATACGTTATGCCCTTACAAATCAACCAAAAAATCTGTTCCGATCGAGCTTCAACACACACACGTTTATCTTTTGTTTCATTAAACCGATCACACATTGATAAATTATGTAAAAGGGATGGCACTACTAAAACCATAATAATAGTGAAAAAGACAGCTAGTGTTTGTAATAGTCGATGTCGCTCGCGTCACAGCGCGTCACGAGATCTGTGACCAAATGGCACACATTTGCACACTTGGTACACTAACAAATTCAGTACGGAACAGTCAGTGAAAGTTAAAAGAAATATTCGATATTAGTACCAATATTTAACATAACGTTTTATGTACTTACCTATGGTATGTAATCCATCATTTTTATTCAATTTGGAGATATGATTTTTTCGAAATCTCAAAACAACTCGTCATTTTGGTGAAACTATAGACGGGCTCACTCACGGCAGCTATCAACTGTATGAATTGAAATCGCTATACTTATGCACATTCGACTGGCGTACTTCTAGCGCCGTGTTGGCATGTCTTGTATATAATGTCATTGTATAACACAAATTTTTGTGTTGGATAAAATAAAAGTACCCACATGTGTGAGAAGCAACACAGAGTATAGATAGAGGATGAGATAATTTGCTGTTTTTTATCGTGTTACCTACCACTCAATAAAAAAATTGTTTTGCATATTGCAGGATTTGGGGCCTGATATAAAGAAGGAGAAGTTATTCCTGGTGTGCCATGTGGTGCGGATAGGAGCGATGGAGCCGCAGAATGTTGACCATAGGTACCGTATTATAATCTTTTTGCACTTATTATAACTACCTGCTTTTGAGGAGTATTAGATGGCACTATTGCTGATCCTGAATGCTAGTGAGATTTATTGTCTATTGTATATTTTACGCCCTAAATTAATAATCGATCAAATTTAAAGTGTTCATCATTGAAAATCGATACTTAATCCAGATACGTCGTAAAGTGTATCATTTTTTATGGAAATAGCCGGCAAACGAGCTGACAATCCACCTGATGGTAAGTGGCTATCGTGGCCCATGAACATCAGCAACACCAAAAGCTATCAGCATCATTATTTGTTTTATGGTGTATTATTATTGACAGTTCATGCAACAGATCCGTCTATGTATGAATATTATAGCGCCGTAAGATTGATGACACAGCAAAAATAATAACGAACACCCTTATAGCACAATCTGGAATCCGTCAAATGCCAACGAGCCCTACTAATATAATAAATGTGAAAGCTTTTATGGATGTCTGTTTAGTCCCGTTTACATGTATTAAGTAGTTAACTAAATAACTAAAAGTGCCTGTCCAACCGTGTTAAGTGATAAGCCCCGCCCACCTACTTAACAGAAAAATAGAAAAATTTCTAAATTATTTGTTTACGCGTGTACTAAATTACTTAACTACTTAACTACTGAAATGTCCGTTTACACGTATTAATTTACTTAAAATTTAGTTAACTACTTAATACATGTAAACGGGACTTTAGCATTAGTTAAGTTATAGCGGTAATGTGTACGTTACCTATCTCTCTCTCTGTCTCTCCAGACGCAGCACGATCTCAGCGGCGCCGGCGACGCACGCGTGCGCGATGCGGCGTCCGTTCGGCGTGGCGTGCGCTGACGTCACGCGCCACCTCGCCGCCGACAACCCCGACAAGGACATCCAGCTGCCGTTCTATGCGTGAGTACACCCCTACAATTCTACACTCCTACACTGCCGGACATGGATAGCCTCCCCTCGGGAATCGCTGATAATATATATTTAGATGCAGAAGTGAAATCCCATAAAAAATCACAATTTATTAAACGTAAAAATAAAACAGTTCATAATCAAATTATTGCAAAACAATTAGAACAAAATTCAAACAAACTCAAACATATGAAAAAAATTACAGAAAAATAAAGATCGAACCAGACCACGCTAATGCGCCCGTCTCGAGAGCCGGTTTCAGAAAAGCCCCGGCCTCGGTATGCTCCGGCTTATATAGTGTCTATTACAAAAATGGCGGGTGTAGTCTAAATGTCTTTATTCCAAAATGGCGGGTGTATTCTAAATATATATTTAAAAAGGAATTCCCTTGGTCATGGCATCACGCGTGAACGGCTGGACCGATTTCGATAATTCTTTTTTTGTTGTGTTAGTTATTGTCAGAAGGTTCCTATGGAAGAAAGAATTAAAAAAGTTGCGCAGAAAACTAGAAAATTTAAGAAAACTTATCCGACCATATTAACTTTCTAATGTAATGTAAGCAAAACATATCTAACTTTTTTATTTTATAACTGTCAATCGAGGGAGAGGGGGGAGTTGTTAGGCGGTACAAAGTTTGCTGGTTCAGCTAGTGTACATAAAGAGTGATCTCCGTAGCCCGTGGATACTGTGGCATATTATTAAGTAGACATTATGTAATGATTGTTCCAGGTGCGAGAAAGAGAACATGGACACGCTGCTGAAGAAGGTGATATCGAACAGAGACCTGAAGGACGCCAAGCACCCGCAGGGGATGTGGGTCTCGCTGCAGCTGGTGGAAGAGAACACTATACAGGTTCGTACTAGGTTTGGTTCTCGGCTGAGCCCCTACAGGTTCGCCCTCCTGTCAAAACAATGTTTGGGTATAATGTACACACAGCAAAACACTTCGGTATGCATGCAGGAGTTCTTAAAATTCAAAATTATTTATTAATGTAGGTATCATTGATACACTTATGCACGTATTTTGAAGTGAAAACTTCTTTAGCATCGTTGTGATTTGAAAGTTGATGAAACAAAAAAGCGACAGTAAAAAAAGACAGACATATAAATTCATAACATTTAACGTGGGAGAAAATGAGATAGGAAGCATTATACAGTGTTTTATATGTTCGTGGTTCTCTTTGAGTTACATTAAAAAGTGTTAAGTTGTATTCATAGATGGCGCGAGGAACAAGATAGAAGATTCATTTTTGTACGGTGTAACCGTACACTCTTTACTTAGCTATGCACTTTTACGCGCCAAGCGTCGTAATTAATTGATTTATATTTAGTACGTTTTCGGGAAACGAGCAAACCGCGCGTGCTCACTACCATTCATTAAACAACATCTTTAATTGGTCTTTATAATTAAACTTTATATCAAAACAACAACGTCAATCTTTCATTTAACTATCGTATGGTAGCAACAACCCGTACATAGTTAAATTGGTCCTTCGAGCGTTTAAACTGAACTAGTGGACCTCGCGTTAAATTGGTTCTACGAGAGAACCGTAACTCGCGGTGGAAGGAACAGTGCTAGTGACTACCGGAAGCAGTGCCTGGAGGTCGCAGCGATCGCCTGGCTGCAGCTAGCAGGGGAGCAGCTGTGCCGGTAACCAACAACAACACCAACAACAACATCAAGTAAGATCTTTCCATTTTTATATTATTAAAGAGTAATATAATTATATACATACAATATGGAGGATCTCTATAAATCGCAGACTGAAATTTACGAAGCTATTAATAAACTTGGGGTCAATTTGAAAAAAGACGGAGCTGATCGTAAAACCGTCGATTATTTCAAAAGAAAATTGGGAACTTTAGAGGACTACTGGAAGGAGTATGAGAATAATCACGACAAAATTGAATCAGAGGGTAATAAGTTACATCCTTATTTTACGATGTCTGAATATGATAGGGCTGCTAAGCTGTATACACATGTAAAAAATCTTATTCTTCAACAACAACAAGATTTATTAAGTAAAATATCCGATCCAATAGCCGAATCGTCTCATACCCAACCGGTTTCAAAAGTTCCAACTCAATACAAAGATCAACCTGGACCCTCCGTACCGTCCAGGGCAAAAACGTCAACGGGCAGCTCAAGTAAATTAGATGGAATGCTTAGGAAACAATCTAGCAATTTTCGGGCTTTCACAAGAACTGTATACAACTTAGAAAGTAAAATAGATTTACTTAAACAAGAGTGGGAGATTAACGACTCATTACGCACACTTCAGGCGCGATGGGATAACATTGACTCTCTTCATTGGGAGTTAGATCAAGATCTGGAAGGTTCTAATACAGAATACGAATTATCTTTCTCAAAATCTGAAGAAATGTACGAAAGATTGAAACAGCTATTAAATAACAAACTAAGTTCAGCATCATACAGGGAGATGTCTGCACCAAAAATGGACATCCCCGTATTCAGTGGCTCATTCCAACAGTGGGTACCTTTCAAAAATTTATTTACTGAGGCCATTCATAACAATCCGTGTCTCACTAACTTACAGAAAATGCAATACCTTAAGAGTAAAGTAAGAGGAGAAGCCGAACATCTCATACAAAACCTTTTAATTTCCTCAGAAAATTATATTGGTTGCTGGGACATCTTAAATAATAGATATGATCATCCTAGATTGATTTTTTCGTCTCATGTCAATCATATATTGAATTTGCCAGTTGTTCAACAACCGTCTGTCAGTCACTTTAAACGGGTCCATGATACAACTTTCGAATCATTAAATGCCATTAACAATTTGGGAGTGGACACAACGTCTTGGGAACCACTCATCGTACAAATTTTACTTCAAAAAATAGATTCTGAAACTCAAAATCAATTTCTAGAGTCGTTAAAAAATCCTCGGGAATTATTCAAGCTAAACGAGTTCATGGATTACTTGGAGAAGAAGTTTACATCTGGAATAGAAACGCGCAAAAAACAAGAACAACATAAAAATAATAACTTCACTGTAAAATCTAAACCGTTTAAAACGAGTAATTTTTACACAAAACTCAATTTCAATAAAACAACGCAAGCTAAAATTTCTAACAAAACAAGTTTCAAATGTCCGTATTGTAACGAGAGCCATTGGTTAAGTGCATGCAATATGTTCACTTATTTGTCGCCGCAACAAAAACGCAATTTTGTTACTAAGAACAATTTTTGCCTTAATTGTTTATTCAGCCACGGTGGCAAAGAATGTATATCGACTAGAAGATGCCACGAATGTCAGGGAAAGCACCACACCATTTTACACGAAGCGTTCAAAAACATCGTATCTCAGCATGTTCTTGATAAACCGTCTACTTCTAAACCTGCCGTCCTGGTCACAGAACAACATCAACAAGGCAGAAGTCAGAACGGTGTCGTTTCACAACAACTTCCTAACTCTACGGAAATATTACTAGCTACCGCGATCATTAAGGTACGAGCTAGGAACGGTGCGTATCATAACTTACGAGCGCTAATCGATCAAGGTTCGCAAACGTCTTTAATTTCGGAAAAGGCCGCCCAATTATTAGCATTACCGAGAGAAAAATGCAGGGGAGCCATTTCGGGTATAGGTACAAAGATTAGTCAATGTAAAGGAGTCATAAACATAACATGCGCGTCACTACACACCGACTACGAATTTACAACAAATGCGTTAGTCATGAACACCTTAATAAAAAACTTGCCAAGCTTCACATTTACTAAACCCACATGGTCACATCTTGAGGATATTCCGTTGGCTGATCCAGAATTTTATGTTAGTCGCCCTGTAGACATATTATTAGGCGCTGATGTATATTCTAACATTATTATGAATGGTATAAGCAGATTGGACCAAACTGTACCTATCGCTCAACAAACACGTATAGGCTGGATACTTTGCGGTAACGTGACAACCCTACAATGCAACGTCGTCCTGCATCAAGATCAGATAGATGAGATACAAAAATTTTGGGAGATTGAAGATATTTCAGAAGAACAAAATCTGTCTTCTGAAGATTTGTACTGCTTAGATTATTATAAATCAACAACTTCACGTCGGGAAGACGGCTCATACGTAGTGAGATATCCTTTTAAACAAAATTTCAAAGAAAAAATAGGTTCGAGCAAAAACTTAGCTTGTGCACAATTTCGCAATTTAGAACGGAAGTTTAACAATAATTATAATATAAAACAACAATACATATCTTTCATTCGTGAATATCTGACACTCGGACATATGAAACCAAGCGATGGAAGTCAACAACCTGAGTGTTATTTACCACACCATTGTGTTTTACGAAATGATTCTACAACAACAGCATTACGCGTCGTATTTAATGCATCGAAAAATACGTCATCAGGGTTGAGCCTTAACGATCTTATGTATAAAGGGCCAAACTTACAACAAGACCTACAATCCTTACTGCTAAAATGGAGGCAGTTTCAATTTGCATTTACCGCGGATATTGAGAAAATGTTTCGTTTTATTTGGATAAATGACGACGACCAGACGTTTCAAAAAATTGTATGGCGCGATTCACCTAACGAGTGTTTAAGGGATTATCAATTATGCACGGTGACATACGGCACGAAGGCAGCGCCTTACCTTGCGATGATGACCCTAAAGCAGTTAGCAACCGATGAAAGAAACAATTTTAATTATAACACAATAAAAACACTTGAGGAGTCATTTTACATGGATGACGTATTGCACGGCGCCCATTCATTGGAAAGTAGTAAACAATTAATACAAGATCTTATAAATCTATTAAAACGAGGTGGATTTAATTTACGTAAGTGGAAGTCAAATTCATCGGAGTTAATTCAAGATACGCCTTTGGGAAATAAAGGGGATAATTTTGAATTTAAACAAGAAAATTCTACAAAAACGTTAGGACTTCGGTGGAATACTTTAACAGACAGCTTTATATTTCAATGCAAAATCGAGAATTCGAACACAACACATACTAAGAGATCGATGCTTTCGGACATATCTAAGTTATTCGACCCCTTAGGATGGCTTTCACCATTATCTACGAAATTAAAATTACTTTTCCAAACCGTTTGGACAGCAAATATTCTTTGGCATGAGAAAATACCTGAAAACATCCTCAACGAGTGGATATCATTAAGAGACAGCTTGTCACTCATCGAACAATTTCAAGTACCAAGATGGTTAGGAACACAAGAAAACGATGAAGTTGAATTGCATGGTTTCTGTGATGCTTCTAACCAGGCCTATGCATGTGTTATTTATTGTAGAATAAAAAGAGATGATAAAATACTGGTGACACTCCTGGCGGGCAAGGCACGACTGGTACCTGTATCTAAGAAAATATCCTTGCCTAGGATTGAACTGAGTGGAGCTTTACTTTTGACTAAACTGATGAGCAAGGTTCAGGAATGTCTTCAAAGCCATGAATTGAAACTTTTTTGCTGGACAGATTCGATGGTAGTCTTGGGTTGGCTTCGCGGGGATCCAGGACGCTGGAAAACCTTCGTCTCTAACAGAGTCAGTATAATAACTGAGAAAATACCTGCCAGTCGTTGGAGTTATGTTAAATCAGCAGACAACCCAGCTGACTGCGCTAGTAGAGGCATGACTGTTAATCAATTACAACAACACTCCTTGTGGTGGAACGGCCCTACGTGGCTGTTACAGGAATACGAAGTAACGGATCCGCAAACAATTCCTATATGTAATGAGGAGGTTCGAAAAATTAAACAAGTTAACTTCATTTCCAAAGAAGATAACTCTATTATAAATATACTAATTAATAAATACAGCTCTTTCAAAAAGTTAATTCACGTGTTAGCATGGGTACAACGGTTTATTAAAAATTGTAGGGATAAAATTAAAATTAAACAAACATTCTTAACACTTGAAGAAATAAAACAGGCGCGTAATACAATTATAAAACATGTACAATATAATGAATATATTTCAGAAATTACAAACTTGCAACATAAAAAACCTATATCCACAAAAAGCAAACTATTAGAGTTAAATCCATTTATAGACTCAAATAATATTCTAAGAGTTGGTGGAAGGCTCAGAAATGCAACGATCGATCCAGAGATGAAACACCCCATCATTTTACCTCACAGTAGTCCGTTAACTGATCTGATAATCGATCACGCACATAAGCTTACCTTTCATGGCGGTCCTCGAGTGACGTCAGCTAACATCCGCCAGAAATACTGGATTATTGGTGGCAATCGTGCTGTAAAGAAGCGACTGCGGACGTGCGTTAAGTGCCGTAGATACAACCCTACCAATCTTACACCCTTAATGGGTGACTTACCAACGTCCAGGTGTAATTCATGTCCACCCTTTTACCATACAGGAGTGGATTTTACCGGTCACGTTATGATCAAAGCCAACAAGGGGCGAGGTATTAGAACAACGAAGGGTTACGTGGCAGTTTTCATCTGTATGGCAACTAAAATTATACATTTGGAACTGGTGTCAGATCTCACTACATCTGCATTCATCGCGGCTCTAAGAAGAATGTCTGCCAGAAGAGGCACCCCTCGTCATATGTATAGTGACAATGGAACTAATTTTGTTGGCACTAACAACGTCATACAAGAACAACACGAACAGCTACAACAGATTTTAAATGATGAATTCATGGCGGAGATCGTCGGGATGGAGATAGAGTGGCATTTCAATGCACCGTCGTGGCCGTCGGCAGGAGGACTGTGGGAGGCGGCTGTGAAGAGTCTGAAACGCCATATGAGAATAGTCATAAGTGATCACAAACTCACGTACGAAGAGTTTACAACAATTTTGACACAGTTGGAAGCTGTTCTCAACTCCAGACCTTTGTGTCCTCTGACAGAAGACCCAGAGGACTTAGATTTCCTATCACCGTCAAGTTTTATTAATATCAAACAAAACTTAACATTTATTGAAACAGAAACAGACATGCGAACGAGGTGGTACTTTACACAAAAAATTGTTGAAGACATCTGGAAAAGATGGCGGACTGAGTACCTGAGCCAATTATCTATCAGGAGTAAGTGGCAAACGGCCCAGGAGAACGTTAAACTTAACGACGTTGTTTTGATAAAAGATGCCAACTTGCCGCCCGGTAAGTGGGCTCTCGGTCGCGTCGTGGAGCTACACCCTGGCAGCGACGGACACGTCCGCGTGGTCACCCTTAAAACTAAAAGCGGACTCATAAAACGACCAGTTGTCAAGATCTCTGTCATGCCTGTTAACTCCGATAGTTTGAAACAAACGACCAATAACAACAACAACGGAGCGGAACAACCCCCCAGCCTCAACGAATGAAACACCTAAACGATGTAAGAAGTTGAATGTTTCATCATTAGCGATGTCCTTTATTTACTTCATGTGCTTACTGACTACGTCTCAAGCGACTTATAACTACACTTCGTTAAGAGAAAACCAAGGCATATACTTCGATAAAATTTCTAACATGCAGATAATAAGAGATGAGTGGAAAATAGTTGTATACTACGATATGGATCCGTACTGGCAAGGCACAATGACCTGTAAAAAATACCTAGACTATGTTGAACAATTATGTAATAAAATATCGGACAATACCCACTGTAATATAATAACCCTCCAGCTGCGAAGAGAATACGAGGAAATTGAATATTACAATCAAATACTTTTAAATCAGAATACCGGCATGCGTCACGACATACGCCGACGCGGCATCATCAACGGTGTCGGATACCTGGCTAATACACTGTTCGGTGTATTAGATGAGAGATTCGCAGAAAAATATCAACGAGACATCCAACTGTTACAAGATAATGAAAATCATCTGGGATCGCTCTTGAGAAACCAGACCTCGCTATTTGAAGCGGAGTACAATATTCTAAAGAGAGAGGAACAATCAATTAACAAACAACATAAGTATCTTAATCAACTAAATAACAAAATAGATAATCTTTCGGAAACTTTCAAACATGAATCCGAAAAGAATGCCCTTATTAATGACGTTAGCCTAGGATCGTTAGCTGCTACAAACATTTTGAGAAACTTGAAAAATATACAAACTTCGCTATTGGATACCTTAACGGATATTTATCACGGACGTTTTAATTATCATCTGTTACCCCCGGAACAGCTCAAACAACAGCTCAGCCTTATCTCTAGTCATCTAGAAAAGGATATTACCCTACCCATAAATAATTTACAAAATGATATTAAATCTGTATATCACTTATTAAAAGTGAAGGCCAGAATGACTGAGAAGTATTTAATAATAGAACTAAGGATACCTTTAGTAACACGTGACTCATTTGAACTATTCAACACCATCCCTGTTCCAGTATCGACAAACAATAGTCAGTTTAGCATCGTACCAATATCACCGTACGTTGCTGTAAATCTAAAAAAGGACTCTTATTATATACTCTCGTCGGAAGATATAACAACATGTCGACATAAAGATAATGATGTGTTGTTCTGTCACATGAGGAAACCTGAAACACACTTGAAGAGGGATGAGCAATTTTGTGTGAAAAACCCCAAAACGAACGCCTGCTACTTCAAAGTTTTAAATAATTGTGAGAATAACTGGACAGAACTACATGTAACTAATAAATATTTATACTCTTGCTGCACACAGTGTCATGTGCGACTGTTATGCAATGAACAAGTCACTTCAATTGTACTAAAACATGCTGGAGTCTTTACAATCAGTCATGGATGCATGCTCAAAACAGATACATTTTCCTTACATTCAGAAGGAGAGAAAAGCAGCCAAGTGTATACAAAGAATAATCAAGAAATAATACCAATAAGTCCTATTAATCACTTAATTAACTACTCATTCCCCTCTGTGACCGACTACATTGCCGAGAATAGCACTGAAGTTGAATTGAGACAAATAAAAAATCGTTTAAATTCATTAAAAGAAAACAATGTCCAGCTGAATCAAATATCATATCATGATATACATCATTATACAGCTATATATGTGGGACTCGCAGCATTGATAGTAGCAAGCTGCGCATATATTTACTATCGTCGGAGATTGAGTCGCCAGGTGACTTATCCCGTGGCCGTGGCGAGGGACGCAGGAGCGGGCTTGGAGCTCGCCTCCGCCTCCGCCACTGCACCGAGGTGGGGTCGCGACGTGACCGTCGCTACCATTTCTACCAGTGATCAGTGCAGTGCTAGTGCTAGTGTTAGTGATAGTGGTAGAGTGTTCAATAGTGAAATAGTTGATAAAAGTGCCTCACCCGTTCAACGGAAAGTTGTGTTTAAATAGAGACATTAAGATTCAAAATGCAATCACCTTGTATTTCATCTCATCTCGTCTCATCTTGGTGGGGAGCATGTACGGTGTAACCGTACACTCTTTACTTAGCTATGCACTTTTACGCGCCAAGCGTCGTAATTAATTGATTTATATTTAGTACGTTTTCGGGAAACGAGCAAACCGCGCGTGCTCACTACCATTCATTAAACAACATCTTTAATTGGTCTTTATAATTAAACTTTATATCAAAACAACAACGTCAATCTTTCATTTAACTATCGTATGGTAGCAACAACCCGTACAATTTTATTGCTGGATAGATGGCGCTAGCTGCTCATTTTACTCTTCATATTATGTTAAGAGATGGCGTAATTTTACATTGGTCTCATTATCTTGAAACCAAAATTTTTGAAGGTTTCACTTCTACCACGTATGAATTGCACACATTTTATTTTTTTACTCTACCAGCTTTTCGGAAAAGTGTTTTGTCATGGAAAAGAAAAGCTGACGTAATAATCTAGACACGCGGCAGCGTGTCAAGCCGTAAGATAAGACGTAGTCAAGTATCTTTATCTTGCATAATTTGCCATGAAATATGTTTTGGAAATCATTGTAGCCCGAGGTTTAGAATCTATGGTATGTGATAAAGCAAACATAATGAAACAAATGGGAAATATCAGTAGTCTCACGTCGTCGGTTGACACGATGCAATTTGTGTGAAGATACCGAAACCTGCTATTGCTACTTTCACTTACATAAATTATGTGTACCAACAGCATGATGTCTGTCTGTGTCTGTGTACCAGGTCCACGACGAGACGAACTCGACGTCAGCGATCGCCCGCAAGATGGGGTTCCCGGAGGTGATCCTGCCGGGCGACGCGCGCAACGACCTGTACGTGACGCTGGCGGGCGGGACGTACTCGCGCGCGGGCGGCAAGTCCTCCGAGCGGAACATCGAGATGTGCGTGCGCGTGCTGGACAGCCGCGGCCGCCAGATACCGGTATGTACTACACCGGTACAGTACCGTATGATATACACTATACTATCAACTCGATATTAGCGATCGCCCGCAAGAATCCTGTGGGTGATCCTGGCGATGCGTGCAATATATACAAAACATTATTATAATCTATACTAATATTACAAAGAGGAAAAATTTGATTGTTTGTTTGCATTGAATAGGCTCCGAAACTACCGAACCGATTTGAAAAATTCTTTCACTGTTGGGAAGCTACATTATCCCCGGGTGACATAGGCTATATTATATTTTTTTTTTACTATTTTCCCGAAGCGAAGCGAGGGCGATTTCCTAGTGTAAAATAAAATACAATCGGAACATTGAAATGTGCGTGCGAGTACTTAATTTCACTTTACATAGTTCTTTCCGCAGATGAAGTGCAACATATTAATTTGACAAGTGCCCTCTTTCTATTGATTCCGACTTCGGACATTAGAGAAGTAACATAGTTGATTGCATTGTATGACCCCATGACTTTGTATAATTTGGTTCAATAAAGTTTATTATTATTATTTATTTATTATTGTTGTCAGGGAGTGATATCGGTGGGCGCGGGCGTGCCGCGGGTGAACGAGTACACGTCGCTAGTGTACTACCACGACGACCGGCCGCGGTGGCAGGAGACTTTTAAGGTAATACACGTTATTTGTTACAGGTTTCTCCGAGATAATAGGGATGTTGACTTTTAGGATTCAATTTAATTTTATACATAGGACCTTAATATTCACGAAAAAAATATTATAAAAATAATAATCTTCAATTTAAAAACAAAAATAGATAAATAAAAATCATTATCAAATTACCCACCAAAAACGTCACGTGACGTCACAATCCGTTATTCGATACTATCTGTCTACTGAAGTTAGTTGAATTTGCATATAAAATACTTTCAATGACGTCATAAGCTCAAAATGGCGTTTGAGGTCACGTGACAGTGACCAATTTTGGCAATTTTAAATTAATGATTTTTCATTTATTGTGATTGATTTCGATAAAAGAATCATATTCTTTAAATGTTACCACTAGTATTTTAGACAAAAATTTATAGTAATTTATAATTAGTGTAAAAATCCCTATTGTTAAGGATTTCGTAAAGGTTCTTAAGTTTTTCAATTTAATTACTGAGTGGATATATAAACGAGTAAGCCAATTCGCAATCATAACACATGAGCATGAGTCAGCCGCCAAACGACTCGTCGTGTTCCGGCTGGGGGCTTGAGAGTCAGTTCTTTCTTTCTTTCTTTTTCTTCTCTCTTTCTTGGCCGGCAACGCATCAGTGATGCCTTTGATGTAGCTGATGTCCATAGGCGACGATAGATATATTTTCATAAAAAAAATACACACAAAACTCACTTTCTATTCCTGTTTTCATTCTATTTATATTTAAGAACAATAGAACCTACTTAAAATAAACTTTGCTTACTTCAGTTTTACATTATTATTATTTGTGGTGTGGGTGAGGGTGTTGCAACTATGATGCTTTTGGGTTCCTGATTTCTAATTAGTTCAGCCAATATGAAGTGTTTTTCTTTGTGTTGTCTTTTATGAACGTACTTCGCTTTATTTCAATCATGGCGTCCACTAAGAAAATCAAAATTTTCTTGGCATTACTTGACATTACTTGGCGCCTTTTTGTTGACACAAAAACTTCCTTTGTTAGGCACGTGTTAACCTTCGCCAGTGGTTCCAATAGGGATGTTTACACTAATTATAAATTACTATAAATTTTTGTCTAAAATACTACTGGTAACATTTAAAGGCCTAAAATATGATTCGTCGTGAGTGTTCGTTTGGCGACGGACGCACCTCACTACGCGTACGAATATCTATTTATTCGCGATTTGCGCGGCGGTTGCCGCTGCACGCTACAATGGCTATGGGCTCCGAACAGCTCATAGCCAATGAAGTATTGGCGTTCATACAACACGCCATTGATACAATGGACGAGATGAGCATCATCCAGATCTGTAAGACCAACTTCACACGTGAAGAGATCGTTGATGCGAAGACGCTCCTGTACCAGTCGCTCGGGAAGATCGACCGGATGCCATCCCGCAGACAGGATGAGAAGGGCGAGAAGAGTCTCCAGGATGTTATCAACCTACTTAAGGAGACTGATCCTGATGACGTGCCGTCGTTCGTGGCAAGGAACCTCAACAAGTTGCCGCCCGTCACGTTCGATCACGTCGACGTCACCAGGCTACTTAAGGATATAAACGCTTTAGCGCCTAGTAGGTCACCAGAGGCCGATAACATCAACACGCGTCGCGGGGCACATGTAGCCTCATCAGCGAGTTTCGAGTCAGCGAAACTTGACTCATCGCCGGCCACTGTCCCCGCAGAGTAAGCAGTGACGTGCGCGTTACCCGTCCCACACCTCCACCCCGGAAGGTGTCGCCTTGCATGGTTACGTCTACGCCTCAATGTAACTATGCCGCAGCTGTAACCCGTCAGCAACCCGAAATTCGGGTACAGAAGAGGGCAGAGAGGGATAGCGGAGTCTCCCGCAACGAACCCCCTCGTAGTACGGTGCCCATTGGCCAGCCGGACAAAGATGGCTTCATCAAAGTGGAGAAGAAGAAGAAGAAGAGGAAGCCTCTTTGTCGTAACCAATGCGGTACTGCACCGACAGGACATAATCATCTCCTGCGTCCCGCCGTTCCAGTGACCTACATTTACGTCTCCCGTCTCCATTACACCACGAAGGTCTCCGATGTCGTGGAGTATTTGGAGAAGAAGACAAAGTGCCGGGCGCTGGTTGAGAAGTTGGAATCGCGCAACGCAGTCAACTTTAACTCGTTTGTTGTGCGTGTTCCAACCGAATTCCTGTCGGATTTCCTGAAGGAGGAGCTGTGGCCAAAGGGGGTCGTCTTCCGAAAGTTCCGTGGACGACGACGACCACCGGGAGTCACCGAAAGCGCGTCTCACTTCGCGAATAAGTGAATTAGTTTTTAAGTCTATATTTTTGTATGTATGTTAGTCTGTAAGGTATTTATGTTATGGGCCTCGATGCCTGAAATAAAGATTTATTATTATTATTATTTTATCGAAATCAATCACAATAAAATCATTAATTTAAAATGTTAAAAATTGTACTCACTGTCACGTGACCTCAAACGCCATTTTGAGCTTATGACGTCATTGAAAGTATTTTATATGCAAATTCAACTAACTTCAGCAGACAGATAGTATCTAATAACGGATTGTGACGTCACGTGACGTTTTTGGTGGGAAATTTGATAGTGATTTTTGTTTATCAATTTTTGTTTTTAAATTGAAGATTATTATTTTTATGATATTTTTTTCGTGAATATTAAGGTCCTATGTATAAAATTAAATTGAATCCTAAAGTTCGTATACAACCGTTGTGTTCTGTCAGGTGTGCCTCAACATCGAGGCGTTCAAGGAGGCGCACCTGGTGTTCCTGGCGCGCCACCGGTCCACCAACGAGGCGAAGGACCGCGCCGAGCGGCACTTCGCCCTCTCCTACCTGCGGCTCATGCAGCGCGAGGGGACCACCACGCCGGACACCACGCACAACTTGTGTGTCTATAAGGTATCACCTGAATCACGTTAGAGCACAGATCACCCCCAATAGATACCACATACAAGGCAACTGACGCGCGCCAACACGTACGTGCATTTGCATGTTCACGACATTAATTTCGACCAATACTGACCCGTTAAGTTCAAGTATGAATTAGAAATAGCCAATCACAGCACATTTTGATGTCCCCCGCAAGCCACACCTTCCGCCAAATTTTGTGAGTTCAAACTCTAAGAAAATTTCACTTATGCGGTATCTATTGGGGGTAATCTGTGCGTTAAAGCTAACAAGGATCGAGTTCTATTAATTAATGACATACGAAAATTCATTGAAGTATAATGTCATACAACAGACATCTCGAACAAAATGTGTGTCCTGCCCGGGAGGTTGCATTTTCAAAATTGAGCCCGCGTTCTCCTTTCAAAATGGAACGAATCCATTGAAGATTGAAGCCACGTGGCGCCAATGCATTAGGACATACATTGTGTTCGCTGTGTCGGTTCTATACGCTAGTAATAATACTTCAATACGAAAAATCTACTTTTCAGGCCAGGAATCGAACTCGTTGATTTTGAAAAAAACTCACCCAGTATTATTACACCATTCGATAGTGTTGCTAGCAAGGATCAAATTCTGGGAAGTAATGACACACGGCATACTTAAAAAAAGCACTTTTTTTACAAAAAAATAATAAAAACGTTAAAATGCAGCAGTTTTTTAAAATTCAACATTTTCCTTAAGTTTTCCGTATGTTATTAGTTTGCAGAATTTCAGCCTTGTTAGCAACACTATCGAATGGTGTAAATAATACAAGTGTTTTATAGTGTTTTTTTTCAAAATCAACTGGTTCATTCCTGCCAAGGAATATTAATTTTTCTAAAATCTAATGATGCAGTTTTATTTTTCATCAAAATCGGGCCCAAGACTCCTTTGACCATTTTTCGATATTCCTCATAGTTTGAAATTTAGCCATCCACGCACACTTGAAAAATTCACCCTGTATACAACTTTCCGACTAAATCAGTTGTTAGCAAGCCTCTCCAAGCAGAGTCGCATCAGGTGGCTTGGAGGTCGTATAATCAAAGCCATCCTCAAGGCGGAGTCTAGTGGGTGCGAGTCTCACATAACTAGCACAGGCTGTGTTGGCGTACATAAGACATTCTCCGTCTTCCTCCCGCGCATATCCGGAAGGTTGTCCATGTTTCTCTGGACAGAAAAAAAAGATCAGTTGGGGCTCAACCGCTCCTTAGACATGATACCTTGTTTGGCGAAAGGTTGTTCACGTTGATGTCAGCGGTAACTTTCTCGGCGCGTTAGTCGTAGATGTGGCTGACAAAATAAAAATGGTTAATCTGTTAAGGAAACCTCCAACCGAGCTATCGTTTGAGGTGTTCAGCCACGTTGCTTTTAATACGCTAAATGTCTGTCGGCTCCACCTGCCTAATATCAGTATTAATTCGTTTATTAACGCGTTAGGACGCAAGTGGAGCAGGGACATTAGATAATAAGTGCGTAATGTAGTAATAGTATTTATTGGAATCATTAATCATAATTTATCATTTGTTGGAATGACCACTTCTCTCTGTTGGCTGAATATAAGAAACCCTTTGCCGGTGTAGACTCAACGAACAATAATGTTTAAAAACGTCTTAATTAAATAAATTGTTTGCTCTGGGGTTCGTCCCTTCCTTCCTTTCGCTTTTCTGCTCTCGCGCTGCAAACTGTCCATGTTAAATTAGTTTTATAATTTAATTCCACTTATTATTGCACAAATCGGTAGTTTCATTCTTTACACTCTCTCCCACAGATCGAACACAAGAGCAAGTCGTCGAGCGGCATCGACGCGGAGAGCGAGGCGGGTGCAGCGTGTCTCGCTCTGCCGTCGCGGCGGGACGAGCTGCCGGCGGGCGCGGACCGCGGCCTCACGCGCGGCCCGCTGACGCTGCTGCAGCGGGACTGTCTCGCCGTCGCCACTAAACTGTGCTCGACCAAGTTAACGCAGAGAGGTTGGTTTGAGTGGATCAAGTGTTGGAACCATTGAGTTATCATATATGTTAACACGTTCGCTGCATAACGATTTTTAGTGTATTTTTTGCTGGTGCGTCATGAGGTCATATTGAGCCCTCATTCAGTTCTTTTCTCATTCAGTTGTTTTGCAATGGTATATAAATGTCTATCCTACGATAGAAATACACAAAGTTAAGCCTTCCGTACCGGGGCAAAGAAAGCTATTAATTTGTTCGCCGCACCAGATGAAAGTTCGCTATGAGCCAATATGACCTCACAACGTAGCGAACGTGTTAAAGAGAGGGCGCGCGCTCAAAACAAGTTGGACCAATACTTAAAATATAAATATTATTAAAAATGGTGACGCTAGGCTCACTCCATGACCATGAGTGCGTAAGAGAGACAGTGAGAGAGAGAGAGACGGCGCCAATTATTGCTCGAATGAAAAATATTAATGAGAAATGTTCTGACGGACTTATTAATTCTTTTAAAATCATCTAAATTTTGACATTTAACAAATTTTTTCTTACACACTTGGGAACCTTTGCCTAAGTTGCCTTGTCACTAAGTAAAGTTTTTGTACAACCTATTTTTTTAAAGAGTCTAACCCCCCAAGTAGAGTCCTTAGTAGAGAATTTGTATGGTGATTCTTTACTAAGGAGCGTTTTAAGTAACCGTCAGTGACTCTTAGTTGGGGCGTTAGCTGGTAAACCATTTGGTATTACTTTTTGTTGAAATATTAATTAAAAATTATTATTGGTTTTGGCATGACTTTGGCCTAGGCCTTATATTTAAATTACAAATCTGTAGGTTTGTTTAATAATAAAGAAAAATGGACTTTAAATACAATAATGTTGCCACCTCGCCCCCAGAGGAGATCCTGGGCGTGCTGAAGTGGAACACACACCACGCGGAGGGCTCGCTGCGCGCGGCGCTGACCCGCCTGCTGCGCGTGCCCAGCGAGGAGCTGGTCAAGTTCCTGCAGGACATCCTCGACGCGCTGTTCAGGATACTGACGCAGGTTGGTTGCTGGATGGACGGATATTAACAATATTAATTTAAACAATTAATTTACATTGTGTATTTTTATGACTGTTTTTTAATGAATGTATTATTATTATTTATTATTTATTTAATCGTTTATTAGGCAATCCAACAGCGTTACAGGTACAATAGGAACAATATTAAAATATATATACTAAGGCCAAAAATGGATTACACAGTTAGTAACTTAAGTTATATTAAGGGCTATTTTACATAGTAAAAAAAAAATATTTTTACATATTCTACGAACGGTTGTTTAATTTAATGCGTGTGTGTGTGTATTATATTATTATTATTTTTGAAGATTTGACATTGATATTAAAATTTAATTCTTGACATTTTTCCAATGCAATACTTTTCTTACAACTTCTATACTGAGTATATAGGTAATTGTAATTTTATTTTTATATTGATGACGTGTATTTTCCATATGAATAAATGACTATTGACCCCAGACCTTGATATGCTTGAACAGATATTCATAAATTGTAGCTAAAAACCATCTCGACTACGTCAGCTTTTATAGAGAAACCGCATAAAAATCGGCCCATTCGTTTAGAAGCTACGATGCCTCAGACACACACACTTACTTAATTTACATACACAGACACGTTAAATTTATAGCACCGAGGGGTGTTTATGTTAATAATTTCTAATTTTTTTTTTAATTTTAAAATTTACTAATCCGTTATCGTTTTATTTAATCCGTTTGGGAACTGCTACCACAGACAGACACACAGAAACGTCAGTATAACACCCATCTCGGGGGTCAACGAATGAACCACCTGTCCACACCTGTCTTCACCTGTCCGTACCTGTCCCCAGGTGGAGGAGGAGGAGACGGAGTACACGGAGCAGAGCTACGCGGTGCTGGTGCTGGACTGCCTGCTGTGCGTCATCGCGCTGGTCGGCGACCACAAGTACCAGCACTTCCAGCCCGTGCTGCTCGTCTACATCGAGACCAGCTTCTGTGATGCCTTGGCCTACGAGTGAGTTACTTGTTGGGTTTCATTGTTGCATCATTGTTGGGACAAAGATTGGGGTAAGAGTGTGTCCTGTTTGTTGCGGCAAAGATTTTGACGTGATAACGTCTATTAAATCGATGCCGGGTGCACGCACGAAAAAGCATGACTCATCTGTCGCGTTCCGCGAGCGAGCGAACAATGGAGAAAGCGCCATCTATGAACAAAACTATATACACAATTAAGTCAGAAGGAACTTGCTGAAAAAATAGTTTAGTTCAGGAGTTCTAGATGGCGTTGTAGTATAAAGATAAAAGTTTCTAATTATTAGTTAATTTCCAGAGATAATATTATATTCGAGCACTACTTCATCAATGTTTTGTCATGACGTTGTCACGTTAAACTACCGTCCGTAAACCTACTTTACAGACAACCATTTTTATCAAGCAATAATGCAACACTATCGGCTACATTAGTCGTTAGTGTCAACGTCATGACAGATCTAGACAGACAGTCTGGCAGACAGTCTATAAAAGACTTGTGAACATGTATTTAACTATACAATGAATACGACGCCTCCATTTGATTACGATACTCCATTTGATTAGATATAACGAGCCGGATTATATGTCACCCAGGAAGCTGATATCAATAATGGTGTGGGCGATCCGCTCAGCCGAACGCGGCGAGGCGGCCCTCAAGCGTCTGTTGCTCTGCATGAAGTGTCTGGAGAGCCTCGCGCGGCTGGTGGTCCGCTCGCGGGAGCTGCGCGCCGCGCTCGGGGACCGCGCCACCGTGCTGCCCGAGGGGGAGGGGGAGGGGGCCGAGCAACACTACTGCTACCAGCTGGAGGTGAGGGCGTGTTGGACTGTAGCGACTGTTGCTCTGCATGGAGTGTCTGGAGAGCCTCGCGCGGCTGGTGGTCTGGAGGGTTGGTCGATTACAATTACGTTTTCACGTTGGAATCCACTTCTAATATAAAAAGTTATCTTTCATGTACTGTAGGTAAAATAACAAACAATTTCCCATTTTTTTTTTTAATTTTTTACCCGAAAATGTTTCCACGAGATTATTTAAATTACGTATAATTTTTATCTATGGTGCAATTTAAATAAAGTAAACACTAATTACCTACGTTTATTATAAAACGACTGTGACCCAATCCGAATTATTTAAGCCTGTCGTAACGGACCGCATCACAACTCCCCAGGAGCTGCTCAAGGCGCTGGTGTGGCTGATGCGGTGCGGCGACCACGCGCTGACCTGCCAGGGCTCCGCGCTCAAGTACCTGCCGCACGCGATACCGCATCTCATGCGGATATACCCCGCTACTGAACTCAGGTTGATGTAACACTGTTAAATTAGGAGTGGTGCGTGTGTGCGTGCGTGCGTGCGTGCGTGCGTGCGTGCGTGCGTGCGTGCGTGCGTGCGTGCGTGCGTGCGTGCGCGCGCGCGCGCGTGTGTGTGTGTGTGTAAGTGCGTGCAATTGTAATTCGTTAAAGCACTTTTTTATGTAGTGCCTACTAGTAGTACCTAATTTAGAGCTAAAATTAATAAATAAATTATTGCATTGTTAGCAAATTCTCTTTATTATCATTATGTAAGCAAGCGTTATGCAATTTAATGGTGAATATCAATGGAATTACGTTATAACGTCGAAATTAAAAGTATTTCTAATCCATCCATCCATCTTCCATCCATCTTAACTCTTACTTACCTCTCACAGCGCATACTGTGTGCACGCTCTCGAAGCGCTGCCCCTCACGCGGCTGGCCAAGCAGCGGCTGATGGCACTTCTAGAACTGGTGCGCGGTCCGCTCGCCGCCGAGCCGCAAGCGCGCGCGTTGCTGCTGCCGCATCTAGCCGACACGCTGCAGAAACTGATGAGGTCTGCGTTGGAGGTCAGTACACTGGTACAAGCTCACGTACAGACCGCAAAGGAGTTAGGTTTGTAGGGCATAATAGAAAAACGTTCCGAAATGTTTGATGTTACAGAATATATGTGTTACTAGCTGACCGGGCGTTGTTCTGCCATATAAATTTGATCTTGATATAGGGACACCCTAATCACCTAGCGGTATGAAATATGTATACTTTACGACCTATTCTAATATCTACCAAGTATACACAAAAAAAATCATAAAAATCTGTCGAGCTGCTTCGGAGGAGTAGGATCAGAAATACTGTGATACAAGATTTTATATATTAGTTTGTCAATGTTAAATGCTACTTAAACATATTTTATAGGTCTTTAATATTAAACATTATAGTCCGTTTTTATTATGCCTTCCATACCTAACTCTTTTGCTGACCATACACACAATCTTTACATGTTCGAGGTCCATATTTACGCACGCACACTACTTGTGATACATATACACGGAGGCTAATGAGGTCTCACGCACTTGATACTATGTATGGTACAGAGGCCAGTGACCTCCAGAACGAGTACGTTCGCAAATAATGCGTCCGTTGTTCCCCCTTTGGATGACTCCTTTTATCATAGTCAGACGCAACTCACTCTCATGCCATCTTTACTGTAATACTGTAATACTTACTCATAAATAAACTGGACTATAGAAATACTGCAAAACATGCAAGAATTTAAAAAATTATGCACGAGTCTTTTTTATTGAACATGTCACAGAAACATTTTTTATACTGACAATCTTTCGAGATACTTTACATAATAAATTAATAATTATGATACTATTCCTTTCGACATCGTCTTGGCTTTCATATTTGTAGGTTTGTGTCTAAAATGACGTGCATAAGTGTATCAATGATACCTATATGAATAAAATATTTTGACTTTGACTTTAAGGAACGATCAAAGGAAAAGTTAATATCGATATAATGTTTTCGTTGTGAATAGGATGCGTATATTTTGTTTAACTTTACTTCCTACATATAATTTGACGAATGAAGCCAAGACAGTGAGTGATACCCATGTATAACAACAAAAAATGTACAGGATGTGTATTAACATATCTGCTCGAAATAATATCACTTGTAATATTCGTATATACGCACTCGCCACCTCATTTGCACAACATTACATTTCAACACTTATTATTATAATATTCACTCGCTAGATTTAAAGTACGTCATGGAAATATTGTCGAAGTGATAAGATGATATAGATACATATAAAAATACTGGTATATTACGAGCTTTCATTTTATATGTTTATATTTAACTATAAAGTGAAGGATTAAGGGCCTTATCACACTGACGTTTTTCGAGCGGATTCAAAGCGGAACGGGTGCGCAGTGAATCCGCCGCGCGTCCGTGGCGAAAACGTCGCGGACGTGAAGCGAATACACAGCGCTTTCGACGCTTGTGCGTGGCGTGATTGCAATGTACAATACGTTCTCTGAGCGCACACAATAAAATGATGTCCGCGGCGCATTCGCTGCGCACCCGTTCCGCTTTGCATCCGCTCGGAAACTGTCAGTGTGATAAGGCCGTAACTTAAAAAAGTAAAAATAAAGTCTTGACCCATTGATTTCTACATACCCTTCAAAATAAAATGAAATATATCAGTCGACAATATGTCCTCCATCCCAAATAGTCTCCGCCCACCATCCACGGTATGTATGTGATAACGAACGTGTACGTGTCCGTCCGTGCTAAACTCCACCTGTCATGGTATGTATGATATGGCACTACTTGGCAACGAATATACGAGGCGCGCGGACGAGCTTGAAGCGAGAATCGGAACTTATCGTGGTTATTTATCGATATAATATGGTCATAACATACACGTATTTAGGACTGTTTATGACGTGACAACGTCATGACAAAACATTGATGAAGTAGTGCTCGAATATAATATTACCTCTGGAAATGAACTTATAATTAGAAACTTTTATCTTTATACTACAACGCCGTCTAGAACTCTTGAACTAAACTATTTTTTCAGCAAGTTCCTTTCTGACTTAATTGTGTATATAGTTTTGTTCATAGATGGCGCTTTCTCCATTGTTCGCTCGCTCGCGTAACGCGACAGATGAGTCATGTTTTTTCATGCGTGCGGCCGGCATCGTTTTAATAGACGTTATCACGTCAAAAGGCTTTGCTGTAAATATGTTGTCATTGCTTTAAATTTCACTTGTGCTAAAAGTAGGATACAAGATTTTTGAAATAACAACGTGCCAGGCAGATCGTCTAGAATACTTTTAATAAGTAAATTTTTGTCATCATTTAATCAAATAACAGTCAATAAACAATTGACTCATACTGTTAATAATTGCCAACCGATTCTCGCTCCAAACTCGTTGGCCATTAGGTCGCGAGTCGGCTGGAGGTATGTGTTCGTTGGAGGTGTACCGAGGTAAGCGCACGCTACGCATGTCATGTTACGCACCGTTTACGTGTTGTTGTTGTTGTCATTTGTGTTGTTGTTGTTGTTGTTATTATTGTAGATACTCGTGTTGTATTTTGTATTAACTGTATTATTGTGTGATAATCTGGTACTCTCGCTAGATGTTATTTTGATTTGATTTTATTAAATTTTGACAGATTGACAGGTGAAACCTGAGCTTGAAATTAGATTGACATATCAAAAATATAAATATCGTGAGCACTGGATATTAACACAAATGTTTTCGTGTTAGTTTGAAAGTTAAATCACATCTATTAATAGTGTAACATATTATTATTATCTTTTGGAAACCAAATATCGATTATTGCAACTGTTGTTATCGTATCGCTAGTATTTTTTGTTCTTAAAAGAAAAATAATAAAAATATTATTATGCAATTCGTCTCTAATTTTAATTTTAATAAATAATTCAGTTTCTGTCATAATTAAAGGAATGAAATTGTTATATGGTTTGCTCAAGATATTCTTGTTTTAACAATTAGCACATTTAGAATTTGGCATAGTTCACAAAATATTTACGATAATTATAATAAACACATTGTCTTCGCTACTAGCTAGTACTAATTAAACGAATATTCCGTGTTTAAATTTAATGATTTTAACAGTTTCTAAGTTCAGTAGATTATTTAACTATTTTTTTTACGATAACAATTATATTTGCACTCGGTGTCAGTACTTTACATAATTTAAAAAGCACACGGTGGCAAAAAAAGGGTCACCCCATTACATGGTCGCTATCACACACAGACATCTGTATAGTTTCGTAGTGTGAAACAAGAATTCGAACTTGCCAAAAGCCATTTGGATTGGAAAACTTGTAAAAATAATTTATCAATAAAAAATTACTTCCTACAATACGCACTTTAAACTGCCTATGTGCATTTTTTGCATAATTCTTTTAGTCCATTAAAAACATCTGATTTAAGTAAACTGATTTATGGGATTACTTTACATACCCCGACCGAGCTAATTCAATTGATATTGTTATGACCCTTCTATTACGATATTTTTTTGCTTCTAGAAAGTTCATAAAGATGAGGACTAAATTAAAGCAATAAAAACCTGTTGTGTCTGAAATATTCATTAGCTTTCAATTTCACTTAAAAATTACATTGTTTTTAAGTAATCTAACATTAGTAAGGTAAATAACTATGTTTCATGTTGTGTTTACGCATGTTGTTGTCACCATTAGGGCCCAGCACACATGTCCACTGTCCGCAATGCGTATTGTACTAAATAAATCTGTACTATCAATTTCTTTCGAGTAAGGCTTTTATTTCAGCCGTATTGACGAGGGGTGGCTTAGAATACTAAACCCAATCCTATGCTAGGTTGTCGTAAGAGAACAAAGAAGCCCGCCCCCTTGGTGATAAGGCTTCACATTTTAATTAAGGCATTAATATTATTACTGTTATGATTTTCTTTCATAACACCTGTTTCATACAACACCCCTTTTAAATAAGCCGCTATTTTTATTCTTTTCTTATCCATATGTCCTGTTCTATGATCTAGATAGCAACATCATTAGAAATTTTCGAAGCCTTTCCAAAGTACGTACGCTACGCTTTATTCTTCATGAATCAAATGTCATGTAAGTCAAATTGGCGACGCGGTACATTG
Organism: Thymelicus lineola; assembly: GCA_963932265.1. Classification (NCBI taxonomy): domain Eukaryota; kingdom Metazoa; phylum Arthropoda; class Insecta; order Lepidoptera; family Hesperiidae; genus Thymelicus; species Thymelicus lineola. Next base: position 10,958,440 of record OZ010703.1, on the reverse strand, counting down.
GTTATGGGTGGCGAGCCCTAACTCGAGAAAATAGACTGATTTTCATGTAAAAATCCGTCTATTTTCACGTATTTGTTTTAAAATATTTTAGCTGGCATACTAATATTACATTGTACGCTTTAGGCGTTGATTAAAATACTGAATTGATAATAAAATTAACTCCAATTATTAATATTGTTATTTTAGTTCTTGACTTGTGTGTGAATAACCCTTATAGAAGAGAGAATACTGGTTATCGGATGAACTAGAGATATATTATACACTGCAGTAATTAGCTAATTAAAAAGTATGCCGTATGCATATATGAATAAGGTTCAATATACGTGAATTGGTTTTCCGGACATTACCAAAAATGTTAAACAAATAGTGTATAAGTAAGATTTGAGTAGGTAATAAAATGAGGGTTCTTTATCCACAAATAACATTTAGTTTGGCACTCGCATCTTGAGGTATGCACACAATTCTATTTCTAACTGGCACTTAGAAAATAATAGTTTAAAAAAGTAAACCTTCGAATATATCCATTATTTCTTTCTAATTTTATCTCACTAGTATTATAGCCTATGTATTATATCAAGTATACATATATGTGTGGGCATGCTGGCGTGATTTATATGTGTGTGTCACATTTGTGTGTGCGTGTTGTTTGGTTGTTTGTGGTTCACAATTAATTAGCTAATGCAAGTGGAATAACCTAATCAATGTTATTTTATTCAATTTTCCTTCTATTGTCTCGCCTCCCTTCGTATTGTATTTTATGAAATGACTATTTAGTTAATAATGTTCATATTTGCAGTTATATCACAGAATACATATAAGTATCAAAAAGTATATGAACATAGGGCGCAGTATAGTGTCGTCTCAGAGATGATGTCAGTAAAAGAAATGTATTTAGTAAACCGAAGAAAATCGTTATGTGAATTACGCGAGTTTGTGCACAAAATTGCTGGCATATTTACAGTAAGTAAAAACTTAAAATATGAAGTAGTACATTCTCATTACCTAAGCATTTCTTGGTCATCAACTTTAATATGAGCCCTTTAATGATTCCCTTATTTAACCCCTTTTCTGTTAGGGGCCATTCATTAATTATGTAAGGACAATTTTGCCTATTTTTGATCCCCCCACCCCCATATAAGAGCACGTAAGATTTCACGAACCAGAGGTTCTTACGTAAAATATTATATATTTTTATAATGGAAATTTAACTACATATTTGACGGAAAAAAGCATATCTTATGTTTAAATGTCTCAATGTAAGAATATCTTTAACCCTCCCCCCCTTCCTCAAAGTAAGGACATGTAGAGATTTTGAGAACATCCTTCTAGGGACCCTTATGTAATGAATGACTCCTTAACTTTCTTTAGTCTCAAGAGTATCTGGTGGTCCTTGTATTTTAAAGTTTTTTGTAATATGATTTATCAGTAATAGTGATTTGTCGTGCAACAAAATTGAAAAGAAAAGAAAAAACAACATAATATTATATAAAAACAACACGAATATAATATCAAATAAATAAATAAATAACGAGATACGAAAGGGAGGCTTTCAATAATATTGTGAATCACAAATGTATGTATTGGTTAGTTTCGTGTGTTGTGTGTGTTTTCCTGCACTGAGTATAAGTATTTTTTTCTGTTTATACTAACAATAAGACTTTTATTATAATCTTGGAACATTTATTAAACATTGCAATAGGCTAAAATAACGTGACCACCAGCTTTTGCAAACTATGTGAATTATTAAATCAATTGACATACTTTATATATTAATTTTGTATAATTTATGGTCTTTATAGTACAGCCTAATGTGAAAAGGATAACAAAAGACAACCCTTATACAAAGTACCGACTTACGCGAGTAAAGTTTAACTGGTTTTGGATAAACTTCCTAAAGCTGATAACATTAGAAGATAAAATTAGAAGAAGATCGATTTGATTATTTAAAAATCATATTTGATATGACTTTTGATAAATGTTCTACTCGTAATACCTTATTAACAGGTTTCTCCACTCCTATACACCTTAACCTAACCTAAACACTCCTACTCTTCTCTATCATCTCTCTTTCTAAAATGTAGGTATATTATGACTTATATTTGAACAGTTATACACAACACTTTTACACATTTTATATTTACAGTATACATTTTATATCTTACAACAAACACTGTAAAATATTTTTGGTGTGAAATAATTCATTTTATTAATGATTTCTACTAAACTGAATAAATACTAATTAAAAAAAAGTGTTCATTAATGACGAATAATGATATAACAAACGCAACATTTTTGATGTCGTGTTTTTAATGAATTGAGGGTTTTTGTTAAAAAAATCTTTCTGATAATTTACAAGCGCGCTTTCAGTGTCGCTTGACTTATATTGTGTGCAAACTTTTGATGTGACGCATGCTTTACAATCATTCGTTGTCCTGAAACTACATTGTTATAATTCTTAATGTCAGAATTTATAAAATATAAGTAAATCGGACAACTTATGAATGTAATGTTCTATCTGTACAATATAACATGTTATAATGTGTATATATATATAAGTATACTCAATAAAACATTTTTTCAGGAATACATAATTCTAATCTATATCTTTTGTCAATTTCTTAACATTTTAAATTGTACAGATTTATTAATAAAAACATATGCTAGTAACGCTTACTACGTTCATACCGCGTGAGTGTATTTTTTTGCAGTAGAACGAGAGAAAAAAAATATTATTAATTTCTCGTCTTACTGCTTAAAATTCCTACAAATCGATCGCAAGCCGTGGTATTGAGGACGTATCTTTTATATGAAAAAACTTTCTTAGAACTTTTACGAAACTATTTAAGAATTTTTTTCTATCTGTCATCTACTATTCAACAGAGCGATACTTCATATAAAAAAACCCTATTTTTAATTTCGCTCATTGTTCATGTGTTTAAAATTTTTATTATATAAGATTTAAAAACTTTATAGAACTGTAAATTTATAATATTAGCCTGTAAAAGACCAGTCTTTAGCCTCCAGAGGCTAAAGACCAGTCTTTAGTCTCCAGAGGCCAATCGTAATAATGCAGTTTGTATGATTAATACATAGTTCCTTTAAATAAAACAGTTGGTGTACCTGTTACTGGCTGTGTAACTGAAAATGTAGATCACATTCTCAAAGTATTGTTTCGTCGATATGTCCACAGAATTAAATAAGCATACAACGCCATCCTAATAAAAAATCTTTTCTAATTCCACCTAAACTCGTCCTTGTATCCACGGCTCGCGATTCTATGGCCGCTTCCACTTTGATGACACGACAACATTGTATTGAAAGAATTTAAAGCCTTTCAAATGTGATCAAGAAACTTATACTTCCTAGAGGCGACGCTTCAAAAAGTTTTCTGAAGACGGATCATGTGATATTAGATGATATCGACCAATCATAATCATATGTCTTTATTTATTAAAGGTATACTAAATAAGTACATAGATAAAATATACACAAACATTTCGCAAAAACACTTATCAGACAAAAGGTAGAAGGTAATAAGTAGACTCGTAAGGTGTGAATATAAAACTTCGTCCAATGATAAGGCGATGATATTCATCTAATGTCACGTGATGCGTCATCAGGTTCTTCGAAGCGTCGCCTCCGAGTATCTTGTGCGAATTGCAATCAAAATATTATACTTAAAGGCGTGTCGTTACCGTGTGGTCAAAGAAGCGAGCGGCCCCTAGCGGCCCGGTAAGCGTCTAGCATTCGCTGCGGTGTGCAGTTGGAACGCGACGCGGTGCACAAGCTGCGCTCCGAGCACAAGGCGGCGCGACTGCTCGGCGCGGACAGCGCGCGGCGGGACACGCGCGCGCATCGCACGCACCGCGTACGTAGCTCTGACGTCACTGCGTGCGCGTTAACGTGTCGCACGCGACGGGTGCACCATGATACTTCATGTCATCCATTTCTTTACGGCTTTTCCTCTTCGTGAAAAAGCACCTTTCCGAAATGCTGGTGATTAAAAAAATTACGTGCATAAGTGTATCAGTTATAGATACATGGATAAATATTTTTTAATTTTGATGTTTTTGGAATGGGGAATTGATGGGTTATTATTATATGACATTCCCAACATGAGAAACAGTAACGAGATAGACAATTACTGTGTTACTGGACATCATGTTGTTGTGTCACAAAAATAAAAACAAAAAATAAATTTAAATAAAGAATGCAGAAAATAACAAATTTAAAGAAGTATAGCACGTGTTATAATGTATTAAAGAGTATTATGTATGTAATTATGTATGTATGTATGTAATTATGTATGTATGTATGTACCTACCAGTCTTATCTTTTATGACATCAGTTTCATGGTGCAGTCGTTTTATCATTTAATAAAGAGGTGAGAATAGTATAATTAAAATTAAATTAGACTTAATTAGGATATAAGGAACGCAGACAAAATACTCAATAATCAGTGTGTGAATTTAAAACTATAATTGTCTAATTCTATGCAGCCGGGGCGCAATATGAACCGAGGTTAGTGGTGATATTAATAATTGGTTATAGTTTTAACTATGTTATTTATTTTATCGGCTTAATTTACAGCAATAAACTGAACACTAAACGTGTTAAGTTTAGTTTTTAATTTTTCACAGTATCATTCTGAACGTTTGAAGTATTTGGTGCATTATAATATTTGTTGCTTCAAGCTGCTTCTGTTAGGGAGACAATAAAATGTAAATGCCTTATGTAAAGTTGTAGGTTTTATTATAAGTGAAGTCCTTTACTTTCTTTAAATAATACCTTTCTTTTAAATATACATGATTATATATAGTAAATCCATTTTCAATTATCTCCCAAGTTGTCCTAATACGTATGGAATATGTACTGTAATCTAACTACTTTGAATATATTTTAGTAAGATGAAACATGTCCTCATGATTACTAAATACTATACAGCCTATAACAAGCGTTGTGTGATACAGGAGGAGCTATGCGTGGAGACGTTAGGCGAGGTAGTGTCGTTGTTGGCGCGTGATGACGTCGGACCAGTCGAAGCGGATCGGTGCGAGGTGGCGCGATGTCTGCTGCCCACCGTGCTTCGGACCGCTGCCGCCATGCTTCGGGACAGTTCGCGGGATGAGGCGCTCAGTGTTGCTTCTGATCAGCTCTTGGTGTGTGATTTGTATTTTGAATTACTTGTTGTTCATCACGGTAAATTAATCCGTTACCTGATTCCCAGCGATTTTAGTGGAGACTAGAGGTACTAAAACTAGAGTTAAAAACTCAATTTTATTTCAAATTATTGTCTGTTTGTCCGGGCATCATATAAAAACCCGTGAACAGATTTCCATGTAAATTGGTATAATTACTACTTATAATTGGAATTTTTAAGAAGACCTTTTGTCCCGGAATAATAGTGGTTCAATACATGAACCAACTTGCCTCGAATTCGCCTGCTCCTTCTTTAAATTAATGGAAATGTAAATGTAGATTTTTGGGAAGATTTTTTTTTCTTAAACCTTTTACCGATCGCGAAGGCGGGATTGTTAGTACCAGCAGTAACTCCTAACCGTGTTCCCTTGCAACGCCTCGCAGCGCCGGCTAATCTGCGTCCTACTGGAGATGGTGAGACAGATGTCGCGCGAGCAGTACGAGGGCGTGGCGCGCGCGCTCGTCGCCGCCGGCTGCGTGCTCGCGGACGAGGCGGTCGCGCTCGTGGCGGCGCTGCTGCGGCGGCCCGTGTTCCGCGCGCACTGGGCCGACATGCTGCATCTGCAGCACTGCGTCATGCTGCACGCGCTCAGGTCGGTGGGGGGAGAGGGGGGGGGGGACTGATGTGTAGGACTTGGTTACATGTGGCTGACAGCGTGATAAAAGAGGCGTGGCTGTGTTAATGCCATATCATTCATATCATCATACAATTTTTTTAATGGAAATAGTCGGTAAACAAGCTGACGATCCACCTGATGGTGACTATCGCCGCCCATGGACATCAGCAACACCAAAGGCATCACTGATGCGTTGCCGGCCAAGAAAGAGAGAAGAAAAAGAAAGAAAGACCTGGCTCTCAAGCCCCCAGCCGGAACACGACGAGTTGTTTTGCGGCTCTCATGCTCGAGGGTGGTAGCTATCCAAGCGATCCCATGGAGAAATTAGAATAGTAAAAATGGTTTTAACTAACAATTAAAATCAATATTACCAATGTAATCCCTCGAGGGGCCCTATCACCAGCGGGCCGGATTTAGTCGCCTCTTACGACACCCGTCCGGTGTGGGATTAGGGTTTTGGTAAAGAGAGATCTCCCGCCAGGCGTTGTGTCTGGGAGTCGGCCGCGCCCCAACTGACGTCGGAGCATTCGTATATATACTAGCGATCTTTGAAAACTTCGATAGCGTGATTCAGGGCGAAGTGACATCACCGTGTGACGTGTGTGCGCTGTCGCCACAGGGTTAGTATTCTAAGCCGCCCCAATACGGCTGTATCCAGTGTATTTTACCATTTCTGGCGAAGAACAATCACATCTGCATCAACATTTGCAATGCACAATGAAAACAATTCAAACCTTATTTCACTTTCCAGATTAATATCAACTACCCTCACATCCCGTCTGCACGGCGCCGAGGACGCGGACATAGACTCGACCAAAGCGACGCTACGGGAATGGTTCGTGACGACGGGGCTGTTAGCGGCGGCGCCATCACTGCAGTTGGAGACGTTGCCGGCCGCGCGCCGACAAAGGGCGCGAGCGTTGTATGGGGATTTGAGAAGATGTGCCGCTACTGCGTTACAGGATATGTGGTATAGTCTTGGTGAGTTGTACGCGTTTGTAACAAACAACTTTATGTTTGTTACCTCAGAACTTTTGAATTTATGAACTTTTTGAAAATTTTAAAAAACTATTTTTCTAATTGGAAGGTGACACTTCTAGATTGATCCCATATTTCTCTAAATTCAGTTTTGATTGTGGTAATAATTTGAAGACTGTCTTTATAGTTGGTTATTCTTCTGGGTAAGTGCGGTGGTGCGGGGAAACTTTTGACTGTCTGTATGACGTTAACGCTGTAAAATAGCATACGAGGCTCCTAAATCACTCTTATCGTAATGTACAGTCAGCAAGAGAGTTAGATATGCAGGGCATAATACGAAAACATTCTAAAATGTTTATGTCTTAATCGCTGGTAAATCATGTCTTACGTCTAAAGGTTTACGCCCCAACTCAGAGTCACTATCGGTTACTTAAATGGCTACTCAATACAGAATTTGTATGGTGATTCTTTACTAAGGAGCGATTAAAGTAACCATTAGAGACTCTTGAGTTGGGGCGATTAGTATAAAAAATTCTGTAGTATTAAATATTTTGGAAGGTTTTAGTATCACGTCCTGTATACCTAACCAAAGCGCTCATAGCCTTGGGGCTTGCGTCGATCTTAAGTGATCGACAAAGATAAGCAACAGCGGGCGGGGTAGTTGGATGGGTGACCGCTAGTGGCAAAAAATTCTTGAGTGTTTCCGTGCTTCGGAGGGCACGTAAAGCCGTCGGTCCCGGTTGTTATCATATGATAACAGTCGTTAAGCCATCTCGGAGGCCCTCGGGCGGTTTGAAAACTTCCGACACTCGGGTTGGCCACTAACCCCTGCACCAATCCGCACTGGAGCAGCCTGGTGGAGTATGCTCTAGGCCTCTTCAAGACGAGAGACCCGTGCCCAGTAGTGGGCCATTAATGGGTTGAAGCCATACCTAACCAATGCTTTGTGTACCTTTATTTACAATTGTTCCTCGTATTTCCCTATACAGGTGACCACAAACACTCGTTCATCCCGTTCCTGGTGGGCCCGTTCCTGGAGGTGAGCTTCCTGCGGGATGACGTGGTGCGCAACACCACCATCCCGCTGTTCTTCGACATGATGCAGACTGAGTACACGCGCCATGTCGTCAGCGGCGACTGCGGTGAGTTATAGCAGAGGGGGTGAAGTTTTGTGTTGTGTGTTGTGTTTCTTTCACATTATAATCGAACGAGAACACCGACGCGACGTGGGAAATTCGTTCCAGTCCCTCACGGTACACATAATAAAAGACGAAGTAAAACGTCTCGTTCATATCGGGTTGTTGGCGATGAAGGAAAGGATACTGTGTGTCTGGACTTTCGATGAAGTAAAGGGGATTAGTAATTGTTTTAATAATGCTGCTTTTTCATCAGGGTTGGACGAGATAGCCAAGCTATAATATTATAGGCTAATATAAAACAGTTACGCTCCTTTTTCTCCTATTTGTCAACTGATTTTTTATTTTCGTTTTGTTTTGTAGCTATCGAGGAGCGTTAGGGTACTGTGCGAAGTGGCACCACACAGCATGCCTATGCATTTTTATCAGATGAAAAGAAATATACCTTAATTATGTGACGCTAAGAGTCCCCGCACTCGGGCTTCACGCCACAGCCACAAACGCGCAACGAGAAGCTAGAAGCGGCCACAACGGTGGCTGCCGCGCGCGCACCGGTACATAAGCGGCCACCGCTTCTAGCTTCTTGTTGCGCGTTTGTGGCCGTGGCGTGAAGCCCGAGTGCGGGGACGCTAAGGTTCCGTTTAAAGAATCTTTATTTCTCATAAGATTTTTACATCACTTAAAATAAGAAACTCAAATACTACACTAAGTTAAGGTTTGTGTCCGACATGCATTCTCGTGTGTGTGTGTGTCTCTGTGTGTGTGTGGCGTGTTCTGAAGCATTATCAATTAAAAACAAATGTGTATCGTGTGTTGTAGAGGAGGGCGGTGAGCTGCGCGCGTTGGAGAGCGAGCTGATTGACAAGCTGGACGTGCTGGCCGAGGCGGGACGCGGCGACGCCGAATGGCGCCAGCGGTTCGTGTCGCTGTGCGGCGCGCTCGTCAACAGGTACGCACACACACATGTGGTGATACTTATATATTAATCATTATTGCAAGTTTAAAGGTTGAGTAATAAAGATGAGTTGAATCCGAGCACTCGTTTTGATTCCACACCTTATATGGCGACCCTGCCAGTGCACGCGCGCGTAGTGTCATTTTATGTCATAAAGTGCGGAATCAAACGAGTGCTCAGGTTCAACTCATCTTTATTACTCAACTTTTAAACTTGCAATAATAATTAATTTATAAGTATCCACCACACAAGTGCACGCTAGTACGCACTCACGCACACGGACAGTTATACACAGTATAGTACAAGCGAGTATTCTCGTCAAAAAGTACGCGTACACACTTGCAGTTTAGCACGCACGCACATACGTACTGTTACACACATTTCAGTATGAGCCGCGTGCTTAAACGGTACGCTCTCGGCTAATCTTCGAATTTTCCGACCTACCTTGAATAGGGATGTTGACACTAATTATAAATTAATATAAAGGATACCGGCGAAATATTAGGCGGGATGAATGTAAGCGACTAGAAATGTCACTAAAATTAAACATATTTAATAATTTTTCTACGTTTTATCAATACATCAAAATAACAATTTTCAATGGGGGAAAAAATTATTTGTTAAAAAGACTCTATTTGACTAAAACCACAATGTATCGACATTCAAATTAAATATTGCCATATAAAATATATTTCTTTTCTTAAGTAAGTCATCTATTTTATACTCTTATAATGTAATTGCGGCCAAATTAAAAATATTTAAAATAAGTAGCGTAAAAAAATTCTTGTTCTGTACCCAATTTAATTTTTTTATTTCAATTATCATTAAAAATATATATAAAGAATTAGTTTTTTTACTACAGTAACAGTTACAAAAATGATATGGCAATATAAGGTAAATGCTGTCAACTGTCAAGTAAAGACGGTTGCTTTTGGATTATTGAGTTGTTGGGATAATGGACTATAATATTTCCTTCCCGTTACGATACATAGTTAGTAGTTACTGCTATTTTCTTTCTGGACACTGAACTTGCTTTGTGATTTGGTTTACTTGAAAGTTGAAAACTTGAAACAACAATGTTACCCCGTGGTAGCCCCGCGCCTATTATATGTGTTATATGCATTGAAGTACTATTACTAGTGTAGTTATATGCAACATAATTATATGCTTTACCTAATAATAATATCTGCGACTATTTGATGTTTTGGACCTCGACACAAGAGTACAACCTCTCTAATCTGCAACTGGATACATCCACAAATAGTAAGTGACAAAATAATAACTGATCTTTTATTTTTGAATTTTATAAATGTAATTTATACTATGCACAAGCCTACCATGATCATATTGTTAGATGTTAGAGCTACAAGTTTGCTACAACACCTGTTTGATGTGTATAACTTTCGATTTGTTACCAGTTGCAAACAGTGTGCATGACTTCAAAGCTTAAAATATCAATATCCAACCTCAATCAAAATGCTTTATTTATATTTTATTTTTTCTTATTTCTAGATTTCTGAAAATCACTACATTTATGAAGCATGCAGAGATCTTGCTATACGTCAACGTGCACATGTAATGACATTGGTTTGGTATCTAAAATGGGCCAGCTATGAACAAAATATACAAGAACCGGCAGAATTTTTAGATAATATCATGGATTAAATTAATATAAAAGAACCTTGTCTTATTTATATCTAACCATTGATTTCTTGTGATTACTTTCATGAGATTTCCTAACAGTATTAAAATGTCTAAGAGATACAATACAGAATAATAGAAAAATGAGTAGATGAGCCACCTAATGGGAAACCACAGGCATCACCGATGCTTTGCCGAACAAAACCATTATGTATCAGTACAGACGGAATTAGACTGGGTACAGTGGTTTTTGGCAGGGTGCATCACAAGTAGGGGACGATAACTTGGGCTCAAAGATACATGTCTACCTAAAAATATAGATAGGAAGTTAAGGAAAAATTATAAATTGTAATAATAGGTAATTTAATGACGATTGCACTATTTTATTTTCGACTGGTCTCTTGAGCTGATGTACGTCCTCTATGGTTTAGTGGTTACAGATCCTCGGTGACACACAGCAGAGCCAAGCAGAAGTTTATTTTAGATAGGTATCTAATGTTTGGAATTGCTAAATTAAAACATGATAAATGAATGTACCCGAAGCCTCCATTAAATACGATGTAATTCAAAATGTAATGTGTGTGAATGGAAGAGTAAAATAATATCACAGAAGACATAGTAATACATAATTGTAATAATGTTAAGGAAATAAATGTTCTGCTTTTTCTGCTCGTTGAATACAGGGCAATTGAGTTATAAAATAATTACATATGAATTGATAGGTACCTACATAATTTATTTGACACAATGTCAATAACAGATGACATAATATTAATTTTGTTCAAGGTCTCGGAATTTTACTTATTCTGAATATGTTTAAACTTTAATATCTCAAATTCTACATTGAGAAAAATAAAAATTCTTATTGAACTGAACTCAGAAATGAATATAGAATTTTTAGAAATATTTTTCACTCATAGACGTCAAAATTACATCTCAACTAAAATCTTGTATGGGAGTTCGCCGTTGTTCTTTATGTCTAAAATATTAGTGGTAACATTTAAAGGCCTAAAATATGATTCTTTTATTGAAATCAATCACAATAAATTAAATATCACTATTTTAAAATGTTAAAAATTGTACTCACTGTTACGTGACCTCAAACGCCATTTTGAGAATATGACGTCATTGGAACAATTTTATATGGAAATTCAACAAACTCTGTAGACAGATAGTATTGAATATCGTTTAGTGACGTCACGTGACGTTTTTGGTGGGAGATTTTTATTTATCAATTTTTGTTTTTAAATTGAAGATTATTATTTTTATAATATTTTTTTCGTGAATATTGAGGTTCTATCTATAAAATAAAATTGAATCCAAAAATTTGTCAACATCCCAATTGCTATCATAGCTGTCACCCTCTTGCTTCAGTCAGACGCCAAACAACTCGTCGTTTTCCGGCTAGTGGCTTGAGTACTTTCTTTCTCTGTCTCATCACTCACGGTCAGTGACGTGATGGTAAATTGTCAGTAGGTTTCTCACTTCCTCATATTTTGTCAATTACGTACATCAAAGTAAATGTCAGAATTCACAATGTGCATATAATGTAATTATATATTTTGACGTGACAACGTCTAATAAAACGATGAACGCCGGGTGCACGCACGAAAAAGCATGACTCACTGTCACGTTCCGCGAGCGAGAGCGCGGAACAAGCGATAGAGGCACGATCAGCTACGATCGGCCGAAGCGCTCGGTTCGTGCCGCATGTATCTCTCTTCCTTCACATTGTTACTTGTAAATAATCTGTTCATCGAAGTAATAAACATATTTGAATTAATTAGTGCAAATAAAAGTTTATTTATGATAGTGCAGTCATTGAAGCGAAAAATACGGTGTTACCTCCGAATTTTTTTACTGTGAACCGATTTGCATGAAATTTTGGAATTAGGCTTATCTAACCCTTAACTTCAAAAGTGAAAATAATCTGAACTCCGCAAATTATTTTTAAGGGGTGTAAACAACCCCTTAATGGAAAAATTAACATTTAGCCATTTTATCGCTAGAAAACATGTGTAATAGTAAGTTTTGAAATTGTAAAGTGTTTTCTAACACAATTACCTCATATTAAAATCATTTTCAACCCCATGAAATTCTTACAACCCTTGCTAACAACCCCTAAATTAAAAAAATCACAAAAAATTACTTTGGTATGACATAAAAAGATGTAAGTATAGAGTAAGTATTATTTTGTTCTCTATAATAATAGTCAAATTTTTAACCCCCTTTCAACCCTTAAAAACAACCCCTTGATAAAAAATTGTTAAAAATTTTTTTTTGATTAAATGAAAAGGATTTAAATATTATTCTACACTCTCGAAAGAGATTATCATAATTAAAAATAATTTAATAATTTTTGATTACATATTTAAAAATAATTTAATTATAGAGTAAAAAATTGCCATTTATTGAATAAAATATTCACAAATTACATATGTATTCATGCCTACGTTTCCAAAATATATGAGCCATATTATGTATATATATACACGTTACAATAGTTTTGGGTCTCTATTATACTGCGTACCTTCACATTGCTCCAAATATTCACACTCCGAAATTTTCAGTTACTAAGTAGAAAAAAATATGATAAGTTTTTGGACCATAACTCCTTCAATTTTCATGCTATCACAATTTATAACAAACCATTTTAAAGGTAATTAACAGAGCTACAACATCCTTCATTGCAATATATAGTAAAAAACCTTTTTTTTAAAACGGTGAAGGGTTAAAGGGCTTAAGAGAGACTGTGATTGCGCTGCCGCGCGCTCTTTAAACAATCATATCTCCGTCAATTTTTGTTTGACAGAAATAAAAAAAAAACCAAATTGTTCGTCAGAAAAATACCTAAATTTTTCATCCCTACACTTTTTTACGTATCTGTCGTCATTTTTGAGATATTATGAAAAAAAGGTGTTTTTTTTGTAAATTTGAAATTTATTTATTTTTTTAAATCTTGATTTTTTTTAAAAATATGTGTCCTGAAGCAGCCAAACTGATACAATCTATCAAACTCTTCATAATAAAGTTATTTCTAGGTGGAATACGATTAATTTTCATTTTGGCGGAAATGGCACTTATGAAACCCATTGATTTAAAAGAAAAAATATTAAATGGTCTTCTTATTTTCAATACAGCTCACTTATTTTACGTGCAAAAGACCTTTAACAGTGCTCATTTTAAAGCTTATTTCAAGCACTACAAAAACTTTCTTTATGGCAGAATGCATAAAATGCATCTGTTCGCAGCTAGATGGCATTGAACACATAGATTAAATTTCAGACAAAATAAAAAACGGCTTTGATCTTCAATATCTAGCTTAATATTGCACTTAGAATAATTTAAAAAAAACTAAATTGTTCGTTTTTGTATCTGCTACAATTTTGGTTCTTATAAAATTTTCGATAAAACATATATTTTTGGAGATATTTGCAAAAGACCGATGAAAAACGTGAAAAAATTGCGATTTTTCAATTGCCAATAACTTGAAAAGTATTGGATTTTTCGAAAAACTTTATAGGTGATTTTTTGCTTAAAATTAGCCCTTCTATCGATATCCGAGGTTATTTTGAAAAAAAAAATGTCCACCCCCGAGACGGGGTGGCAACGTCCCCCAGGGTGAGTGCGGAGTTTAAATCATTTTCACTTTTGAAGTTAAGGGTAAGATGAACCTAATTCCAAAATTTCACGCAAATCGGTTCACAGTAAAAAAATTCGGAGCAATAATGCTTCAATGACTGCACTATGAATCAAAATGTAGATTTCATTTCACTCCTTTACAAAATAATGGTAATTTAATTAAAATGATTAAATTTTATCTATAAAAGTATGCAATAATTTCATCAATGTTTTGTCATGACGTTGTCACGTTAAACTACCGTCCGTAAACCGACTTTACAGACAACCATTATTATCAGTCTCAAAGTCACTCTATATCTATCCCTTTCTTCCCCAGATCGGAGCCGCTCCGCTCGTCCGGCGCGGCGCTAGTGGCGGCGGCGGCGCGGCAACTGGACGCGCTGCTGCAGTACCGCGCGGCCGCCACGCCGCACCGCATGCACCTCGTGTCCGGCGTGCTGCGCTTCTACGAACAGATCGAGCGCCCGCACATGTATATACGGTAGGTTGTGTCTCTGTCTCTCTCCACCTCCCTCTCTCTCCCCTCTCACCCCCTCCCTTCCTCTAGTTCGGAGCCGCCCTGCTCGTCAGGCGGACGGCAACGGTGGGTAATACGCATTGAGGAGGTTGTGAGCGTTCGTATGCTCATTGAATGACACGATGGAATAAAATCTAGGTGTGTGAATGCGTGTGTAATTAGGTTAAGTTGGATATTTATTTTAATGGTTTTAAATAAGAAATTAGAACGCGAGGTGTACGGTAGCACAACAAACATGACCGTATCTTTTTTTTTTTTATATCTTATAAGTTAATGCTTGACTACAATCCCACCTGATGGTAAGTGGCGATGTAGTCATTGGTGGTAAAGCGCATTAACTTAGAAAAAGCCTATTCACTCTTGCCTTGAAGACACTCACATTATAATCGAGCGGAAATACCGACGCGGGCAATTTATTCCAATCCTTCGCTGTACGCATAATAAATGACGAAGCGAAGCGCTTCGTCCGTACAGGGGGAATGTCAACGACGAAGGGATGGATACCCGCCGTGCGTCGGGACGTTCGATGGTGGAATGGGGATGGCGGAATCAAATCATATAATTCCTGCGCACACTCTCCAAAATGTATCCTGTAGAATACCGAGAGGCTAGCAACTCTGCGCCTGTGCTCGAGGCTCTGAAGATTGGTTTCAACCAATTTAGGGTCACCAATAAGTCTCTTAGCACGCCTCTCCATTGAATCCAATGCTGACAGGTGGCATTTGGCAGCACCAGCCCAAATGTGACAGCAGTACTCCATACAAGGCCGAACCTGTGCTTTATATAAGGTTAAGAGTTGTTGTGGTGTGAAGTACCGCCGCACCTTTGCTAGGATCCCAAGCTTCCTAGCCTTCTGTATTGCTACTTGTCCTTATTAAAAGCTTTAGAGTAAATATACTTTTCGCAATTAAGGCCTGGTTGGGGTGGTGGTTCGGGAAATAATAACAACAGTGGGCGTTTACATCACTTTAGTCAGAAACTCATTTAACACAGGTTTTACACTGGTTATAATTAAACACGCCATTAGAACTGATTGTCTTCAATTATCCGAGTAACAACCAACAAATAATAGGGCACGACGGCCCAGTGGCCTCCCATCACCCCTTACAGCCACCCCAATGCCTCGCATAATCGTCTGATCCTGTTACTCGTCAATCTGATATCACAATACAATTCACACGTCGCGTTCCGTCTTCAAGTAACTACGTTCTTGTCTAGGCGTCCAGAATATTCGTTCATCGCCGGCAAGTTAATAGCTTTCCTCGGTTCTCTCGTGGTGTCCAGTTGATGGTTGCCACAAGATGACTGCTCGTTTGACGTTCAACCAGAGTGACAATGACGTTTCACTCTTATAGTCTTACTTCAACGATGACAGTAGTTAATTCGCATAGTGTTGCCATCTTCACAATTCGAATACACATTTTATGATCTCCGACACGGCCATCGTGACGATCTCACCGTCCTCGGTGAGGCAGCAGAGGACCATCTGGAAAAGACATAACCTTCGCAAAGTAAAAGTTTCCCACTCGGCCTCCCTGACCTCAAGCCTGAAGGCTTCATAATGAAAATACATGTAGCAGCCAGAACGGGATAAAATTACCAAGAACTACAATCTGATAACACGATCTAGCTTTACAACAAAAAGGCTTCATGGCACTCAAAGATAAGTCAAATTACAGTTACTTTTAATAAAATCAACTTTGCCATTAACTCGATAAGGCACAATTTGAATTACGAAGGTAATTAATTTTATCTCCATCATCGCCTATTCGGCGGCATCGTTTACCTAACAGCATTGCTTAACCAGCGGCATCGCTTAATTAGCGGCATCACTTAACCAGCGGCATCGCTTAATTAGCGGCATCACTTATCCAGCGGCATCACTTAACCAGCGGCATCGCTTAACCAGCGGCATCACTTAACCAGCGGCATCGCTTAACCAGCGGCATCACTTAACCAGCGGCATCGCTTAACCAGCGGCATCACTTAACCAGCGGCATCGCTTAACCAGCGGCATCGCTTAACCAGCGGCATCATTTGATCAGCGACTGCTTACAGCTCCAAGCCATTCGCACGCCACTCACAGTCGTGGCCGCACTGCGGCGGGAAATCTAGTGCCCGATCTTACGCCTACGCCTACGAATGACTGGAGTTGCATGCTATCTGAGCGACTTGCATACTACTTACTACTCATCAACAACAATCGACAATCGGTTCACTTACTGTGAAGATTTTAAGAAATTCTTAGTGTGTTATCCCGTCTGTCTTAAAGATTCTCAAAAACAATTCAACAAATCAGTAAAGGAATTATTATCTTTGCATGACACTTTTAAATGGCAAATAGGCATTCAATTCGCTCATTTCGCTCACCAAATTCTCTCTGTGGCCTTCATTACAAAAAAACGTCAAGTACACAAACTCAACAAGGAACAATTACTGTCAGTGAGCAGTAATCAAAATTAGCTACAAAAGTATCAATACAGATCACCTGTTATATCATGTCGCCATACAATCACCGACGATGCTCATCGTAAGCCACGGTACAAGGAGCCGCGATGCGCTCCCGTCAGTATCAACGAAATTAAAGACACGTAGTTGACGCCAGTCCTACTTATCTCGCATTGATGTAATTTCTAGTCACCGTTTAGACATTCGCAGGTTACATGTCCATACAACTTACATTGTCACTTAGTTTACCTGAAACACACACAAGAAAACAAAAGACAAAAACACGAAATGTCTAATTGTTATTTTTCTGAACTGAGGGTACACGATATCAAGATGTTTGAAAATTGAATATTCTTGATCTCATTTACAGAACGCTTCTGGTGTCACAAAACAATATACTTGCACTGACTTTGAATAACTTTGTTAAATCATAATTACGTTGAAAGATACTGTACAATGACTTTATAATATTTAGTTGAATCAAGCACAAATACAACGAAACGATTTGTAGTTTACGCAAACCACCATTCTAACCAGTTCTTTCTAATCAATCTTATTTTAAGGAAATCCTTGCATGTTCCAGGATTTCGAAGCACAATAGTTTTTACTTAAGCAAGCTTAAACACAAATTCATGAAATCTTAACTTTGAACATTCTGTCAGGTGTTTTTTGACAGTTCAAGATGACGGCACCATTTACACTGCTTGACTTCCAGTGTATACCTACTACACTAAAACACTATCGAATTATCCAATCTTGTTAAGAATAATGAAAAAATATGCCATACCAAATCGCTGTCTTATAACCTCAAACCTTAATGATTATTTCGATACTTTGTATTCGAAATTTAATTTTTTTTTTGGTTTATTTGGTTATTTGTCTTGTGTTGTTTTGGTGTCTTGGATGCTATTACTCCCTCGGCCATCTCTGACAAACTGAACACGTCCTCGTGTTCTGTGTTCAAATAGTAACGCAGTCCGTTCCACCGTTCACTTCCACCATAGTTGCTTCTCGACTAATATCGACATCTTGCGTGAGGCGAATATCTGGGGGTAGGTTCACATATTTTCTTCGTAAAATTCCACGGTTCTCATTTACTCGCGTTTACTGTCATTACGTTTCTCATTGCAACCAATTCATTTCAATATCATCCGAACCACCGTCATTCTTCATTTATTTTCCGACATATGTGGGCGAAATTTTCTCATCATGTGGGTAATCCACTTCTGATTTCGCAATTAAGGCCTGGTTGGGGTGGTGGTTCGGGAAATAATAACAACAGTGGGCGTTTACATCACTTTAGTCAGAAACTCATTTAACACAGGTTTTACACTGGTTATAATTAAACACGCCATTAGAACTGATTGTCTTCAATTATCCGAGTAACAACCAACAAATAATAGGGCACGACGGCCCAGTGGCCTCCCATCACCCCTTACAGCCACCCCAATGCCTCGCATAATCGTCTGATCCTGTTACTCGTCAATCTGATATCACAATACAATTCACACGTCGCGTTCCGTCTTCAAGTAACTACGTTCTTGTCTAGGCGTCCAGAATATTCGTTCATCGCCGGCAAGTTAATAGCTTTCCTCGGTTCTCTCGTGGTGTCCAGTTGATGGTTGCCACAAGATGACTGCTCGTTTGACGTTCAACCAGAGTGACAATGACGTTTCACTCTTATAGTCTTACTTCAACGATGACAGTAGTTAATTCGCATAGTGTTGCCATCTTCACAATTCGAATACACATTTTATGATCTCCGACATACTTGTCCTATTACACACACATTTACACATACACACACCTACATTATATTCTAGCTATCTCGTATTTAATTGTTTATTGCCTAATAAACGATTAAATAAATAAATAAATCTCCTTACACGGCAATGGTATATCAAATGTTTACATTTAATATCTTGATCACAGAATATCCTACGTCTTTATAACAAGTGGTATCAATTCTGTGTTGAGTTGTATCGGATTAATATTGTACTCATAATAATATTTTGACATGATAATGTCTGTGTATCTGTATGTCTGTCTGTGGCATCGTAGCTCCCAAACAAGACGAACCGATTTCGACCTAGTTTTTTTTTTTTTATGAAAGGTAACTTAATCGAGTGTTAGTTATGTTAGTGAAAATAAAACTGTCGGTTTTTTTTATTTTATTTATTATTGACCCCCCATTACCCCAGCTACGTCCACCGGTTAGCCGCGATGCACAAGTCGGCCGCGCACTGGACGGAGGCGGGGCTGGCCCTCAAGCTGCACGCCAAGCTGCTGGAGTGGAGTGACGAGCCGCTGCCGCCGAGACTGCGACACCCGCACCAGCCGGCGCATAGCACGCATCGCGAGCTGAAGGTTAGAGGGGGAGGGGGCGAAGGGGGGGGAGGTTGTGTGACAAGGATGGAATGTTTGGGGTGTTCGATGAAGTGCATGACAGTGGTATTGGAGTGACTTCCAGCCGGCGCATAGCAAGCATTGGGACCTGAAGGTTAGAGGGGGAGGAGGTTGTGTGACAAGGATGGAATGTTTGGAGTGTTCGATGAAGTGCATGACAGCGGTATTAGAGTGACTTAGAAATAGAAATAGAAATAGTCTTTATTGTTTCTGTTGGTACACATATGAAGTTATACACGGAACACAGAGACAAGAGGTGGAAGTGCGAAGTAGGCGGGGCACAGCGACTAACAGTAAGCGTAGCTCCGCTTACTTGCCCGCATAACATATCTGTCACTGAGCTGCGTCGGTTGTGCATTACATAAATTAAAATTTGACTTAAATTATAATAATATGACTTATTGTGCAATTTTGGGTGCAAAAATGATAGCAGAGCTAAGAATTTATTTAATGGCAGTGTTTCATACCACAGCCACCCACAGCTAAGCCTAGTTTTATATTTATTTTGTATTAATTCAAATTCAAAACATAAAATTAAAGGAAATAATACATTTTTATGATCAAAAAGCTACTCTATTTACACGGCAATAAGGTTATTTTTATGTTTTAAATGGTACTGCTACTCGACTATTGTTTTCCAGAACATTCTTTGAAAACATTCTTTGCTACTCGGGAAGGGATGGGATAAATTTATCGATATCGGTGTGTTGTAATTTTATTTACGATGTAATATTATACGACCAAGACCCGACTGATTAGGGTTTAAATGGCTATTTATAGAGAAAATATGTTCGTAACCTATAGTTAATACATATAAATAGTTAATGCCAGTTGGCAATCTCTAACAGTGAACTTGGTCAATATTATAATATTATTATGAATAATTATAATAATTATTTGAATATTATGCTTATTTTGGTTTCTATAGTTACTTCTTAGATTTCCTTAAGACGCATAGAGAAAAGAAGACTGGCTTAAAACTACTGGGCGGATCAATTGGTTCCCAGTAAAATCTAGTACCATGCTCAGAGCATTTTTTACAAGAAGAATTCATAGTTTCAGTGACCGTCAATACGGTTTCCGCCACGGCAGATCAGCTGGTGATCTTTTAGTATATCATACTCATTGCTGGGCAGAAGCAAAAAGGTTGTAAGTTTGGATGTTGCAAAGGCGCTCAAAAAATTTTTGGACTAGTGGTCACCCATCCAACTACCGACCGCGCCCGCTGTTGCTTAACTTCTTCGATCGCTTAGGATCGACGCAATCCGCCGGGCTATGAGAGCTTCAAAGCTAGGAAATATAATTCCACGAAAATAAAGGTGTTTAAACTATTCCTTGGCGACACTAGATGGCGCAATTGGTTCTACTACTAAACGTTGTAGGTCGAACAAAAGGAGAATGCCCATTTAGTATGAAGAAATGACTGTACTGACTTTAACATTTTTGTGTCTTGATAAAAATACCTTTATTTGATTATGTTATCTTTATAAATTACACATACTAACTTTAGTCAGTGTTTATTAACCTACTATTGTAGGAAATACGAGATTTTCAACAAAATTAGTTTGAATTTAGGTTATAGTAAACTCACAGTAATATGGAGCCTATGCCGGCGTATTAAAGTCGATTGCGTATGTAATGTCGTTCTTTAAGTTTCAAATTCATTTGACAGTCCCAAAACGCCATGTAGTTTATAATGTATTATAATCACAGAACACTATTACTCCTGGCTGATTATAATAATTTTCTAATTCATTTGACTGTCCCCTTAAGTCATCTTGTTTGTTGTATCATAATCATAATGGAATCAATGCAACCTATTGACCCGAAGGATCTTAAAATATTTCTGATTGGCCCTTATCCAAACATAAATGGCCCAATGGTTTTCTTTTGTAAAACGGAAGTAAAGTTACTTATTAATTTCAGATATAATTTTTTTGAGAGTACTGGCTATGGGCATTCTTTTTTACCTTTTTTGTATAACGTTAAGGTTGAAATTCATCCTAATTCACATCATTGTTTTTATAGCTAAGCTACGTTGAAGTTCATTGAAATTTCACTTATCGACATACTGTTTAGTTAGCTAACGTTAATATAAAAAAGCTACGGCCACGTCTACGCCTTGTAATAGATATAAGCTTTCAAAATTTTGAGCACGTTTTCACATACACACACACAAGTTGTACAAGAACAAGTACCAACATTACCTTGTAGTATACCAGTTTCGATAAATATCGATAATTGTCGATAACGCGGTAAAAGCACCACGCACATCCCTAGGCCTAATTAACCAAAAATATAACTTACCGCTATACATTTAAGGTTGATATTAGATTCCAGTCACGACATCTAGCGTTCAGAAGACGGTATTATTTAATCATTTTCCAATAAGATTGACATTGTAATACAACCAACTGCAATTCAATATCAACCTTATTACTATATATTAAGTATAGAATTATTTATTACGTAGAATATTGCCATCTAGCGGTGTATAGCTGTGGTATAGCAGAACTTGAAAAGTATTATGATCTTAATTGATAAAGGTACTAAGTTCACTGAATATGACATTGAAAAATAAGAATTAACATCAAATATTAAAGTGAATTTTCAAACATAAATAGCAGGTTTCTCGGACTATTCGTAGTTGACAACTAACAACCAATCAAAATGTAAGTTTGTTAGTTGTAAGTAATACGATTATCCATTTACTTGTGTTTTTTTTGGCTAGCACGGTTCCCATACTAATCAACACTTATACCATTTCCACCTCTTGTCTCTGTGTTCCGTGATGTTATACATGGATGAACTATTCTCAACAGGGACCCATTACGGGTGTACAATATTCTTAATAATATTAATACTAAATTAATTTATCTTATCAAATACATTAACAATATTGCATTACATTATATTATTTTATTTTAACATTGCACTTTATCACACAATATAAAATATCTATACATTCATATTAATAAATTCATGTCAATAATTTGCTAGTCATATTTTTATGTTATAATTTATTTATCATTATCTAGGAAGAAGTCCGTCACAGAGTAATAACATTTTTTTTTAAGCCAGATTTTCAATTTGCTTCTAAATTGTGATGTCGGTAGACATTTGATTTTACCCGGCAAATCATTAAAAACTCTGCCACACATCACATAGGTATTTTGTTGATAAAGCCTGGTACTGATCCTTTTCTCCAATACGATACGATTTGAGTTACGCGTGTTACTTGCATATACGTCTTTGGCTTTAGCAAAAAGGCTTTCATTATTTTTTAAAAATAACGCTAACTCTAATATATACATGCAGGGCAATGTAAGCACTTCTAATTCACGGAACAAAGATTTGCAGGATTCCCAAGGTGGTATCCCACAAATGGCCCTGATACATTTCTTTTGGGCAATAAAAGCTTTATTTATATCTGGTGAATTGCCCCAAATAATAAGACCGTATCGAAGTACAGACGCAACATATCCGTTAGAATACTAACCCACCCAAGAGCCGACTTAATCCGGCCCGCTGGTGGGATTATAACGGTTATATTGATTTTAATAGTTCATTGATACCTTTATTACTATTATTGTTGGTAACATTGATTTTAATAGTTCATTAAAATTATTTATTACTGTTGTTATATCTCCATGGCGTTTCTTCTCTGTTTCTTGGTCGGCAACGCATAAAATGTCCATGGGTGACGATAGCCACTTACCATCGGTGGATCGTTAGCTGTTTTGCCGGCTTTTTCTATAAAAAGAGAGGGATAATAGTCAAAGTTGTGTGACAAGGACCGAGGTTCTCAATTAGACTGTATTTTTTTATGTTTGTTACCTCAGAACTTTGGACTGGGTGAACCGATTTCGATGATTCTTTTTTATTGGATGTACTTCATTTGAAGTCGGTTTTTTTTGTTAAAATTTTAGATTATTGGAATTGTTGATGATGTGTATGACATAATTAGGTCCTTAAAGTCTTTTAACATTGTCATCTAACATTGTTGTTGTTGTTGTTGTATCTAACATTGTCATTTAGTCACGGTAGCGTTATATTTGGTTTTCAGAAAGCGTTATACCTGGAAGTGGCGGAGCTGGTGTCCCGCGGCCGGCAGTGGGAGCTGGCGGTGGACGCGGTGGAGGAACTGGTGCAGGTAACACACTGTTATGTAATAATTATAATGAAATGTTTATGTTATACCACAGAAGAAATAATAGTACTTATAATAAGTACATAAACACACACACGCACGCACGCACGCATGCACGCACGCACGCAAGCAAGAATGCATGCCGGACACAAACCGTAACTTAGTTTAGTATTTAAGTTTCTCATTTGAAGTGATGTAAAAATCTTATGAGAAATAAGGTTTCTTTAAACCGAAGTACAGAAGGCGAACTCCGCCTAATCATTTAAATAAATAGCGACTCTAGCTCCAACGCAATAAAGTGTAATTTAGGTCGCACAGCGCTAATCAAAAACGCGTAATGAGTTGCCTTCCTTTCTAACACTATCGCTTATTATCTCAGGCAATATCAGGGTTGTCTTTTTTTGAAAGAATAAAATTAATCTGAAAGTTTAGTGATAGTATATGTCATATTTAATATGTGTCATAGATTACGAACGTATGACAGCCATTATGAATTTTCTGAATTAGCCAGACATGTCGAACGCGGCATGTACTTGTAACGTCAAAGCTAAAATGCGGAGTGCGCCAGGCCTGGTTATAGTGAAGTGTAATAAATAACTATTGTACCCACTTCTTAACAATAAGTAACCCAGTATGTACGCTCCTTTATTTTATATCCCAACGTCACAATATTAGAAATGATTTTAAGCTTAAATCAATAATGCACACTGGTATTCAAGATTTTTCACCGCCGTGACAACAATCCATGTAACTCGAAGGGTTCGAAAGGGTCGAAATACTGGTACAAAAAAAATCGTGCATACCAAGTTGATTTATGTAGGATTTTTACCTACTAAAACCCCCTCGTCAGCCATCCGCTGCATATGGAGAGGCTCCCGGATCTCCGATGAACGCACCGGTGCCTCCCCTGCGTACTGATATCAAACCCACCGTTGCCCTCTACGAGCAGGATCGGCCCTCTCCCGATCCCGCTCGGCGGTCTCCTTCTTACCCGTTAGTTCTTACGACGAACTAACTCATTCCTCTGTATCGTTGCAGGTGTTCAAGCAATACGCACTCGGTTACGCGCCGCTGGCGGAGATGCACGCGGAGTTAGCGCGGCTGTACAGCGCCATGATGCAGCCGCGGCTACACCCGACCTACTTCCGCGTCATCTACCACGGGAAGGGGTTCCCCACTCATCTGAGGGTGCCTAATGTGAGTAGGAACGTTGTTTGGTGTAGGGTTTTAACCGACTTCAAAAAAAAGGGGGGGGGGGGGAGGGGTTTCAATTCGACTGTATTTTTTATGTTTGTTACCTCAGAACTTACAACTGGGTGAACCGATGTTGATGATTCTTTTTATACTCGAAAGTTGCATTAAATTAAGTTAAATTTGCATTAAGTATGTGCGCGACAAATGGACGAATAACTCAATATCACGCCAACCGATTTCGATTATTCTTTTTTTACTTCATTTGAAGTAGGTGTTTTTTGTTAAAATTTTTGATTATTGTAGATCAAAAGTGTTGTGGCTACACACGGTGACGTCACGCCGACCTGAATCACGATAGCGAAGCACGTACTATCGCTAGCATATACAGGGTGAATTTTACAAGTGTGCGGCAAGATGGCTAAATTCGAAACTATGAGGAATAGCGAAAAATGGTCAAATGAGTCTCGGGGCGGATTTTGATGAACTACTATAAAACTATTATAAAACTGCATTATTAGATTTTTGAAAAATTTATTTCTAAAGGTACATCGGTAACCTATACCTAACCATCGGTAAACCGAAGCGAAGCGACAGCGATTAATGTGGATACAAAGGAAATAACCTGTCGAATAGTATTTGCGCATAATGAAGATCATCGTCATTCGCTTTTGAGTTTCTTTCTCCTTACCCTACCATCGACCTCCTCAAACAAGAAAAACTATCAGACAGACACACTTGTTCATGTTAATAGCCGGCAAATGAGCTGACGAGTCACCTGATGGTAAGTGGCTATCGCCGCCCATGGACATCAGCAACACCAAAGACATCACTGATGCGTTGCCGGCCAGGAAAGGGAGAAGAAAAAGAAAGAACGAACTGGCTAACGTTTCAGGGGTTTGTGTATCGCGGCAACGAATGCGACAAGTTGCATGACTTCGAGGAGCGCATGTTGGACGAGTGGCCCGACGCCGAGATACTGCTGAAGCTGGACCCACCTGGTGAAGAAGTCACCGAGTCTAACGGACAGTGTATCCTTTGTATTACCTTACTATCGTGGTAGTAATGAGTTTACATTTCCTGTCTGCACGGTTTAATCGTGTCTTACCTCGCTGTGCTGCGTTTTTGATCGTTTGTTGATATCCGGCTCGAAGGACCATATTTTTGTATGTATGAAATTAATGTTATTTGCTATTATTGTTGTACGTTGTGCTGTGATTATGGCAACTTAACTAAGCATTTTAACGAGCCGTGTAATTCTTCACTAACTTTACTACTATTTGTTACCGCGCCTACGGTTCTTAAGTTGCAATGTTTCCGAGCCGCGCGTTGTTAGACGCCAGGAAGCTACCCACGCAAAATATCATTTTTATTATTTGTCGACCGTCGCTTTAATAAATTCACTCTCTGATTCTCTGTACTTAACTTGCAAGAAATAAATGTGTGCTCCCGAAAAAGTCTTAATTATTCGCTGCAACAACCAGTTATTCCTCTAAAGAACTAACATTTGGGGACCGTGACAGGACAAAATATCTGTACAAATCGAAGGAGCGAAGAAATACGAAGAAATTAATAATATTCGATAATATTCATAAGTGTACACGCCCAGCCGGCATACAATCGAAGGAATTTTCCATAGAAGATTATCGAGATTATTCTTTGAGAAGCAAAATTATTCATCGAAGCGACTTCTACAAGTTGATATTTGTTGTTGTTGTCGAATATTGAAGGAAGAAAAGAAGCTAAATACAATATTTGAAACAAAATTTGACGGCGAGCAATAAGGAATTGGAATTAAAATCTATTGCTGGATCAGTGGAGTATCTAAAATTTCACACCGCAGGATTGGATTCCATAAAAGCTAAGTGCCCTTCCTATAATTTAACCCTAAACCTCCTATACCTATTATTAACCTATATTTCCTATTTTCCCGTAACAACTGTTTGCTAAATAATTGTTGTTAATTATGCTAAATTGTCTATTCTAAAGTTATATACTTACTTAAGTACAGAACATCCTTATCTAAATTTTAACTAAATTACATCGTTATTTAACACGTAAGCAGCCCTACCTACCCGCTAGCAAATCTAGTTAGTTATCATATTAGCTAGATATCATTTTATAACTATAATACGTAAAATACAGTACCATAATTATCTCTTATCATTATATTTCTTTAAATTTACGCTAAATAGATTCCGATGTTAAAAACTTGCTTTTAAACACATACGTAGTTACTTGTTGTACTTCATACTTACCTACCTACATTAAACAATAATAAGTAATATTTTTTCATAATTAATTAAAATTCATTAAAGTTAAGCAAATAATACATAAAATATACATAGGTACATGTAAAATATTGTTATTATTGTGAAAATTAAAGTGTTTATGCCGAACAATTCCAGGGTTCGACTCGCATTGGGTAAAAAATATCAATTTATAACGTCGGCGCAAAGAAAGGCGATCAGCTGTTTATAAACCCATTGCTTGAGTCCGCCGGTCTCCCGATACTGCTGCAAGTGGGTGCTGCGAGACATAAAGGAGCGTGAGAATAGAACTTTTATACCTTTGCTTATCCCTTTTGAGCGTTGTTTAAAAATACAAATATTTTGAAATCAGTTTATTTAATTAAATTTTGCTGTAAGATTATATTTACATAATGTCACTAAAACTAGATGATTTGAAGAAGTTAATTTTTAAGCGAAGCTCAATAAAGGGTCAAATAACTAAATTTAAAAAATACCTTGATGAATTAAATGACAAAATTAACGATTTGGAACATTTAGATTATGCGGAATTGACTTTAAAGCTTAGTAAATTTGAAATGTTGTCTTCTAAATTTGAAGAGGTCCAAAGTGAGATAGAAATTTTGAATCATGATTCTATTGGTGTGGAAATTGATGAACGTGACGTCATTGAGCGTGACATGATTAAATTAATTGCTATGGCTAATAATTTACTTGAACTAAATAAACAAAATATGGATCACTCTCGAAGGGATTCACACGCTCACTGCAGTCTCAATCATCTAGAAATTGGGATAAAATTGCCAAAAATAGAAATCGCTAAATTCGATGGTTCTTATTTTAACTGGTTAGACTTCCGTGATACATTTACGTCTCTTGTACATGATAATGAACGCTTGTCTTCAATTCAAAAATTTCATTATTTAATTTCGTATCTTGAAGGTGACTCAGCTAGGATAATCTCAAATCTTGAAGTGTCCTCAGATAATTACGCAACTGCGTGGAGTCTATTGCTGAAACTGTATGATAATAAGCGATTATTAGTCAATCATCATTTGAAATCATTATTTAATATTCAACCTATTTCTCGTGACTCTGAAAAATCATTACGATTTCTTGTTGATCATGTGACTAAAAATCTAAGAGCATTGACTAGTTTAAATCAGCCTACTACTCATTGGGATATTCTTATAATATACATGTTATCATCAAAATTGGATAGTCGATCTCTTGAGAAGTGGGAAGAAACTCGTGGTGGTCTCTCTGATTTACCGACTTTAGAAATTTTTATGAAATTCTTAACTGACCGTGCGGATGTAATTGAAGCGTTAAATCGTACTCGAGTTGATAATAATGTTAAACCGGTAAATAACTTGAATAATAAATCATATCCGCCCCGTCAAACACCATCCCATAGTTATCATCAAAATCGCCCTAATAATAATTCCTCTCATAATAGTTATCAAATAAAAAATTATAATCAGTCGAAATCGTTTCAGTCTGATATTAAAACCGTAGGTATTTATCTATGTATAATTTGTAACGCTAATCATAAAATTTATGATTGTCCATCTTTTAAGGCTAAAAATATTCAAGAACGTTTAACTGATGTTAATAAATATAAACTCTGTATTAATTGTCTCAGGCAGGGCCATCCGCAAAGTGAGTGTCGCATGGGACCTTGTAGGGAGCGCGGCTGTAAGGAGAGACATAACTCGCTGTTACATAACCCGGCTCAAGATACACAGACAACTTCAAACTTCTCTAAAGAGTGTGACAGTTCCTCTGTGGTTACTAATCAAGTCATTTTGTCTACGGCCATAATCGAGGTTCGTAATCCAAATAACAATCAATATGAACGGGTGCGCGCATTGCTAGATTGCGGCAGCCAATCGTCGTTTGTCACAAAATCGCTGCAAAAACGATTAAATTTACAAACGAATCCGATAAATACAATTGAAGTTATAGGTATAGGTAACAATTCAAACAACAAGGTGAGTGAAAGTTGTGTGGCTCATCTAAATTCAATAACCACACAATATTCTGTAACCCTATCATGTTTTATTCTTGATGAGTTGACAGGAAACATTCCAAAGTCTCCGATTCACATCAAGGATCTAAAAATACCTCGAACCATAAGGTTAGCGGATCCAAACTTTGACCAGCCTGGCCCGATTGATATATTAATTGGTGCCGATATATTCTGGGATATACTTGGATGTGAACAACGTTCGTTAGGTCCCCAAAATCCAAAGCTCCGACTATCTAAATTTGGTTGGTTAATCGCTGGTCCGATTCATTTCACCAAATTACATTCTAAAAATAATATTCAATGCAATCATGCCATTGTTTCAGATTGTACCGAAAAAGATAATTTTGACGAAATGTTTGCAAAATTTTGGTCACTTGAAGAGCTTCCTCAACAACCTCTTTTAAGTCCAGAGGACAGAAGGTGCGAAAAGCTTTTCAAATCCACTACATTTCGATTAGAGTCGGGTAGGTTTTGCGTAGAGTTGCCACTAAAGGACTCCCCTGACTGCCTCGGCGATTCATATCACTTGGCTAAAAAGCGATTTTTATATTTAGAAAAACGATTTCAGAAAAAATTCTGAATTAAAATCAAAATACGTCAATTCAGCCCGTAATTGATTTCACAAAATTTTCCAAATTTACTAAAGTTCAACGAACCTTTGCTTACGTCAAAAGATTTATATATAATGCCAAAAATCCTAAATCTAAAATAACTGGTCATTTATCTGTTACAGAATTAAATGAATCATTTAATTATTTATGTTTATTGGCTCAAAGGGAATCATTCCCTGATGATTTCAACTTGCTGTCTAAAGGCCGTCCTCTAAATTGTAAATCTAAATTGTTGTCTTTGTCTCCCTTTGTGGATGGCAATAATTTAATAAGAGCTGGAGGTCGAATCGAGTCTTCGAACTACTCCTATGAAAACAAGCATCCTATTATACTTGATTCTTCTCATCAATTAACAAAATTAATATTTGAACGCGAACATTTACGTAACTTTCATGCTGGACCTCAACTTCTTTTAGCTTCCGTTCATCAGACAATTTGGTCTATCAATGGACGACGTCTTGCTCGTCAAATTATAATAATACCCGCCGCCCACCGTGAGCGGAGGTCGTTTTCTAAACACTCCGCGTTTGATAAATCGGAAAATTATTAAAATGAGTAGTAAATCCATCGAAAGTGCGATTCACAAACTCACTCAAACTGTGATCGATCTTCAAAACAAAGTATTATCAATGGAGAAGACAATACGTGATCAAAACAATATAATCAAGAAACTAGTTAGTGTTTGTGAACATAATTGTGCGCCGGCCACTGCTACAAATATCCAAACACTAGAGGGTAGTCTGACTCCAACACGGATAATTAATGCCAGCGATCGGTCAAAGTCGGTGGTTCCCGTGTCTGTTCGGCCGAGTGAAAGACTCGGGGCAGCCGAGCCGGCCCGAGCGTCAACTTCGAACACGAGCCCGCCAGCTTCGCCGAATACGTCGCAACGTGAATGTTTAAACATTGCAACGACGACGCTTCGCGCGCATCAATCCGTAAGTGAGAACTCCGCTTCGACGGCGAACGCGCAGCGAGATGAAGAAGAGTGGGTGAACGTACAACCGAGGCGATCGCGCCGCCGTAGGGCGACCGCTCAGGAAAATATAACTGATGTAACGGTGGAAGACCCGATGCTAGAGAAAACATCAAATGTCAACAAAAAAGATAGCGGCAACAAAGCGAAGTCCGGATGGATAAAACCCATTAATAAGGGGTCCAATACGTCGGATCTTCGGATTAAAGCCGTAGAACGAAAGAGATATCTCCATATCTGGCGTCTCCTAAAGGATACTACGGAAGACAATATATTAGAGTACGTTCGGGAAATTCTAGGCGAGGACACCAATCTACAAGTAGTGAAAATTATACATAAAGCAGAAAAGGCATATTCTTCTTTTAGAATATGCGTATCAGAGAGAAATTTTGCAAAATTGTGCGATCCTGATATATGGCCTAAGGATACAGAGTATAGCGAATGGGTGTTTTTTCGTAAACACACAGAACACCCACGGGACCAGGTCAAGCACTAGAACGGTTGATATTCTGTACCAGAACGTAAGAGGTCTCCGGACAAAAACAGCAGCATTCCTACTACTGCTTGAATCAGCGGGTGCAGATCTGTTCGCCATAACTGAAACCGGGTGCAATGAATCTATCCAGAATTCAGAGATCATGTTACCTAACTACTCCGTGGTGCGTTGCGACCGCGCGGACGGCCGCAAGCAGGGCGGCGTGCTGCTGGCGGCCGCGCCGCGCTTCACGTTGCGGCAGATACGGATTTCCGAAGACGTCGATATAGACAGGTACAATTTCGAGTTGGTTTGTGCTTCTGTTTTTAAACAAAACAGATTTTTATTCACATGTTGTGTAGTATACGTCCCGCCGCAGACCGAAGCAGACCAATACGAAGTAATGTTTGACTTGTTGGAAAAAATATGTTTAAGGTATAAAAATAATGTTATAATTTTAGGCGATTTTAATTTATTTTCTAGCAATAATGTTGTTAACGATTGTTATGAATATTTCGTGGCCTTTTGTGAACTCACTCAGTGGAACACAATTCCAAACTGTAGCAGTAGGCAGCTCGACCTGGTTCTGAGCGCGCGCGACGGCGTGTCGGTAGTGGAGGCGGATGAAGCGCTGTGGCCGGTGGACGCATACCACCCGCCGCTCGCCGTCGCTGTTCCCGTCACCGCCGCCGTGGGAGCCTACAGTAACTACCGCCCACAGGGCACGCCTGATGAGACGTTTAAGCTTTGGAATTTCAATAAGGCTAACTTTCATAAGTTATACGGTTTAATCGGAAGTATTGACTGGAGCGACTTATATTTATTAAATGACCCCAATTTGGTTTTAAGCTGTTTTTATAATAAAATTAATGAAGTCTTCGATAACTGTGTACCCCTGAAAATTCAAAGGTCGGTAAATTCAAGGTACACTTACCCAGCATGGTACACATCTGAAATCATTAAGAAAATCCAGGAAAAATCCGAGTTACATAAAAAATACAAAATTAGTAAGTCCCCAGGCGATTACGAAGCGTTCTCTCGGTGCAGGGCGGAGGTTAAGGCGGAGACTGCACTCGCTCACGACCGGTACAGAGACCGCGTTCAGAACCACCTCGCATCGGATCCGAGAACGTTTTGGAATTATATAAGATCGAAAAAAGGCAACTTTAAGCAATATAACTTAGTGCAAAACGGACTTTCACTCTCGGAACAGGAATGCGCGAAAGAATTCGCACGATTCTTCCACTCCGTCTATAACCCGGAGCCAGCGCGACTAGATGTTGCATCGGTTAGCGCGGAGGTGGGAGGCAGCGGGCACGTGCACCTGGCGCGCCTGGCGCCGGCGGAGGTGTGTCGCGCACTCACACGGCTGCCTGCGAAGCGCTCGGTCGGGCCGGACGGCATCCCACCATTCGTTCTTAAGGACTGTCGCCGCGTACTGGAAGAGCCACTGTTGCATGTGTTTAACGTCTGTCTCGCAACCGCGACCTTTCCCGATCGGTGGAAACTCACCCGAGTGGTGCCGGTGCCGAAGGGACGGGGAGGTCCGGAACCGAGCGACTACAGGCCGGTGGCGCTTCTGTGTGCGCCAGCGAAGGTGTTTGAGGCGGCCGTTCACCAGTCGATGTATGCACAGATGAGAGCCCGGTTGTCCGACGCACAGCACGGTTTTCGTCCTGGGCGGGGGACAATGGGGAACCTGCTTCATATGATGACACGTGTGGTGCCTGTAGTGGATGCCGGAGGGCAGGTAGATGTCGCCTATTTCGACTTCCGGAAGGCGTTCGACACGGTCGACAATGACGTCCTGCTGGCGAAGCTGGCCGGCGTGGGCTGCACGCCGCACACGCTGACTTTTTTTGCCAGCTACCTGCGAGATAGGCGCCAGTATGTCGACTGTGGTGGACACCGTTCGGACCCGTACTGGACAAGATCAGGTGTCAGCCAGGGCAGTAATTTAGGGCCCCTCCATTTTGTTATTATGATAAATGATCTTCCGGAGGTGGTTCTAAATTCCACATGCCTCTTATTTGCTGACGACCTGAAACTAGTGCGCGAGATAGGCGACATCTCGGACCATGCAAGGCTACAGGAGGACATAAACAGAGTCGTGAAATGGAGCCACGACAACAAATTGCTGTTTAATGTGGCGAAGTGCTCGGTACTGTCGTTCAGCCGCGCGCGCGCCCCACAGCACCACCTGTATCATGTCGAGGGCGAGTCCCTGCGGCGCGTTGTGGAAGTAAGGGACCTTGGGGTACACTTCACCGCTGATCTCAGTTTTCGGACTCATGTAGTCGAAGTGTGCAAAAAAGCGTACCAAAGTCTTGGTTTCATATTGAGGCAGTCGGAAGGCTTCACTAACCTGAAGGCTTTGCGAGCCCTATATGAAGCCTTGGTAAAGAGTAATTTGGAACACAATTCGGCTATATGGGCTCCGAGGGAGATTAAATACAAGCAAATGGTGGAGCGTATCCAAAATAAATTTGCTCGATACCTCTACATGAAAATGTATGGGGTATATCCGGGGTATCCGTTGCTGTATCCCACTTTGTTCGTTCTTGGCATGGTGGGATACAGTAAACTGGAGGTCAGGTGGGAAGTCGCATTTGCAAAGTACCTACTGATGGTGCTGCGGGGTGAACGAGACAACCCAGCCATTTTAGAAGAGCTGAGATTGTGCGCTCCGTCCAACAGCGTAGAGCGACGACGGCTGCCGCCCTTGCTGGCGTTGCCACGCGCGCGCACCAACTTGCTGCGCGATGCGCCACTCACCCGAGCGTTGCGCAATCTCAACGCGGCGGCGAAACGTATTGACCTGTTCAGTTGCACACTGAATGAGTTCGGGAAGGCCGTGTGTAATATTGTAGAATCGCAAGACTGATAATGCAACATTACTAATGTAATTTGACGATTGATTTGAACACAATTGATATATGGATTTGAACACAATGTAATTTATTATTTTAATTTTAATGTAGTGTTATTTTATTATTATTTAATTTATTGACCAGTTTTACCATTTTAATATTATACTTAGGAATTGTTAATGTTTATAATTTATTTTATTATGAAATTGTTTGTTGAAATTTTAATTTTAATTGATATTATTGTTATTAATTTCATTTCAATGTATGTAGGTATTACTCTAACGCATTAGTTAAGAAACTGTTATGTTAGATGTAATTTTGAGTATAAATAAATAAATAAATAAATAAATAAATTATTCATAAGTGTATTCGATGTAAGCGGGTGCAGGGTAAAGTTTTGCAACCAAAAATGGGAAATTTACCCTCTCAGCGTGTTAATCTTGACTTTCCATTTATTTCTGTCGGTGTGGACTTTGCCGGTCCCTTTTATATTGTTAATCGGATAGGACGCGGTGCAAAATTACAAAAGGCGTACATGTGTTTATTTGTGTGTTTGAGATTTAAATGTATCCATTTAGAAATAGTATCAGATTTATCTAAAAATGCTTTTATGATGTGTTTGCGCAGATTTGTGGCACGGCGTGGTAAACCTATCGAGATTTTTAGCGATAACGGTGGCAATTTTGTTTCTGCTGCTAAAGAGTTTAAATTATTTTCTAAAACAAAATTCGGAATCTCTATCGGACCTTGCATCTCAAGAAGGTATAAAATTTATATTCTCACCGAGTTACGCCGCCCATTTTGGCGGAATTTGGGAGGCTGGTGTAAAGTCCGCGAAGTTTCACATTCGTAGAATTATGGGAAATGCACACCTAACGTTTGAGGAGCTCGGTACTTTATTTACCCAAGTTAAGCAATTTTAAACAGTCGTCCCCTTTGTCCACTTTCTTCCTCACCTAACGATCTCCTTTACCTTTCCCCCGGGCATTTTCTTATTGGAAGACAATTGAATGCAATGCCGTCTCCCAATTTATTAGAAAAAAAGGAGAGTCACCTTCAACGTTATGCTCGAGTCGAAAAACTAAGACAACATTTTTGGCAGAGGTGGCAGAAAGAATATATCGCAGAGTTGCAGCTTCGCAAAAAATGGAAGACGAACACAAGCACCCTAAAAATTGGTGACTTGGTGTTGTTGCAAGAAGATAATGTTCCTGCTTTATGTTGGCGCCTTGGAAGAGTAACTAAGTTATTCACTGGACCAGACGGGATAAATCGTGTTGCTGACGTCTCCACCATACGAGGCTGCGTTCGTCGACCACTTGTACGACTTTGCCCCTTAATCAATGAAGAGGGCTGTTGAAAACCAGGCTTTTCAACGGGGGGCAGGATGTTACCGCGCCTACGGTTCTTAAGTTGCAATGTTTCCGAGCCGCGCGTTGTTAGACGCCAGGAAGCTACCCACGCAAAATATCATTTTTATTATTTGTCGACCGTCGCTTTAATAAATTCACTCTCTGATTCTCTGTACTTAACTTGCAAGAAATAAATGTGTGCTCCCGAAAAAGTCTTAATTATTCGCTGCAACAACCAGTTATTCCTCTAAAGAACTAACACTATTTCGTATTGCAGTTGATCTATTTCGTATTACAGTTGCATTGCTTGCTCAACTTTGTTTTTGAACTTACGATGAGCAAAATCAGAATTTCAACCTTATCGCCATACCATCAAGGTATATTTTTCTTCGTAATCTCCCTAACCGCACACCAGACCTTCAAATCAACGCCGTAGAGCCAGTGATGGGCGAGCGACTGAAGCGGCTGTCGGGCAAGCCGGTGGACGAGCAGATCTTGCAATACTATGAACATAACAATGTCGACAAGTTCGTGTTCTCACGCCCCTTTCATAGACCCGGTGAGTGCCAGTTAATAATAATAATAATAAACTTTATTAAACCAAATTATACAGAGGCATGGGGTTGAGGATCGTTGGTCCCACACTAGGATTCCCTTGTTGTGGAAGACCAACACCTTCCTCTTATACTTATTTCTTATTAAATTTCACAGTACAGTTTAACTTACTAATGAGATAACGAATTACAATATAGGAAAGAAACAAGTGTATAGTAAATGTGTGTGTGTGTGAGTTGTGTTACTTGGGTGGTTTGTGGCTGACGATCCACCTGATGGTATGTGACCAGTAGACGTATTCACTTGAGCAGTTGTACGGTACGGCACACCAAGAGTTGTAATGAAAGATGTTATCTGCACTATGATACTGATTTATTTAACTGATATTAATTGATATGCTAATTATTGATAGATTATCGATGAGCATGGCGTATGCGCGGACGCGCGAATGACGTGAACTGAGGTGACAATAGTGGAAATTGCTTAGTTGCATTTGTATTGTACGCGAACCGTACAAGCCTTGTGACGAGTTGCCTCATCGTGAGCGTATCGTGGGCTGCAGAAAGTTCATGCGTCTCCACTTGAGCCATATAAAAGAGATGGAGGCAACAAGTCTCAACCCGAAACACAGTTCTTTCAGTTTTGTTAATTCAATAATATATTCCAGCGGTTTAATATGAGGATAGATTACTGATGTTCACGCTAATGTCTTGTTCTCACCAAAATAAATAATTTCAGAGGAAGCATTAAATGGTTCGAGTGAAGACGTATCTGCAGCCAACGAGTTTGCAACTCGATGGCTCGAGAGAACTGAGCTGGAGATCACCGATACGTTGCCTGGTAAGTCATTATTTGATGCTTGCCCAAGTGCAGATTGGTGGAGGGGTTAGTGGCCAATCTACTTGTCGGAAGTTTTCATGCCGCCCGATATTGACTGTTATCTTACGATAACAACCGACACCGACGGTTTACGTGCCTCCCCCCCCCTCCTCTTCCCCCCCCCACCAACTACCGACTGTTGCTTTGTCGATCACTTAAAATCGAAGCCGCCGGGCCATGAGCGCTTCAACATGTGTAGCATACCTTGATCAATCCGGCTTTACGTGCCCCCTCCCCCAAGCAAGGAAACGCTCAAGAAATGTTTACCACTAGCGGTCACCCATCAATTTACCTACCGCGCCCGCTGTTGCTTAACTTAGTCGACCACTTAAGATCGACACAAACCGCCGGGCCATGAGTACTTCAGCATGTTTACCTTATTTTTTTTATGGAAATAGCCGGCAAACGAGCTGACGATCCACCTGATGGTAAGTGGCTATCGTCGCCCATGGACATCAGCAACACCAAAGATATCACTGATGCGTTTGTCGGCCAAGAAAGAGAGAATAACAAGAAAGAAAGAACTGGCTCTCAAGCCCCCAGCTGGAACACGACGAGACTACCTAATCTCGTTCCTCGTGTGCAGGCATCCTCCGCTGGTTCCCCGTGCAGTCGACACGCACGTACTGGGTGTCGCCGCTGCAGCTGGCGCTGGAGACGCTGGCGCGCGCCAACCGTGAGCTGAAGGCGCTGGCGCGGGACGCCAGGTCGCCCGACGCGCCGCTGCACCCGCTCACCATGCGGCTGTGTGGTCAGTGCTAGATTAACAGATGTAATAGGGATGTTTACACTAATTATAAATTACTATAAATTTTTGTCTAAAATACTAGTGGTAACATTTAAAGGTACTCACTGTCACGTGACCTCAAACGCCATTTTGAGCTTATGACGTCATTGAAAGTATTTTATATGCAAATTCAACTAACTTCAGCAGACAGATAGTATTGAATAACGGATTGTGACGTCACGTGACGTTTTTGGTGGGAAATTTGATAATGATTTTTATTTATCAATTTTTGTTTTTAAATTGAAGATTATTATTTTTATAATATTTTTTCGTAAATATTAAGGTCCTATCTATAAAATTAAATTGAATCCTAAAATTAGTCAACATCCCTATTCCGTATAAGCGTGCTCGAGCTACGCACACATACACATCGTTCCGACGCGTTACTACATTCGCTTAATAGAGGCTTTGTGATAAGTGGTAGCATAACAGTTGGTAGCAGAGACTTTGTGGTCAGTTGTTACACTATAGTACGATATAGACAAGTGTAACTTCATACACGTGCGCTCGAATAATGCACGCATACGAGGTTTACGAGCGCGAAAAGTGGGATCTAATTGTATCAGTCAGTACTGTGCCATTCACTTCTTTAGTTTTCTCCATGAGTCAAGAAAATACTCATGGCTAATGAAAATATCTGGCTGGAGTTATAAAACAGAAACGCAATAGTTTTCAAGATAATATGGTCCTTCGAGCAGGATCATGAAAACTTTTTGCAAGAGTAAATACAAAATGAAAATAAGAATGTTCAGAAAATTTATGCTTTTTTTTGACGTGATAACACACACACACCGCACACACCACACACACACACACACACACACACACACACACACACACGCACACACACACACACACACACACACACCACCTTCACATTTTCACCGTCACCCAGGGTCAACTGGCAGAGAATGCCATTAGGCATTAAGTTCGCCCTTGTAACCTCTACTTTAGGTGTTGCAAAAGAATAAATAAATAAATAAATAAATAAATAACGTCTATTAAAACGGTGCCGGGTGCACGCACGAAAAATCATGACTCATCTGTCGCGTCAAGCGAGCGAGCGAACAATGGAGAAAGCGCCATCTATGAACAAAACTATATACACAATTAAGTCAGAAAGGAACAAGTTGCTGAAAAAATAGTTTAGTTCAGGAGTTCTAGATGGCGTTGTAGTATAAAGATAAAAGATAATTCTAATTATAAGTTAATTTCCAGAGATAATATTATATTCGAGCACTACTTCATCAATGTTTTGTCATGTCGTTGTCACGTTAAACTACCGTCCGTAAACCGACTTTACAGACAACCATTTTTTTAATATTTAATCTACATTTTAATACCAAACAACAACATTAGCTGTTGACATCACTACATACATGCTAGTTACAATCTGTCCATGTGTCCATCTGTATATGTGTGCAGGTATTCTGGACTCGCCGGTGCAGGGCGGGCTGGTGAACTACGAGCGCGCGTTCATGACGCCGGCGTACGAGGCGCGCCACCCGGAGGACAGGGAGCTGCTGCAGCGGTTGCGGGACTCCATCGCCGAGCAGGTGCCGCTACTCAAGTATGGTGAGTATGTATGTTCCTTATGGACTCCGAACATAGTGCACCGATGCTAATGAAACTTTCTGGCAGTGTTCAGATAAGTCCAGCGGGTTATCCTGTGAAGTTTGTGACGAGCGGGTTAACGTGTTTTGTGCATGAAATCGGGTCGCTAGTATTTTATATATATATATCAATTTCGGACTCAATTTCGAAAGATTTGGAAGCAATAATTTAACTTTGATATAAAAAGTTATATCAATATTTAGTTATAATAGGAATATAAATATTAATTGTCACGTGCGTAAAAAGTAGTGCTAATATTTCTTACCAATTAAGTTTCGTCTAAAAACGGAGTATTTTGTGTTCTTTTTTTTCACTTTTTCTTCTTCATTTAACACCTACTATCAGCTCTTTCCACATCCACCCAGGGCTGACTGGTGGACAATGCCATTAGGCATTAAGTTTTACCCTATGTTACTTAATTTAAGAGGTGACATAAATTTAAATAAATAAATAAATATAGTCTACATGATGTGACGTGTATGTGTATGTGTGTGTGTGATGGCAGCTCTGGAGGTGCACTGCGCGCGCGAGCCGGCGCACGTGATGCACGGCCACCTGCTGGACTGCTTCCGCCGGCTGCAGCAGCACGTGCACCAGCGGTACGGACGGAAGGTATGCACTGACACTTGACACATGACGTCTGACAGCTGACACCTGACAGCTAATATCTGACACCTGACATTTGACACCTGACGTCTGACAGCTGACAGCTAACATCTGACACCTGACATTTGACACTTGACATATTATTTATTTAAGGTCCATCAATATAGGATACACAAAAAAATATTTTTATGTAACCAATCTATCATCTAAAATTGGTGTTCCTGCAATTAAAGATGCACGGATTCATTTTTAATTGTTATTATAATTCATGATACTTTATGTCTTCAAATATCTTAATGTTTTACTTATTATTCATACGAGTACATCACATTTTGTCGTCATATTATGTTAAAAATACAAATACATTTCGATTACATCCCATGATAAAATTACAATAGTTACACACAATATTACAAATTACATTAATACTAATTTTATCAAAGTAAAAGTAAAGAGAGATTTGTAAAAGTAAACAACTACACTACGAGGACATCACTGACTTTAATTGAAGTAAGTAAATAAATACAATTGAGTGCCTTCAGATGTGTGACTTCGAGCCGGAGACGCCGGAAGTCCAGCTCCGCATCCCGCTGCGCGAGGGCGCGCACGACGCCACGCCGCCCGCCGCGCACCGCGTCTCCGACATCTCCACTGGCAACGAGTGAGTTCACACACTTGGACCACTGAGTCAATTATATTATATACAAGATATGCCAAGATGGCGCTGAAATTATGTCACTCGAATTTAGACAAGTGTAGCGATTTTAATTCAGACAGTTGATAGCTGCCTCTGAGTGAGGCCGTCTAGCTGTCTTTTTCACTATTATGGTTTTAGTAGTGCCATCCCTTTTACATAATTTACCAATGTAATAGTGATTGATGTAGGGAAACAAAAGATAAACGTGTGTGTGTGTTGTAGCTCGGTCGGAACAGATTTTTTGGTTGATTTGTAAGGGCATAACGTATCTATAGTTTAATATCATTGCACTGAATATATAATAGTACAGTATGACCGACGTATCTTGGCGTGTCTGAACTTAGCACAGAAGGCGGCGCAGTAACATAAGTCGGCAATGCTCGGTACGCGGCGTATTATGTCTCAGTCACACGTTAGCATGTTCGTGTCGCTTTCTCTGTCTTACATGCGCTAAAGTTCGCAAAGCCTATGTTCAGACGCGAAACAATGAATTACTCTGCAAAATCATTCAAATACATAGCGACTCGTGTAATTCAGGTCGCACAACGTTAATCGTCAACAGACGTTGATATCTAGACGTTGCCTCTCTCTAATCATAACTCTTATCCTCTCTGGCAACGTCAAGGTTGTCTTTTGTTTGTGATGACTTGTGATAGATTAGGAATGTATGACTCTTTTTTCGTCGGGGATTAAAAATATGTGGTCTTATTGCAAAAAAC
Organism: Thymelicus lineola; assembly: GCA_963932265.1. Lineage (NCBI taxonomy): Eukaryota > Metazoa > Arthropoda > Insecta > Lepidoptera > Hesperiidae > Thymelicus > Thymelicus lineola. The sequence goes on along the minus strand of OZ010703.1, from coordinate 10,917,138 downwards.
GTGTTTTAAACCACTTTTTTATATTTCACAGATCGGTGTCGAAATCTAAATTCAGTCTTAATAACGCGATCAGTTGGACAAGGTGAGTTCTGTTTTTTGTTCTCAGAATCATAACATAACAGGTTGTCCTTTAAAAAGAGTGTTGCTTCCCACTTTCTTAGCCAGTATCTGGAAAGTTAGACAATTGTTATGTATATGCATATATTCATAGCTATTATATAGTTAATTGGTTTTAATCTTAATGTATATAATATATATTTTATATTTATAGTTCGTTGTTTTCCCTCAGAAACATTGCAGTACGTGTTAGTGGTGTAGACAGTGAGCTGGGGTTGGTCAAATATGGAGTGCCGACTGGGTCGGTCTTTGGCCCAATTGGATATATTATGCACGTTAATAGTATGGTCAATGTCATCAAGACCTGCAGGATATATATGTACGCTGATGATACTTGCCTAGTGTGCAGTGGGAAGGATAGCGTTCAGATACAAGCTAAATTGCAACAGGATCTTAATAACCTAATAAAATGGTCGCACGACAATGGAATTCTAATAAACCTAGCCAAAACAAAATATATGGTTATAGCATCCCCCTACAATCAAAGTGCAAAATTGATAAATATTACGATTAAAGGGCATTCATACCAATGTTTACATACTAATCAGGTAAATAATAACTGCAACTGCGACGAATTGGAGTGTGTAACCAAGTATAGATATCTTGGTTTAGTTATAGACAGTCGTTTTACCTGGGACTTACATGTTGATTTAGTATGCAATAGATTACGTTCAGTATTAGGTAAATTGAATTACGTAAGACACTTTGTTAATAGAGGTATTCTTTACATGCTATACTATGCACTCGCAGACGCAATTATTAACTACGGACTCGGTATCTATGGACTCACTTTCCCAACATATCTAAATAAAATAAAAACATTGCAAATTAGATTTTTAAAATTATTGATTGACATTAAAACAAGGAAAACGTTAGAAAACGATTACCTGAAACTGTTTAGAATGTGTAAAGTTCTCCCAGTAGACCAAAAAGTGAAATCTATGATAATTATAGAACAGTATAAAATACCGACATATAAAAAAAACCATAGTGTACAGCCGACCAAAACGTAAACATACACAAAATAAGAAATTTATAGTACCTAAAGTTAATAATTGTTATGGCCGGCGTACAAGACAATGGTTAACTCCAACACTTTATAATGAAGTAGCAGATGTGCATAACGAAAACTTGTCTAAGTCGCAATTAAAAAGCATCCTCCGCAAACACTACCTGTCTATGTGTCCATGAAATCAGTCAGTGGTACATGTGCTTGTGACTTCTACGAATAATTGAAGGTATAAAATTTGTTGATTGTTCTGTTCCAGTAGTAAGACAGTCACACACACGTGTATCACTTGTATGATATGATATAAGTTAAGTTACAATATATGTAGTATAATATGATAAAAATATAGTAAGTAATGTATAATATGTAGTATAGTATAGTTGTAGTATAATATTATAGTGTAATAGTATTATATACTCATATTAAGTTTACAGGTAGTTGCCATATATAGATAGATATAATATGATCATTGTTATTTTATTTTGTAAGCATTAATTATATATATTGAGGACCACGAGAACTGTAATGTGAACTGCCGACAAACTGGCTTACAGTTTGGCAGAACTTAATTCTGTTTTGTTTTTGTAAGTCTTCATTGGTTAATAAATAAAAAAAAAAAAAAAAAAGATTATATTTAGTTTAAATTGTCTGCTTTATTTCTATCGTATATTTTATTGTAGTATCTAACCCTTTAAATTTCTACACACATATTTATTTACATATATATAATTATATAACTCATAATCATGTACTTACCATTTAATACCGCCATCGCTGTTTTCCGATTCGCCCAAAGGTTGGCTGGTAGAGAATGCTCTTAGCATTAAGCTCGCCTTTTATACCATCATTTTTAGGTATAATAAAGATTAAATAAATAAATAAATAAATCATAGTGTGGAGATGTGTGTTATCATTTATTTATAAAGGTCAATGTGGAATATTAGGAGTATGTGACACGTTTGTTTTGTTATAGGAACAGCAGTAGCGGCACATTGACGCCCAGACGGGAGAAGAAACGTGTCCGGAAGGTATGATAATTATTTAGCTAAACTATTACAAAATAAATTATGAGACTCTCTGTACAGATTATTAGATTTGTTGAAAACTTCTTTACGCATGCTTGAATTGGGGAGTGAGCTGGTGATTGCGTGACGAGAGCGTTACGAAAAATGTGATTGAGTGAGGCGAACGGTAGTTCATTTGCGAGTTTGTTAGCGTTATGCGAACGGTGATTTCTTGATTATTTTGTAATTTCATTTCGTTCTTGAAATACGTTTAAAGCGAATAATTAAATAAAAGATCTATTCAAAAATATTAATTTATCAATGAAAATCCATAATAAAGAAGTTTTACTTCCGTTGTGTAGTCTAACTAAAGTATACTTGTTTTTTAATGTGTTTTTTTATATTTAATTAGTGAATTATTTTACATATTCCCCATTTTCATAGATTATTTTAGTCTACAATTTTTTTTGATATAAATTGTATTATTATTCTAATCAACAGATCAGTAGTGTGACACTACGAGGGCACATGGCGAAGTGTTTCTTAATGCGTGGTTTATCACCTTTTATACACACATATGTAACATATATTATCTCTCATACAACAATGATAACTTGACCCCTTCACTCGTACAGAGCGAAGTAGGCATCCAATCCGGCAGCCTCTGGTACACGTCGGCCGCAGCGAACGGCGTCAGCAGCGCCGTCAACGTGTCGCTGCACAACGCGCTCTACAACAACAACAGTGCCAACAACAGCCCCAACAACAGCGTCGTGCTCAACAACACGAGCTCGTTGGACACGCCGGGGGCGTCGCCGCTGAGGGAGTTGAGACAGGAGGTATGTGTGACGTCATTGTGTTGGTTACAGGGGTATGTGTATGACGTCATTGTTGGTTAACGACATGACAGCGGCTTATGTGTGTAGGTATAGTTAATTTTTTAGACGAGTCCTATTTGATAAATTGTAGGTACTGTAGTGCCTTTTTATCATTATTAACCGACTTCAAAAAAGAAGGAGGTATTCAATTCGATTGTTTTTTGTTTGTTTCCTGAAAACTTTGAACTGGGTGAAACGATTTTGATGATTCTTTTTTTAATCGAAAGCTGGTGCTTGTCATGTGGTTCCATTTAAATTTGAGCGAGATCTGACGAGTAGTTTTTGAGTTATCCCTAATTTTGAAGTTGGTTATTTTTTGTCAAGAATTATTTGTAATTTAAAATTACGGCTGACACAAAATGATATTAATATAAATATAAATGAATACATACATAACAATACATTTAATGCCATAACTAATTTACTTTACTATTAATATGATATTTTTTTAAACAAATTTCAATTTATACTTCAATAAAAAATAGTGGCAAAACATTGTTTACCATATAAGACTCGTCTAAAAAAATGTAATATAAATGATATGTTGTTTGTCTTATTGACTGTAGCTTACATGCTACGGAAGGCTTGCATTCTTACTGTACTTATATCACACACCATTTCATACTGTTTAAATAATCAATCTTCAACTACTGGTTTTCTCCTGTCGGCCTTTTGGCCAAGAGCAAAGTGTATTATCTGTTCTTGTCATCATGTGCCATATAGAACATTAGAAAATAACACAATTACTGGACATTATCTACGACTTACCTACATAAATATATTTCATTATGCATTTCTAATACCTATTTGTGTCTATGTCAGTAAAATCTTAATTTTCTAACTATACTAACCCGCTTGACAGCTTTTAAACTAACACTTGGTGAAGGTTTAAGAAAAATATGTCGCACTTTCATACTTATAAGGTTGCATTTTGTTTGCACTGTTACAATTTACGTACTATCGAGCACGCACTCAACCACGTCATTAATATTTATGAAATATATTTGGCACTAAATTATAAAATAAGGTTTTTGTTTTCTAAATTGTTTGTCTATACTAATATATAAAGAGAAAAGATTTGATTGTTTGCATTGAAAAGGCTCCGAAACTACCGAACCGATTTGAAAAATTCTTTCACTGTTGGGAAGCTTCATTATCCCCGGGTGACATAGGTTATATTATATTATTTTTTTACTATTTTGCCGAAGCGAAGCGAGGGCGATTTCCTAGTAGTAAATAAAATGTTGCCGGCTGAATATGATTTTACGCAAGAACTAGACAGAAATGAGTGATCAGTTTGATTTGATTTACAGTTTTACTATATAATGCATTACACAGCCATTCACACTTAAATACAATATTACTACTATTGTAGTCGCAATATCTCGTTGCATTCGTTGAATATTGCGCGCTCACTCGCAGTAAGGTCTTGGTCTAAGTGCGAGTGAGCGCACAATATTCAACGAATGCAACGAGATATTGAGACTAGTATAGTTTTATTATATTTATTTCATTAGTAGCGTCAACAAGGTGGACACTATTACATATAATAAGTTTACAAAAAATTGTTAAATTGATTTTGATTGAATAAGTTGGTAAGTTAATGCGTCTTACCATCCAAGACTCCATCGCTACTTACCATCAAATGATGGTCATTCAAACATTAACTTTTAAAATATAATAACTTAAAATTTACATTTAAAAAACCCCTGACAGTTTTATTTACACTAAACATAGCTAAGAATCCCCGATTAAGTTACCTTTCATTCAAATAAATTAGATCGAAATCGGTTCATCCGTTTGGGAGTTACGATGCCACAGACAGTCATACAGATACACAGGCACACAGACACATAGATACGTCAAACTTATAACACCCTTCTGTTTTTTTCGGGAATTAAAAAAACTAAGTGTCATCTCTTATAAGTGCAAACCTCGAGATTATAAATATATAGTTAACACGTTGAGAGCCACGTCAACTACCGCTGGCTGACACTGACCTTTCAAATAGGCCGCGAAAAGCGAAAAACAAAAACAGCTTGGCTTTATAATACCAGCGCTTCTAACGCCCCAACTCAGAGTCACTAACGGTTACTTAAATCGCCCCTTAGTACAGAATTTGTACGGTGATTGTTTACTAAGGAGCGATTAAAGTAACTATTAGTGACTTTGAGTTGGGGCGTAAGTGACGCGCGTGGCCTTGGGGGTAATCTATGCTTGACGGGGAATGCCTTCAAAATCGGCGTGGCGCTCAACGTGTTAAAGTCAGTTAAAGACAGTTAAAGATATGTTAGTGAGACATGTCTAGAGCCTTCCCCCCCTCGTGTTAACCTTGCAGCTGTTCACGGAGCGTCCTCTGCGCGCGGAGGCGGAGCGCGAGCGGCGGCTGTCGCAGCGCACCAGCCTGCTCGCGTCCGGCCCGCCCTCCAACAGGGACTCCGTAGGTGAGTGGACTGTGGGACAGTGTGGGACCAGTCATTCATTACGTAAGGTCCAGGCGCACTCCGCACTTTGGTATGATGTTACAAGTACGTGCCGCGTTCGACGTGTCGGACCATCAGGAGGGCTGCCACGCCGTGTCATACATTCGTAATCTATCACACATGTTAATACAAAAACAGAAGACAAATCTGACATTCTATTCTGAGTCAACAGAATATTACATATTGTTTACGTTAGTAACAATGTTGAATCATTTCTTACGTATAGAGGTGTCATTTAACATTGATAATAACACAAACAATCTGTAATATCAATAATTACAGAAGGTCCTTTCTCATTCTTTGGCCGACTGTATAAATCCAACTCTATTCCAGGCACAACCGACTCAAACCAAGACGACGAAGAGCCGCCGCCGCTACCGCAGAAGCAATGCCGCGCCCTAGACCCCGAGGACAACACCAACAACAACGCCAACAACAACACCAACAACGCCAACAACAACGCGGACGCCCCCGCGCTCCCCGCGCGATACAACTACGACCTGGTCCTTTCGCCGCGACAGTCGTACTTGTACCAGTCGAAGCGACGGCCGACGATCGAGAGGGGGGATAGTTTGCCGCCGTTTGTCGAGAAGGCACCCACGCCGCCGCCGAAGAAGAAGAATCAGAGTAAGGCGTGAGTTGTAGCCATAGAGTATAGAGGTAAGGAGAGCCATCTCATGCGGAGGGAAAGTTGAAAGTGTCCAGCTGGATACTGAAAATAGAGGTTCCAATACTAGAATGGCGCTGGCTACGATATGAACACGGACGTTATACGGACGTAGACGGAGTTAAGTTTTTTGAGTTCAAATCAAATACTTAATAATAATTTATCCTAGGCTACCGCAGCGCCTCTCTTATTGGACTCGTTTTTTACGGACACTTTTCATACACATAGATGGCTCTCCTGACCTCTATACTCCATGGTTCTAGCGTACTAGGTGTGATGCGTAAAAGTAGTCACAGTATCTCGTTGCATTGGTTGACATATTACGCGCTCACTCGCACTTAGACCTAAGACCAAAGTGCGAGTGAGCGCGCAACATGTCAACCAGTGCAACGAGATACTGCGACTATTATAGTCCGCTGTTTTAATGCGAGTCTTATTTGGAAACTTGGTAATAAAAAGCGTAGCGTAATAAAAAGTAAGGCCGCAGTGCATCAGAAAGAACAAAGAATAGGACAATAAGAAACAAGTGATATTTAAGAAAACAACCAGTTTTGATTGAAATATTGGTATTTTTTTTCGATTTAGGTGACAATACTTTTAGCATTTTTTTTTCGTTAATTTTACAATACAATACAATATTCTTTATTGTGCACACTAATAAATTACAAAAACAGAGAAATTAACAGCAAATGAATTGAATTTTAATTTTGTATTTGCCTTTTTTTAATTGCAAATCACGATCAGCGATCACGATCAAGAGATCCTGTAAGATTGCATATTAAATAAGACTCGTTAAAAAAACGGAATATAAATACTTTATACATTGCGTTGTTATTGAGGCGTAGTAATCAACTTAAAAAAATACCCCACAAAATAAAAATAAAATAATGAATCAAAAGATTAACAAAAATCTTGTGAGGTGTCAAGGGACACCCGGATGGAACGAAGTTCGTTTCGATATACTCGTATATACAGACAGAGTGCATAGACGGAAAAAAATAAGACCAAAAGTTGTAACGTCATAAAAAGCGTCGTTACACTTTTTGCGTTACAATTTTTAGTTTTAATTTTTTCCGTCTAGCCCACTTTCGCAACGCGCGATATGGAACTTCGTTCCAAAATACATGACTTTCTCTGTCTCGCACAGTCATCTATCTTTGTCTAGGCTTCGTACGATATTGTATGGTAAGTATGTAGACAACACATCGACGCGTGGCACTACGACATCTAATGAGTATCTCGTTACCACATAGATATGTGTATAAATAGATATATTTGTACAAACTTATGTATAAAACGTTGAGGATATTATAATTGTTATTTATATATAAATAATAATTATTACGCAACAAGGTTTAAGTTATTATGAGTTATTTGTGACAATATTATTATTATAATTTGACATTTTATTACAATTATACAAGTACGAGTATGTGAATATTACGAAATTATCATGTACTGGAGTATCTCTCGAGTCAAACACTAACTCACAATATAGCAATTGGAACAAAGTTATATGATATTATTTTCCGACAATTGAAGAAGCAATTAGTTAGGCGAACAAGTTTTAAACAGATTAATTACATGTTATAAACAGTCTTTTATCACGTTATATTAATTAGAATAATCTACCTAATGATTTATTACTGTAATTCGCTTGTATACATATTATTATATAATTTATTGTAAATATACTTATTTAAACCAATTAGACTTCGGTGATTCATTGATGTACGTGAAAATCCTTGCTCATGAAATACTTTCGCCACCGAAAAGCTTTACTTAAAATTATAACTTAATAAGAAAAAGTTAAATAATTATGTTTGTGTGATAAATCACTTGATGCCATAAAATCCAAAGTGTTTGTATAAAAGTGTCATACGAATCATATTTTATGAAAGTGGTATCATCTTCAGTTAGTGTATTTTTGTTTAGAGAAGTATTCAGATTATTTTATAAATAAAATGATTGCTTATGTACGTTAGACAAATATAAACACGTATAATATAGCAAATCAAAAAGTTATGTACCAAGTAAGGCGTACGTATGAGTAGCCAAATAAAGAATTTTGATTGATTGATTGATTTGATTGAAATTATGTAATTTATATTATAGTAGGAAAAATATTATAAATGTATTGTGAACAATATAACTATGGTGCCATAGTTCGATTACCATTATTATAATAATATCCAATGTAGACAATTCAGTCGACAATAATTCGCTTTTATGCAAATGTGGCCATATTTTCAATATCTTGTGTGATAAATGTACCAATGCTGTTATTGTGTTGTGCGATTTTATTTGAAAAACCCAGTGATATATACGTACGACATATTTTATTTTATGTTTTTAAAAAACTATGCACATTCTTTTAGGAATTCAACTCACGCGCCGGTATTTTATTAAACAAATGATGTATTCAACGTATTTACGTAACTATAAAACGTATATATGTATTTGAAGTGTACAAATGTTATGTCTTACATATTATGTTAGTAATGTAATGATTTTTACATCCATTAAGTTGCGAAAGCTTTAATAATTATCTGTTCATTTTATAGTTCTCTCAAACTGAGATAAATAATATTTTATATATCACAGATTAATTAATCTTTTCCTGGAATATCGCGTGAAAATTTCAAATAGTGATCCTTCATTTAATATTATTGGTAATATAAAAATAATAATAATATTAAATAAAATCCTCTACTATTCGAAAGATTTTCATAATCCAACTTTAAGTGTATCATACTTAATACATAATAATGTATATTTAATTATTTTTATACACGTAAAGATGTAATTATACATAACACTTATTGTAAAATTTCGTGTAACATTAATTTATACTTTTTATTGTAACTATACCATCGGCCTAAGGTCTACAATTTCTAATATTATGACATCTTAAAATGTAAAACTTGTTTATTGTAAGTTACCTTTTAGTAAATATATATTAGAAAATATATAGGACAAAATATAACTTTTGTGATTCGATAGTATGTTGTCACAATTCATGGTTGTTTACATGCACAATTCATTCTAGAATTATGTTTTATAAATAGTTTTTATGAAAATTAAGACAATTGCAATCGTTTTTCTATCATACATTTACACAAAATTTACGGATACAAATACAGACGGCTTCAAAGAACAAAAAAGGACACAATTAATTACTATTTAGATGCTTCTTTTAAGATTCATATGAATTTTGGCATTGTAACCTACAAGTCAATTAAACTTGATACATAGTTATCAATACGCTTTATAAAGAAGATGCCTTAAGAATTAGTTAAACAATTTTATAAAACTAAAAATATATTTAAATCTTCGTGCATATTATCTTGTGTAGATAGAATATTATCTTGTTTAAATTAACTTTTTTTAAACCACCATATCGATATTAAGAAGATATTCACAAACTATTTGTAAATAAAGCTGTAAATTATAATGTATTTCGTAGCAAAGTTTTACTATAATTGTATTAGGCTTTGAATTGTTTTGAACATTCAATGTACGTTAGGCCATTCGCACCAAATATTATGAAGATCGTTGTGTAATGTAGGTATTGTATTATTTAGACGTAGATAATCGATATTTAAACTGTTGTAAGTCACGTTAAATTACCAGTAATAAATAGATGACATTATAAATATGTGTTTTATTTTACTCACACTAAAGGTATCTGTGTTGTTGTGAAAATTATTTTCCGCCCGCGGAAGAGTGGTTACACAAAACGAAATTACTAACATAAGAATCTTATATCTATATACATAATGTATATAAAACACCACAGTAAAACACAAAACCTATACATATAAAACAGAAAAAAAAACTTGAGAGGTGTCAAGGGACACCCGGATGGAACGAAGTTCCTTTCGATTTAAGTTTTGTTGTACAGCGCCATCTCTGTACAACTTTCTGAATCACGCTAGCGCCATGTATACATTATACAGAGCATACAGTACAGCGCCATGAGTTTTACAGAAGTTAAAATTCTTCACAAAAAAAAATAGCGTGATTCAGAAAGTTGTACAGTACAGCGCCATCTCTGTAAAACTTACTGAATCACTTCAAAAAAAGTGTCGTCATTCGTAAAATCAAAAAGTGTCGAAATTTTTCGTCTAGCCCCCTTTCAGAACGCGCGATAAGGAACTTCGTTCCAAAACGTTTGTACGGATGTCCTCTATAGACTCTGAAACCGTCCAACTGATATGCCTCAAAATGGTTTTATTTGAAAGGTCACCACTCTGCTACTCTTGCTACAAATATATGACCTGCTTATACCCGGTATCTATGGGTACGCAGACGATAGCACAGTGGTAGATAGATATCTACCATGTTCCAGGGTCAGTCGAGACGAAATTCAGTCTGAAAGAGAGGCCATTGGAATAACTTGGCTGCGTCGGCGTTCCCGCCTGCCTATCACAATATTAAACTCGTCGATAAGGGAATAGAAACGGGACAGAAATCTTAGACTCGGCGTAGGGGTTATAGAAGCGAGACAAGATTCTCGGCTCGACGTAAAGAGAATAGATGTAAAGGGAACCATTCGCGTGGATGTCTTCAAGAAAAGAGCGAATGGGCTTGTGCTCACCGTCATGGATCACTTCTCTACTTACCATCAGGTGGGATTGTGGTAACTTGTTTGTTGTAAAAAAAGACTCCCACTAAATCCACCACCCACTAGCCTGAAACTCAGTATAGCTTGGGTTCCTACAAATGACAACCACCGTAATCCCGTCATAATAGGGATGTTGACTAATTTTAGGATTCAATTTTATTTTATAGATAGAACCTCAATATTCACGTAAAAATATTATAAAAATAATAATCTTCAATTTAAGAACAAAAATTGATAAATAAAAATCATTATCAAATTTCCCACCAAAAACGTCACGTGACGTCACTAAACTATATTCAATACTATCTGTATACTAAGTTTGTTGAATTTCCATATAAAATTGTTCCAATGACGTCATATTCTCAAAATGTTATGTAAAGAACCAAGCGGATATTGTACTATTTGCTGATGATACATCACTAATATTTAAGTGTGAAAGGAATAAAGTAAATTTCGACGACGTAAATAGTGCTCTTTCGCATGTATCGCGTTGGTTCACTATCAATAATTTACTATTAAATGCAAAAAAAAACGAAATGTATAGAGTTTGTGCTACCTAATGTTAAAAAAGTCAGCAAATCTCTTAAACTAAATAACGAAACATTGCATATGGAGGAATCGACGGTCTTTTTAGGGGTGACCTTAGATAGTAAACTTCAATGGGGCCCACATATAACAAATCTCGCGACAAAACTCGGTAGGGCTGCTTTTGCTGTCAGGAAAATAAGGCAGTATACAGACGTCGAAACTGCTAGGATAGTCTATTTTGCTTATTTCCACAGTGTTATGTCTTATGCCATCTTGCTGTGGGGCAAAGCAGCCAATATAAAACAAATTTTCATACTCCAGAAACGGGCAGTTAGGGCTATTTATAAACTTAGGTCTCGGGAATCTTTGCGTGAAAAGTTCAAGGAAATAGGTATACTTACAGTAGCTTCCCAGTATATCTTTAACAATGTAGTTTTTATACGGAAGAATATAAACGCGTATAAACAAAATTTTGATATTAATAATCGCCATACGAAAAGAATGCATCAATTAGTTACGCCTTCGTTCCGCCTAAGTAAAGTGCAGCGATCTTTCATAGGGCTTGGTATACATTTTTATAATAAAATCCCAAAATTAATACGTGACTTGCAAATAGAAACTTTCAAAAAACGTGTAAAGACACAATTGTTAGGCAAGGGATATTATAGTGTAGACGAGTATTTAAATGACAAAGACGCATGGAAATGACCAGCTCTGCAACCAGTTCCGCTCAGAATAGTAAATACTTTTGTATTATTATCTTTTTTTGTAATATTTTTTTAAAAGATGTGCTGAGGAGTTTCTTTAGGCTTTTCTTCTCCTCCACGATAAAGCACCTTCCGAAAAGAAAAAAATGACGTGCATAAGTGTATCAGTGATACCTATATGAATAAAATATTTTGACTTTGACTTTGAATGGCGTTTGAGGTCACGTGACATTGAGTACAATTTTTAACATTTTAAATTAATGATATTTAATTTATTGTGATTGATTTCAATAAAAGAATCATATTTTAGGCCTTTAAATGTTACCACTAATATTTTAGACATAAAATATTAATTTATAATTAGTGTCAACATCCCTATTTGAGTGATATTTGATTGACAATATTACCTATGTAGGAAGCACCAGGGATTGGGCTGTATAGGCGTTGTATGTCCACTGTCCATGGGTGACGGAGAGCACTTGCCGTCAGATCGTCAGATCGTCAGCTCGTTTGTAGGCTAGTTACATAAAAAAATATTTAAAAAAATTAACTGACTATTGAATTGAATTAAACATCTAATCGGAGAGGTAAGATTTCTGACAATACTGTTACTTAGTTACTTCGCTTCAATTTTCAACTGCCTACGAAAAATGTTTCATAACGTAGGTCTCGGAAAATGCGTAGGTACCTTCATAATTGTGGCTTATTCCGTTCCAATCCACTAAAATCCATTAATAGATTACTTTCATGTCAAATCGATAATGGATTAGATTCTGTTTTTGGTTGGAGTAATCCATTCGTAGATTAAATTATGCTTTTGACTCGTAAAATAATTAGAATTTTCCTGTTTTATGAGGCTGTTCTTGGAACACTAAATATAGCATCCTCCATTTATGGGAATGGACTCAATGGACCGATGGTACCCTCTTTCCGGTATTTCAAAAAATATTTCAGAGAACTGTAATATCAGATCTGACATCTTTCTAGGTAAAATCATCCATCCATAGATCAACCTTCGGAGGTCTGCTGCTGGACATAATTATAGGCCTCCCCTAACTTGCACCACTCTGACCGGTCCTGAGCCTTTCGAAGAAGGCTTCTGAATCCAGCGGATGCCCGCTGTCTTTTTCAGGTCGTCAGTCTCCCTTAGCCTGGTACTATACCTACTCCTTTTGTCATCATAAAAATTCCTGACGCAACCTTATAGAGAAATACCGAGCATAGCTCTCTCCATAGCTGTGCGACTCTTAGGTTGTAGATTAGAGCAATAGTAAAGTACGTACCTACCACGTCTCGGAGCCGTATGTTATCACTGGCAACACACACTGACATTGTAACCTACTGGTAGCGACCCTGCCTGCGAAGTGAGAGGTCCTGGGTTTGATTCCCGGCCGGAGCAGATATTTATGTGACAGATAAATATCTGTACTCGGGTCATGGGTGTTATTGTGATGTGTTATATGACGTCGTCCATGCCAACCGCGACATAGGTATAAACCTACTGCGGGGGTATGAGTGTGTTAGCGTTTATTTATTACTGCTCGAAAACCTTTGACTTCAGCCACTGAGGTAGAATTTTGGACGACAGAATATGGCGCAGTTTCCTGAGCGCAGCCCATCCGAGATGGATTCTACGAGTGACTGCTTTCTCGAAGTTGGACTTACTCATTTGGATCACTTGTTCTAGGTAAAGGTATTCGTCTACAACTTCGAGAGCAGCGCCGTCAACAACAACCGATACGGGTGAGAGATGGACATTGGATCTGATTTTGGTCTTGTCCATGTTCGTCTTATGACCCTTTCATTGTGAAGCGCCTCTAGGAAAAATGTATCTTTTTAAAATTCAGCTCAATTTATCTATTTGTTTTCGATGGCGTTTAATTCTAACGAATTATCTGTGATAATACTAAATTAAAGACACTTAAACAATCACACTTAATTCTAAAATGGTTCCTAGGAAGTTACGAGGGGCTAACTTAAGGGAGCATTTCCACCAGAGATGTGCTATGCAGCTATGCTGCGAAGATGTGAAATCTACGCTACGAAAATATGTGACCGTTTCCACTTATACTAAGCTATGTAGCTGTACGAGGAAGATGCGCCGCCGCTAAGTAGCTTCGCGAGAAAGACGCGGGCATACTGTAGGTACTCTGCTCTGCACATAATGTAGCTACACCACTCGCGACGGCCCATATCAGGCATCCATAGCATGCATCCATAGCACACATCCATAGCACACATCCATAGCACGCATCCTTCCATATAAAAAAAACATATCTTAGTTGAATCCGTTTCCACCAGTGCTAAGCTATGTGCACCAATGAATATGATTGGTGGATATCAAACGCGAGCACCCTAAGGCTGCTTTTCCACCAGAGATGTGCTATGTTACGTTGCTATGGATGCGTTTGATATCCACCAATCATATTCATTGGTGCACATAGCTAAGCACTGGTGGAAACGGAATCAACTAATGATACGACGGATGCGTGCTATGGATGTGTGCTATGGTGGATGCGTGCTATCAGTCCTGGATTTGTCAATAGGCCGTATAGGCCGCGGCCTAGGGGTGACAGTGTCCTAGGGGCGGCAGATTTCAGAGGAGGCTCACTCGATTTCAGAGGATAAAAAAAAGTCAAACAAGTTCACTGATTTTCATTTCTCATGGTTATTAACACTAATACGTTGAATCCCTATAAAAACTCATTCCTATCGAAAATTATCTATCCTAGGTACTGTTAGACGGAGTAGCGCTATGACGGACAATGAACATCACTACGCTCGCGGCGATAGGTTCCCATCCCTAACGAGAGTTTCACAGCTTTCTTCCCGCGCTTTGCTATCGATACGAAGTTGTGTTTGAAGAATAAATTGTTAAACTATAAAATAAAAGTGTTCCTATTAGTACCTACATGTTAATGTACCTATTTTATCTATATTACTATTTAATTATTATTTTAGAAAGGTACATGAGGCAGCGGAAATAAAGTGGCCTACACTCATAAAAAATATAAATCTGGTACTGCGTGCTATAGATGCCTGCTATGGGCTGTCGCGAGTGGATCTCTCCTCACCGCGCCGTCCTCGCAGCTTCCCTACTATCGATACATAGCATAGCTCGAGCATCGCATCTTTCTTCGCACAGCATAGCTTAGTATTGGTGGAAACGGTCACATATTTTCGTAGCGTAGATTTCACATCTTCGCAGCGTAGCTGCATAGCACATCTCTGGTGGAAAAGCACCCTAAGAAGTAGGTGGATCGTCCTACCTACCTACATACTAAGTAGGTAATTTAATTTAATGCAATAATTAACTAATAACGTAATTAATTAATAACGTAATTTAAGGTGCGTACCAACTTAATTGAAGAGTAATTTTCCCGAAGCGAGGCAACTCGGGTTACAAGTTCAGCAGCCCTGGATCTAGGTGGGCGGCAGTTTCAGGGGACGGCAAAATCTATGCCGTATGATTAAAAAAAAAACTTGCTCTACAAAGCGCCTACCATACAATTTATCACGGGGTTCTTATTGTCCCATTCACGTAAAATGCCAACCAATTATTTGTGAGTTTTTTTAAAGTAATTTTTCTCAAACGCTGGAGAGAGGCGCGCCGCTATCAAGTTTCTGCCCCGGTTCGAAAAAATTGTATATCCGGGGCTCAAGTCCAGCATACTGCATACATCGACTGTGTTTGACGTCGCCTTTCCTAAACGCTGCAGGCTCCAAGTTATTAGTTTGCTGACGACGTTATCGAAACCAATACTTGCTTAAACTGTATAGTTCGCAACTTCAGACAACTTCTGCGGCCGCCGGTGCTACTGACAACCTCAAAGGATTTATTATAACAGGTAACGAACATCTTGTCTTATACCTGGTGAGTTGAAATTTTATGTTTTTGGTATCTAATACCTATAATATTTTTCAGTACTACTTAGGTTAGGTTAGGTAGGTACTCAGGTTTTATTTGAACCTTTCCTCATTGCAGACATAACTAATAATGTATCGTCATGGAAGACGCATGATTGTACACCACTCTCTTGGAGATTTTATGGCTTTTTAACCGACTTCAAAAAAAGGAGGAGGTTCTCAACTCGACTGTATTTTTTTATGTTTGTTACCACAGAACTTTGGACTGGGTGAACCGATTTGAATGATTCTTTTTTTAATGGAAAGCTGGTGCTTTTCGTGTGGTCTCACAAAAATTTGAACGAGATCTGACAATGGCATCCATGTCTTAAATTTGCATTAAGTATGTGCGCGATAAATGGACGAATAAGTCAATATCGCGCTAACGGATTTCGATGATTCTTTTTTTAATTGAAAGCTGGTGCTTGTCGTGTAGTCCCACATAAATTTGAGCGAGATCTGACAATGGTATCCATGTCAAAAGTACAATGTACTTCATTTGAAGTCGGTTATTTTTTTGTTAAAATGTTAGATTATCACAGTTCGAAGTGTTAAGAAGTCATTTGCCACCTCCAGGACTCCTCAAGAACTCCAGTTCTTCCACGCGATGGATGGACTGTTCCAATGATAATAAGACCGATGACCTGCCCTTCGAAAGACGGAATCACTTAAAGAATCGAATCTATTACATTTTAGTCACTCTTCTGAAATTGAATTTAATAGATCACTTGTAATCAAATGTAATCAATGAAAATACATTTTCTTTACATACATTAAACATTCTAACATTCTAATCTCGCTTACCACGTCTAATACCGCTTACCGCGTCTAAATTTAAATTGCGGGCCCTGGGAAGCCCAAGTACTTATGCCTCATGCCTCGATGCCTCTCGGTAATTCAACCCGCAAACCAGTTTGGCTTCCGGGATTGGTTCACTCGGTCCTATCCATTATATCGCCGAAATCCTTCTATAAATTGCTCTATGTTAAGGATTTTGTTTGATTTCAGACAGCTTTTACTAAGTTTCCTACATTGCAAGTAAATATCATCGAGCGATTCACTATTACCGATATTATGACAAATAGCGTAAGTAAAGAACAAAGAATTATTAAATCGACACTAAATTATAAGACCACTTAGGTACCGTGCGTATCGCGAGGAGTGGCGTAGCTACCGTATGCTGATGATGCTATCAATGATACGAAGCCTCTAGGATACTGGGGCCCCAACGCGTATAAACAAAAATTCATAAAATACTTTAGGAACCCCGTCGGAGCGGAGGGCTCTCAACAATTTTACAAACATATTTTTAAGGTGACTGGGTCGATTTTGCCGTCACTGAGGTGTTTTTTCATAGTGTGGTTTTATGAGTAAAATTGGGGCACGATCAGAAGATCCTTAATATTATTAGTACCTAGTATAACAAAAAATTGTGTTTATTTTCGTTATTATAATTGAAAAAAATATATGTATACCTATTGAAAAAGAAAATCTAAGAGAGATATTATGGCATGACCATAAAAACCCCTCAGAAATAACATGACCGCTTTACCCACATAGTATATTTTAATCTATCATCACATTCAATACCGATTTCTAAAAGGTCAGGTGTAGGCGGAAATCTTATAACAGCTCAAAGGCAAACCTCTAACGGTAAAACCATACGACGCGAGTCGGAACCACGGTCGAATTGGATCCTCGAATTATCGGAACATAAGTCAATGTCTCGGAATAGATAACATCCCGCGGGAGAAATCGGAGATTTACGAGCGAGGAGAAAGTTTGATTGCGTTCTGATTTGTCCTTTCTATTGACTTGGAATAGGTATGGATATATTGTCTGTAGATACGAAGGATATAGTCGAAGGATTATTTCGGTTGGTTTAAGTTCTGGGCGTGTAAGCTTTTTCGAACATATGTCCAAGCCAATTTCCCTTGCTTCCCTTTCTCCATCGAACGACACGACGCACGGCGGGTATCCATCCTTTTGTCGTAAACATCCCGCCGGTACAGACGACGCAGTTTGCCTCGTCATTCGTTATGTGCAACGCGACGGACTGGAATTACTTACCTGCGTCGTCGTTCCCGCCTGCCTGTGACGTGGATGTTTTGAAAAGAGTGAATAAGCTTTTACTGAGTTAATGTGCTCACAATCATGGACCTCATCCCCACTTACCATCAGGACGGATTGATGATGATCAACGGATGAAAAATTATTATGTAGATTCCTCGTGTTGGTGGATTCCATACCACCCAATTTAATCCCGACAGTAGGTACCTACCTTTTTTTCTGGAAATAGATCTGAAGGAAGGGTCCCTCCCTGGATTCCTTTTCGACTTCGTCGTTGATGTCTATGGTGTTAATCATAATCATAATCATAATATTTATTTGCTGAATTTAGGTATAGATACAACATTACAATTCATTTCAAGTCCGCTAAATTCTGCCTATCGGCGTGCAAATAGTCATAATATAAATTTCATGCAGTTAAACATATTCCAGTTATATAAATTATTATAAATTAAATTTAAGTATTCAGTAATGTCAGTTTATACATAGCAAATGTCAATAGATTTCAATTAATTACAATTTGTCACTATGTGTTCTTAATTATTAATTATAATATGTCAACTTATATATGTATACTTAATGTCAATTAACTCATCATTCCAATTGATTAATACATCTGGTCACTTTATTAATATCATTAATGGTCATGTTTTGTCATTTAAAAAGTCATTGATTGTGTAATAGGCTTTGTCAATCAAAAGATCCCGGAGTTTATGCTTAAACTGAGAGATGTTAATTTCCTCATTTCTTATTGTGGTGGGCAATTTGTTATAAATTTTTGGTGCCATTCCAAGCACACTTTTCCCAAGTAGTGCAGAATTTGAAGTGGTTGCACATATTTTATTACCAAGGCGCTTACTATTAAACATTGTATATGATTTGATATTGGACTTAACGAAAACGGATATTTCGAATATATAAATACAGGGCAAAGTTAAAATTTTAAATTTCTTAAAATATGGGGTACAACTGTCTCTATTGCCAATGTTTGCGATGGCCCGTATGCATTTCTTCTGAGCTTTGAAGACCCTATCTTTATCCGTTGAGTTCCCCCAAAACATTACTCCATATCTTAGTGTCGCTGATACGTATGCGTGATAAGATGTCAGCAGTACTTTAATATTACTTATCCTTTTTATTAGCATCCTTAGTGCGTACGCAAATTTACAAATTTTCTTACAAATAGTGTCAACTTGTGGTTTCCAGTTTAATTTTTCATCAACCCATAGTCCCAGAAACTTAACTTTGTCAGTTGTGTTAATGACACTACTTCCATAACGCAAAGTAATATTTGGTTTATTTACCCGTTGCTTAAAATGCATGATGTTTGTGTTCCTGATGGTATCCATGGGCTCCGAAGACCACTTACCATCAGATGGCTTGTAGAAGCGGTTTGTCGGCTAGTCACATTAAAATCTCGTTGACTGTGAATTGACTGACTTCACATCTGAGAACCGCAGAAAAATAAATTAGGTAGATATTCACGACGTTTTTAGGGTTCTGTACCTCAAAGGACAATACAGAAACTCTTAAAGGATCTCTTTGTTATCCGTCCACTTGTCTGTCTCGAAGATAAAAATTCAATTTCTACACACTTTCAAAAGATGCAGAATTTGAATCCCTTGCAAGTTGTACGTTAACACATCTAAATGTTTTGCATATTACACCACCTGTGCATATTGTGCATGTTACTCTAGCTACTCCACCTTCTAACACTAAAAGCCTTCCCTGAAAGCCCCAGTTGGAGTGTATCGTTAGTTAGCGTACGAGCCTGAATTATTTATCAACTGTGTTAAAGTAATTTCGAACACTAGATGCATTTAATGTTGGCTGCTGGCGGTAAGATGAATATCCGCTTTTAATGTATCTATACCTTGTAGTTGGTCAGTTGGTTGGTAATTGTGTTTGTTGCACGTCATAAAAAGATGTAAAATGATTTATTTGTTGCTTTTAGCCCTACCTACTAATACAATATTATAAATTTGAAAGTTTGTGTGAATTTTTGAAGTAAAACTTATTAAGCATCGTTGTGATTTGAAAGTCGATGAAACAAAAAATCGACAGTAAAAAGAAACCAAATACATAAATTCATAAGATTTAACGTGGGAGAAAATAAGATAGGAAGCATTATACATTATTTCATAAGTTCGTGGTTTTCTTTGACTTACATTAAAAAGTGCTAAGTTGTATTCATAGATGGCGCGAGGAACAAGATAGATGATTCGTTTTATTGATGGATAGGTGGCGCTAGCTACTCATTTCACTCTTCATATTATATTAAGAGATGGCATTAGTTACTACTGTTTTCTTTTTATATTAAAATTCTTCAAATACAGAATATTTTCGCGACTATCGAAAAAAAGGGAAAACAACCAAAATTTTTGAAGGTTTCAATTCTGCCACGTGTGAATTGCACACATTTTAATTCATTTTTAGTACTCTTTCACTCAAATAATAGGTCGGTACCTACTGAACGGATTTTCATGAATTTTGCGCACAGATAGATCATGATCTGTAATAAGTTATATTATCCTGGAAAACGCAACCAAAGCCGCGGACAAAGCATTAGTTCCAAATAAAATCATAATATCGTTGATCTATACTAATAATAAAGAGGAAAGATTTGATTGTTTGCATTGAATAGGCTCCGAAACTACCGAAGCGATTTGAAAAATTATTTCACTGTTGGGAAGCTACACTATCCCCGAGTAACATAGGCTATATTATATTTTCAAAAAAATTAGGGATCCTTAATAAAACTCCAATAATGTAACCCAAGGTGTAAAAAATAAAGAAAACCGAAGCAAAGCGAGGGCGGTTACTCGTATAAAATAAACGACTTCGCAGTACCTGCCACTGAGTTGTTATTCAATTTTCATAACAGTAAACGATTTATTGATTTGTTACAAATTTTAATGTTACTTTAATTTAACAATACTAATACATTCTGGAATGAAACCAATATTTGTTTTTGTGTTAAAATAGTGCTTGTGGTCGCACTCCTCCGGAACGGTTCGACCGATATTTATGATTTTTTGTGTATATTTGGAAGATATGAGAATAGGTCATAAAGTCATCATCATCATCATCATCCTGCCCATTTCCCAATTTTATTTGGGGTCGGCGCAAAATAGGTCATAAAGTATCTCATGAAAATACCGCTGGGTAATTAGGGTGTCTCTACCTAGAAATTTTTGTCAGAACAGCGTTTGCCGAATCAGCTAATTATGTTACAATATTGCTGAGCTTCATCCTTTTAATGGCCTACTACAGAGCACGAAACCTTAGAGCGTTCTTCACCACACTGCTTCAATTCAGTCCATTCCAGTAAAGAAGGTATAATATAGTGGCTAAACCAAGTGTCGGATATTCTCTAACGGGTGCTATCTAAAGATAACCGAATTTGACGGTTTTATGTGTCCTCCGAAGCTTGGAAACGCTCAATTTATCATCTGCGTGTACTAAGTGGGTCACCAATAGGCCAAAGCCCATAAAGTATTTCGATCACTTCCCCAATTTTCTTAACTATTGTCTCAAAGTTGAATCGAGCTAAAATAATCTGTTAAAATATAAAATTTAACAGTAAACAGAACTTATCTACAAGGTGATATTCGAACACCCATGCCATGTAAATTGGGCGAAACCCCGACTCATCCAGTCTCACATTTATTGACGTACCTACCTACATTTTCCCTGGAGCTACAAAAACTTTTGTCCCTTTGTATTCCAAGAGACAAAGCCCACGGTTAGTTACATCAGTTCAAATGAAGGCTTCTTTTTATATTTAGAAAATAGTTTTTGTGTCTAAATTTATGCTTAGTTACTTTTGAGTTGACCTTTTTATCCTAAATTAATCTTTATTTATTACTCTTTTGATTGTGACATTCCTACAGCTAATGAAGCGATTCCTTTTTGTATGTTGAAGCGATGTCGTAGAGTGATGTTCGAAAAGCGTTTGTAACAAACCTACTTCAAATAAACTTATTTCATTTCATTTCCTTTTTATCTTTTGAACATGTTAGACGCTCCGAAAAATAGGATCTATCTTTGTTGATACACGAAGATGCATTTTTGCTACACAGTATGATAATTTAGCAGCAGTAGGGATTTAAAATAATTTTGATTGACGACTCCGAGGCGGTTTTGCAAGGTCATTTTGCAAAGCGAGAGGAACCGGGTTTGATTTTATACGGGATAGACATTTATGTGACAAATCAATGATTGTTCTTTGTAATGTCTGAATATTTGTGATGAACTTAATTTATGAGTGTCTTTGCCTTGACACATGATTAGTTCAGATATGTGAGTGTATTTATGAGCGTTTAAAAAACGAATAAGATTATAAAAACATACTTAATATGATTGATAGTGTTAAAAATAATCAAAACAATTCAAACTATTTAGTACAGGTTAAGACAATTAATGATGTTACGATTGTACAACCAATAAAATCATCATTTATAGATGTCTAAGAGTAAAGGTTACATTAAGACCGCCCTCTGAGCCCTCTCTAAGCAAGCATTAGCTATCATTTGTCACGTTCAGACATCCCAAACACCGGCTCCAGAATGTTTTGCTGCAATTTTTCTCATTATTCATTTGTCACGAATATCCCGTGTCATGGTCGGTCGGTGCGAACTTCATACAACTTGGAATATTCAGTTGAGGTGATGTGACAAATGTCTGGAGCTGGTTCTGAAATGACGGCTACGATTTGGTTGCTTAAACTTTCTTGGAAGTACAATTTTTCAAACCACTCAGGTCTTTATCAGGGGTTAAATTCTTAGTCCATTAATCAGGGCAAGTTCAAAGTTTTTCTCAATTTCTCTGTTCTTGTTTGGTTAGAAACGCATCGGTGATGCCGTCAGTCTGATTTTCATAGATGGCGATGGTCCCTTACCATCAGGTGGATCGACAGTCTTACAAAGTAGGCTAATTTACTAATTTACAGGTTTTGTTACGATGAACCACCAAGTCAGTGATTTCAAATTAAAAATAACTTAGTTTATTTTATTTTATTAGAAGAACCAACAAGACAATTACATTATTAATACATCCAAGTCATGGATAGACTTAAGACTTAATGTAGTCTTATTATAGTATTTTATTAATTGTAATTAATCATGGTTCACACTTCACAGTTACCCACTCAGGTCTCATAGCCCCACACTAGAATTCCCTATGTCATGGGTGCCAGGTGTCCGCCTCGCTGGAGTCAAATCCAGGATTCTTGGCACAGCGCGGTGTGGTAACCATTACGCCACACTCCTTTATATTTTACAGAAACCTCAGTGTCCCATTAAGTCCTCAAACGTATGATATTATTTTTTCTATTGTGTTGTGAGTTGTGACCTATAATAGTTACCTTTTCTGTATCTCTACCGGCTTTCTTTCTTGTTTTCTGGAAACGGTCGGCTGGAAAGAATGCTCGAAGAATTATGTCCACCTTTTGTACCACTTTGTATTTCGGGACAACAAAGGATAAATACTTAATCGAAGGAAGAAACCTGAAAGTAGTTTGTTCCGAATTAGTAACTGAATCTATCGCAATAATTTTACACCATGTCATATTTTGTCTTAAAAATATAAAAAAAAAATGTTACAAGTTAGACACCTAATGCAAAACATCGACATTTTGAACAATTATTAATTTATGTGTAAGTAATTGACGGTAAAAAAATAATTAAACTAATTATTGTATTATATAATGGTGATTAATATTTTTAAACACCCAAGATGGTTAATGGTTAACCGTGTGTATTAACCGATTAACGGTGACCATGTTTATGCGTGGACATTTATTATAGACATGAAAAATTACGGTCCAGTAAGTAATTAACTTATGGGGCTTTGTCATCTCGTCAAGAAGCGAGTTCCAGGTTCTACAAAGAAAATGAAAACATCATAATGAATCCTGCATAATTGGAAGTCTTTGTGGCTTACGCTATCCTAGATTTGCAGATGGCTCCCTGAGATATTTAGGTAATCCAATACTCGAGTGTAAGGATTTGTGTATAAGTTAATGATAAAAACAAGAAAAGTGATAGATTTTTTTTATTTAGCGATATAATACTTTTGAATTACGATAATGACTTATGATCGTTCGTTTACTAACCCCAATCCCACATCGGATGGGTATCCTAAGAAGCGTCTATATCCGGCCCGCAGAGGAATATCCTATTAGTTATTTCCTATAAGCTATTGGAATTGTCAGCTATTTCCATAAAAGCTAAAGCTGGCTAAAACTTACTTTCTGGTATATTTTTACTTTAACGCAATTGTGACAGGCTTTGGACATCGGCTAACTATTTGTTCCACATACACTTTGCTCCTTAAATGAATTAAGGACTTTGTGAAGACGTGTAATTGGCAAAACAAGTTTATCCTTGTGTCTCGTGTATTCTGTCACTGAAATACCATTAAACAGATAAATGTAAAGACATGACAAATTTTAATAACCTCTACATTAAGTTCAGTATCGAATTCCAAATGACATTATCATACGAATATTACTAACACAAATGATGCAAGTTTTGTTGGTCCTAACCACAGAATACAGAGACCTGTATTCTGTGGTCCTAACACTAATTCTGAAAGGTGCTTTGTCATGAAGAGGAAAAAAGAAAGAAATGATAGTTTTTTGACTTATTACGTAACACCTTTTGATCTTAATGCCGTACAGAGCAGAAGTCATTAATGCTAAGCTAGCTAACGCTAGTGAGGCACGGCGATCGATCAGTGAGACTTCTACTCTTTCGATAAATTAGCTAAATGTCACGAGATTATTTAAGAAGGTGTTTGACACGAACAATTTATTACTCAGGCATCAGCTGCACGCAGCCATTATTTATATTCTTTGTAGTGCCAGTTTCTGGGAAGACGAACGAGAAAATGTCTAATATAGGAGCAGTTTTACTGGCTTATAACTGCATAGCTTTAGGACTTAGAAGACAAATGGTCGTTCTCTAAATGCTATACGTGACTTCGTCCGCGGAAGAGTGGTTTCACAGAATGAAATCACAGGTATTATAAGCTTGTCAATTATCCCAACGGAAAATAGAACCGGGATACAATCCTTATTTTCTTCTCCTGGACATTGACTATCTATGTGCCAAATTAAATATTAACCTGTACAACGATTTTAGTGCATGATTAAAAGACAAACGTCCAAGTATCTTCACAAACTTTCACATCTATACTAATATTATAGACGTAAACTTTGTTTGTCAGTTTGTGACGTTGCAGGGGTAATCTCTGGATCTACTGAACCGATTTTGAAATTTCTTTTACCAATAGAGAGGCACATTACTTGTGTCATAGCCTATCTGATTTTCGGAAACTCATCCCCTGAGGCCCCTGAGGGGTAAAAATAGGGGGTTGAAAAACATACAAGTCACAAGTTGCTTAACAACGCCATCTACTGAAGTAGCTTTAGTGTTGCTACTCGCCAATAGATGTCAGGAAGAGTCTATTGTAGCAGTTTTTCATTGCCTGAAAACACGGATAAAATGACTTTTTCTAAAAATTAATCCTAGCTAGATCGATTTATCGCCCCCAAATCCCCATACCTACTATGAAAATCGTTGGAGCTGTTTCCGAGATTTAGAAAATATATACAAGAATTGCTCGTTTAAAGGTATAACATATACACATAACTGTAAATTTTAAAATTTAAAATGCCCCCGACAATTTAATAGTTTAAAAATCGATATGGGGTTCAATTCCATACAATAAGCGGTATTGTATACTATAGGAACTGCAATAGACTGCCAACAACATCTGATGACAGAAAAAATGTCCCTGGTAAGCAATTGTAATGAAAATGCTATTCTATTTTGGTGCCTCATTAAAAACATCTCAATTTATTGTAGTTGCCTACCTCATTAAGCCGAGCGCAGTGGGACCGTCCAGCCTCAGATAAAATTCCAATCACTATAAAAGTGTTATTTATTCCACTGCAACCGTCCTCCAATCAGCGCACTTTCATTCTAGAAGGATCTTCTGCTGTCAAAGGCGTTCTAGTTTGCCCCCCTGCGATATGGTGTACAAGTCTTTGGTTTTTACAGGATTTATTCATTATTTCATATGACCCGTATTTTTAAAACATGATGTATTAGCTTTACCACTATTGACGAAGTTATAGGTGCCATAGTATGCCTACTACTAGTAAATACATAGTGTATTTGTAGCCCTACGTTACATATTTATAGCCCCATAATAGTATTCCCTGTGTCTTTCACAAATTGATTATCCTGTATTTTTTTGTATGTGCAAAATAAATAAATAAAAGAAAAAAAAGAAAATGAAGTTGAAAAACACGTGGTAGAAGTGAAACTTTCCAAAATTTTGGTTTCAAAAATGAGATGAAAAAGTAATAAATCGAATCTTAAAGCAATAAATCCAAGCGCCATCTATGAATACAACTTAGCACTTTTTAAAAATCTATCTAGCAATAAAACGAATGTTCTATCTTACTCCTCACGCCATCTATGAATACAACTTAGCATTTTTACTGTCTGTATAATCGGCCGGTCGATCGACAGAATGCAAGAATGAAATTCTTATTTTTTGTTGATAAATTCTTTGAAAATATTTAAAAGAGCATTTGAAAGTATTTAAAAACAGTATAAAAAAACTAAAAAAAAAACTAAAAAAAAGAAATATTGTGAGACGCGAACCTGCGCATCAGGTATTGTGTATCTACGTCCTGACCATAATTGAGCTACGGACAAGTTAAATTGAATGACGAAATTAGCGGTTATATTATCTTACCTGTCGTTGCATCCGGTTTCAAATCACTAACGATTCTAAAGAAGTTTCACTTCAAAAAACCCGCCTGCTATTAAAAAGTCTATCATGATATACCTTTTTGAACTCCTTTTGATGGCTCTTTAATTTGATATCCATATTTTTTGAAACTTCAAACAATGGCATCACAGCCATCATATTTTTTTTATTTCACTTATCTAAAACACTAGGATTATCAAGACGAATCTAATGATATCTTAATTACATAAATCCGTATTCGAATACACGCATACATTCATACCAATATTTGTAATACACCTTTATTGATTTTTTCACACCACACCATACTTTATTAATATCATTACTGGTCATGTTTTATTATTTAAAATGTCATTGATAGTGTTATGCTTTGTCAATCAAGACATCCCGGAGCTTATGCGAGCGATATAAAAGTCATAATTTCTTATTGCGATGGGCAGTTCGTTGTAAAAATCCAGTACAAAACGTCGAACGTGGTCACCCTACCCCACCCAACCCCCGAGCCATCTTTTAAGAATGTGGGTCTCAGCCTAGCGCTGAGGCCCTACAAAATATGGTTTCAGCGGAAATTCAACACGATTCTCACAAATAAATTATTTCACTCGTATTTCCTGTTGGTTTGGGCTTTGTAATAGTTGGTACAGGCAGCAAATGAGTTAGGTATGAAGGATATAATACAAACTTACTTTCCATGATATTTAATATTACATACGTAAGGTTTCATTTATCATTGATAATAATACAAAAAAAAACGTGTGTGTACAAAATGTTCGCACGTAAGACGTTTGTACTATTTGGCATATCAGAGATTTCATCCCGTATGCCACAACTCTGTTTGTAAAAGGAATCAATTATTAGTTAACTTCATCATGTCGCGTTTTGGCTGTCAGTGTGCGTGTGCATCTTAACACGGAATCTTGAGAGACGGTTATTGCTTTTGATTAAACGAAGGCTTCATGCTTTAACTACAGCTATATGCAGCTAACCTTTCACACTTTGTTAACACCTGTTCAGAATGAACAAAGCGCTTTGCATCGGCGCTTTGCACACTACAAAAGATCTTGCTTGCGTCGGTGTTTTTCGTCTCATTATAACCCAGGATTTATCCGGGATATCCGGTGGCGCTTAGAATTAATGGCTAAAGGTTAGAAGGTATTGTGAAACTGTATAGTCTTTCAGTTTTAAATGTGCTAAGGAGTTCCTTCGCCATTTCTCCTTAATGAAAATACATCCGAGACTGCGGTAGAAGCAAAAAATCAAGTGCAATGCAATTTGAAAGAAAATGCTGTTCAGAATCTAGCTGGAGAATTATTTGACATAAAAAAATTGCTTCACACTCAATATCACTGTGTCGTAGGTGCCATGAACAACAGACCGAGAACAGAAATTCAAACTCATATTCGGTCCGATTTTGTTTTGATCTTGAAATGATAACTGCAGTAGTCATACGCAGAGCTTGTTATTTATATTACGACCCTTGAAACAATGAGTTGTGTTACTATATTACATTATCAAGGAGTCAACTATGAAGAGGCAGTTATGGCAGTATCGTAAAACTGCCAGAAAGTAACGCTTATGATCCGTGAGAATATATTATTATTACGGGGAGAGAGGAAACGCGAGAAAAAAAATACTACAACGCGGTGTGAAGCGATGGACGAGGTATTTAATATATTAGAAATGTGAGTTGTGTAGTAGATATAATATTTAGTAACCTATAGATTGGCTGGTATCATGTTTCTGCTCGCTTCTTTAGAATTTGAAAAGTTATCTTTACAGCTTCACATGACATAGTACAAATTATTATACACATAAGTGGTGAAACAATAAAAATAAAATAAAAAACACTAGTTCAACATACCTTTCGAGTCCTAGTTGTTCGGTAATTAATTTCGTTCCGCCATTATTATTATTATTCCGCTTATTCCGCCATTCAACAAATAAAATAAATCCCGATAGCAGGAACATAATGCATTCTATTCACAACTAGGTAGGTAGGCACTTATAATTTTTGCATACGAATTTGCGTACAATTTTAAAAACTACAATTAAGACTGCGTATAATTCTTGAAAGTTCTATAATACCTACCTACTTACCAATTGGAACAATAGTAATGCTTTGAAATATTCTGAATAACAATTATCATTAGTATAATTACTATTATCATACCATTGAGCACAAGTTTCTTTCACCGCGGTTTGGCTTATACTTTGAGGAGAACGGAGAACATCCTTGTGATGATTTTCTTCACCGATGAGGAGAAGAAATAATGCTTGCAATATTTCTTTCTTTCAATTTTAATTTTTTCTTCTTCTTTCTTTCTTGGCCGGCAACGATGATGTCTTTGGTATCGCTGATATCCATGGCCGAAGATAGCCACTTACCATCGTGGAACGTCAGCACGTTTGCTGGCTATTTCAATAAAAAAATACTGGAAAGTTTCACATTCTCACTATCTCGCACTAGGAGTTAACGACTCCTTCGCAACTATTTCCATCGGCAATGTTTTCTACGGCCTGGAGCTCCGCCCGGCAATATTTTCTGAGCCCTATCTTTCCAGTCTGTGTATAAAAACGGATACACACATAATTTGATAGGCTTTTTATTAAGAGTTGGGCTCGTAACCGCGATATATCTCATTTAGGTAAAGGATTTATACGATACCCTTTTTCCCTATGTAAAACTTACACTAAATACATAAAACTTACGCTGCTTATTCTAGCATGGTAGTTTTGCGTAATATTTTAGCAGGATACATTATGGGTAGAATCATCACTGTTTGTGCTCTCTTCACCGAAAATTGTGCATTCTTTCAGAACCTAATCACCTTCAGTGAAAGTTCTGCTATTGAAAACAATACAACACACCTAATATTATATATTCATAAAGCAAGCAACGCAAATCTTACAGTCGAATACTAAAACGGAATTTACTGAAACTCAATTACAAGTGCCTCCCAACTAATTGAGGTAATCCCGCATCCCGTCATCCCGGCGGTGGCTTGGTACTCGTGTTTAGGGGATCTATTTAAATTAAAAGTAGAAAACGGTGCTGCAGTGGAAAATTACTTCTTTGCTCCTTTTACTTTTTACTATCACAAGTTTTCAGGAAATAAGTTATCAGGCCCTACCCTTATTTATTTCTTGGCTTATCTGCGATGCCTTTGGTGTTACTGATGTTCATGGCCGACGGTAACGAGTGACGATTTACCAAGAGGAAGCTCAGCTGTACGATTTTACTTAGGCGATAAACCTACATAAAACATAAACCTTTACTTAAGAACGCGCGTGAGAAGTTATATTTTTTTGGCAAGAACAAAAACAATTAAAAAACTAAATAAAAAAAATACTTTTTTCTAAAAGAGATTAGGTACAAATTAAAACTATTAAAAAGAAAAGTTTCAAAAAACAATAAAAAATAAAACTATTAAAAAAACAATATGAAAATCAATATTCTAACAATATTAAAAAAAATATATAATAATAATAATATTTTTTTCAAAACGAGCGTGACGTTTTTTGTCACCGTCGTTTTTGTGTCACCGACCGTGTTACAAGTCTTAAAATTTCACTCTCATAATTTTTTTCATTTATTTCATAACGCGTCTAAAGAAGTATAATTTAAAAAATTACACTTTAAAGACATCTGTTAATCAAAGGACATGCAATATAACTTGGAAGCAGTCCATAGTTACCTAAGGAGTAAAGTGTAGATACCTTAAATCAAAAGAACAAGGATTTGAACGACTAGGTCTGAATCCTGTCTCGTCTAGTTTAGCGAATATTTCTATAAATATTATTGCAACTTCACATTAAATTTTGCCTGCATGGGTTGATAAAATACTAATTTCATTAGGGATCATTACTCTTTCTATTAAAATGTTTTTCTGGTCATACAAGGAGGTTAAGGAAATAAATGTCACAGCAACAATACAGTATACAATACTACTACAACTACAATAAAGTACTTTATAATTTCTTTATCAGATCAGAATCCAATTAGAATCAATGTGAGGAGCAGGAAAAATATACCTATTAGGTTTTAAAAAGGAGATAAAGAAAATATTTGTTGTTGTCATAAACGTCATTGAATAAAACGATTGCAAAGAGAGCATATTATTTATTTTTAGCGTTATAATATAAATCACGCTCCCAAAAGAAATTCACTTGGAACAAATTACTTGAACAATGTTGAGAGGTAAAATATAAAGCCTTGATTCCACCAGTGTGCTGAACTGTGCGGCACTGTAATGCACAGTGTACGACACAAATGTTCACGCTGGTCGACTCACTCGGGCATACAGTAACAAATTGTGCGCGAACATTTAACAATTGTTCGCGCACATCTGTATACTTTTGTGCGCGCACACATGTATGCAGTGGACTCGTGTCGACGCGTACACGCTTGTTGTTCGCAAACTCAGTTTTGCTTCCGCTACCGGAGCGAAAACATTTATTTGTACGCGCACATTGTTTAAATAAATTAACAGCTATGGACGTTTTCCCGCCCGTCCATATTAACATCTGAGGACAGAAAACTCTTCTCAGTGAACATGTTCGTGCACAAGTGTGCGACACTGTGCTTTTACAAAAGTTACGCACAGCCTTGCCGGTGGAGACAGCAGCTAAACGCGATACTAACTTAGTAAGTGCAATGCTGGAGTTTTGCACAAAATGTTTGTAAACAAATGTGCTGCACACTATTTTGGTGGAATCGTACCTTTACAACTCCGATCTTCCGTTGTCGGGAAAATCTTTAATTGGAGAACCCGATTGCTCTCGAACATGATTATTTGGAATTAATCGCTGTCGTCAAACAACAACAAAGTCAAAATGGCGACCAATTTGTCTTTCTCGTTGTTTAGTTCTTTGCTGCGTTCACATTGTTTAACCAAATTAAACCTAGTTTCTAACCAATATTTTTAAGAATAAATAACAAAGTAAAAATAAAATAAAAAAATAATAAGTATTAGCTAGTACAATTTCGTGAAATAAATTATTATTATTAAATGCTTCCATTATGGCCTTATAGGTTCAAAGCTTATGAATTAAACAAATATTATTATACGGAATAATCGAGCCTGCTTTTATTTGTTTGAAAATTTAACGCGTAGCAAAAATAATATCACGTTTTACGCGGCTGTTGATAAACTTAATTATTTTTTAATGGGTGTTGATCCAAACAATCGTTTTGAAACTTTCACTTATTTACGTTTTGATAAATCAGACCTTTAAATGCGAGATGCTTTGATGCTCGTCAATTTTATTTTAATATTCCCTAAGCTTTAATTTTAGAAGCGGTGATAGCTTAGCGGTTAGAAAGTTGGTCTTCCGAACGCAGCGCAGGGATCCGAGTTCAAATGCTGGCACGCACCTCTAACTTTTAAATATTAGGTGTGTATTATAAGTTAATTATCACTTGCTTCGGCGAAGGAAATATCGTGAGGAAACCTGCACACCGGAAAGTTCTCCATAAAGTTCTCAAAGGGGTGTGAAGTCCAATCTGCTCTTGGCCAGCGTGGCAGACTATGGCCTGTACCCTTCACATTGTGAGAGAGATTGTGGGAGATCTCTAGACTAGCGCAGCAGGGGGACAATTATGGGTTGTTGCTTTGCTTTGCAAGTTCAGAAGAATCAGATTGCCCATTAATGTATTGGTTGGGTATAATCATGCTAAACATATAAAATTTGCAAATCCTTACAAAACAGAAACTAGCAAAAGTGATTGACTGATGTATCAACGCACAGGCCAAACCCTTAAGGCTAGAAACTAAAAACTTTGCACATGTATAATACTAATTATAAGTATACCTAATATAAGAATAATTACTCTTATGACGTAGGCATCCACTAAGGAAGGATTTTTCAAAATTCAACCCCCAAGGAGTGAAATAGGGGATAATTGATTGTTAGACGATATGAAGTTCGCCGGATCAGCTAGTCATCAATAAAATAATCGTGAATGTATCCACGTATCCACATTGTATTTTCTGAATTCAACTAAAGACGGGTTATGATATAAAATATTTGGTGTAGTTATTTCTAAATGTACGAAATACACATTCATTTTTTGTACATGTTTTGTATGAAAAACACAACGAAAAATGTGTTTTCGAATGACAATCACAGAAGAACGAAATGACATTATTCAATCTCGCATGGAAATAAATATTTTTAAATGTCAACCCGGAAATGCCGCACGGGCTTAATGTGGCCCAACCGTTAACCCTTCGTCCATTGTTCTGTCGTTGTCAAGTGTTTTAATCAAGCCGCCAAACATTGGCTACGTAGTTTCGTGGTATTAATTTTCTTAAATCAATTTCATAACGTCAAGAAAATTTGAAGTGACGTGTACAAATTAATTTGCGTTGAAAATACGCTATTTAGAATTCGTTGGCGCAGATTAATTTGATTGCTTACTTTTATTAATCATTGAGCACAGATTGAACGATGGTTCAACGGTATGTTTTTTTTTGAAGACCAGTTTGCTTTTCATAAGCGCCGTTTCAAAACTGTGAAACAAATTTCAATGTATTTTCATAAATATATCTGCCTTTCAAGACCTGTGTTCTATTGGCGCTAAGGGGAGTGTAGCACATATCCATAGACAATGTTGGCCCATGACTTATAGATCAACAGGATGTTAGTGATATAAGAGCTCATTCTGCATCAGAATTACAAAATTTCATCCTAAGTCCAGTAGTTTAAAAGATATGGAGTTTAAACCTTGTTTTGCATATTATGTGTTTTCTTACCGTTTCACAGTCTAGTACTTGTTAAGTCTACAGGCTATAAACTTCAAAAAGGCCTATGTTAAACGTTGTTGGGTCAGATTGACTTATTTGTTCAGTCTTACCCCCTTATTCATAAAAACAAGCAAATATATAGAAGGCTAAAGTGTTTTGTTTCTTTCACTCTTATGAAAAATATGAAGATAAAACATATTATAGCAGTGCAATAACTATAATTGGTTTGTTAAGCGTTTATGAATTGAAGATTAACCCCCTTTAATCTTTATGACAGGGCATAACTGTCACATTGTTAAGCTGAGATTACCTTGAACAGAGCTGTGAGGGTTAAATCATTGTCCGTCACTGGTTGACAGGTCTAGCAAATGCTGTTGAGAATATTATGAATATTATTCAGATTTCATTCGAACAGGAACTGTCATAGAAGCGTTGATACCGGCGTCACGTGTGAATGTTATTAACTTTTCACGCTTCCATTTCGCGGGCAACTGTATATTTAGCTATTCTGTCTGTGATGTTAAAATACAATGACTGGATGTCAACTCACACTGAATGGCATGATGTGCGCATCATATTTGCAATGTCCAATGTCCTATACATAACTAAAATAAAATTTTAACTGGTGGATTTTACGGGACATAGCGAAAATAAAATAAATGACAAAATATTATAAGTGTTCTTTATTTGATTAATAAGATATATCGCTCACCTATTAACTAGTAACTAGTAGTAGACATACTGCAAAAAATGCGAAATTGAGTTTATATATTGAGTTTATGTATAGTATACTTGTTTAAAAGTGCCTAATCTACATAGTAGTAAATATGTATTAATGTCTATATAACATACAATCTGTAAAAAACGTAAAAAGAACGCATAAATTAATTTTAAACATTTTTATATTTGATCCTCGTTTTTGTAAAATATGACAAATATGTAGATATGTCGTTGTATTAGTTGTATTATTAGTTGTAGTGAGTAGTACAATCTTTGTAATTTTTATTCTGTCTTTTACTGTTTGGGCATGGACAGGGACACGTATCACGCAAAAACTACTAGACGAAATTGGATGCGGTGTTCACAATGTATTGCTGGAGGTCTAACTCAAAACATACATATTTCATTTTGATATCTACGCCGCTTTAAAGATAGTAACTACTCGTCATTATCAGTGTTGCGTTAATGTAAAATCATCATGTTATTTGAATTTTGGTCTAGTCTTGTCAAGTTCTGTCCTTAAGTTCTAGTTATCATTTTTATAGCCTGAAGGACAGACAAAAATGCATACGGGCCATCTGACGGTAAACGGTTACCGTCACCTATGGACATAAGAAATACCAGAGGAATCTCCAACGCAACGCTGGCTTTGAAGCAGAACTATTTTCGCACCTTTTTTGAAGAATCTCATGTCATACAGCAAACTCCAATGTCCTGTACATTTGAAAACTTAGTAAAATTAATCCTATGCATACCTATCGCAACTCCGCCAACCCGCACTAGAACAGCGTGGTGGAGTATGCTCTAGGCTTCCTCAAGAGGAGAGACCCGTGCCCAGCGGTGGCCCATTAATGGGTTGAAGCCAGCCATATTGCAACTTATTTTATTTCGTTTCCTTTCATTCTATTACTATTTTTCATTTCTGTCAACAGTGGCACAATTACAGTGGTAATTTGTATAAAACCCAAAGTAATATTGTCAACAATAAGCCAGCTAATAAGTATTTGTTTATGAATAGCATACAATTAGCAACTCTACTAACCATAAACTCATTTGTGTTTAATTTGCATGAAATAACGCACCGCGATCGAATACCATCATTATTCGCAATGATACGCAACGTGGCGCGTCGATGACCGCAATGTCCGCAGCGAAAACTAAACTAAATGCGACGAATTACCGAATTGAATTAACGTGATTGCGTATCGGTTATTGCGTATTGTTACTGAATTTCGGAATGATTTTATGCTGTACGATTATTGTCGTACTGGGTATTTCAGTGTGAGATCGTCTACGTACAACGTACCCTATTATTGTTACAATGTGAACGTGGAAATATGTATTTTAATTACATTAATATAGCATTAAAATTTAAATATTTTGACGATCGTGTAGCTTAGTTATTAGCGAACCTGTCTGCGAAGCGTTCCCGAAGTCCCGTGTTCGATTCCCGGCCGGGGCAGATATTTATGTGACAGATAAATATTAGTACTCGAGTGCAGGGTGTTATTGTGATGTGTTGTATATGTCGTCCATGCCACCCGCGACACAGGTAATAATCTACTGCGGGTTATGTAATGAGTGTGTAAGCGTTTATTTATTTATTTACATCTTTATAACTGAACTTACCTGATATTATTTCACCTTCTTCGAGGTCTAAAAAAGTAATTAACACCAAGCAACGCTGGCCGCTTCGTTACCCATAACATAAAATATCTTATCGTAGTAAATTCTTAAAACCTTGATATCAAACCGGTTC
Organism: Thymelicus lineola; assembly: GCA_963932265.1. NCBI lineage: Eukaryota > Metazoa > Arthropoda > Insecta > Lepidoptera > Hesperiidae > Thymelicus > Thymelicus lineola. Next base: position 10,881,130 of record OZ010703.1, on the reverse strand, counting down.
TAAGCTATGCCCATAAAATCATTGAAGCAGAAAAGGGTAGGCCTATCGGCGTCGTAAAACATTCAATCTGCTATTTACGGGCTGTTTTATTAATGGAAATGGCTTGGAAACATTTTTATGTCTTGATTTATTTTTATGGAAATAGCTGAAACGAGCTGATGATCCATCTCATGGTAAGTGGCTATCGTCACCCATGGATATTAGCGACACGAAAGGGATCACCGATGCCTTTGCCGGTGAAGAAAGAGAGGAGAAAAAGAAAGAAAGAAAGAACTGGCTCCTTAGTCCCCAGCCGGAACACGACGAGTCATTTGGCGGCTGACTGTAGCTAAAGGGCGTTGAAACCTTAAACAAATAAAATTAAATACCCAAATATACTAACATCCCTATCAATCGTAACATAGACCCACACACACATTGTCAACAAACACCCACATTAGTAACATTTGTTATCCCACTAAAATACTACCTATACTTACAATAATAATATATTAGTAATAACATTAGGTATAGTTAAGTTATTTGACGAGATTAACTTCAATCTAATCTGAGGATTATAATTATCATAATTAGGATTAAAAAGGATTATCATAACCATAATATTGTTTTTATTTGCTATTACATTCCTTAAGACAAAATCACGGAGCTCAAGTATCAACATTATATCATTACCGCTACGCCTAAACCAATTTATTAAATTAATTAATGTACATAATGAAGTAACAGGAACGCTCTCACAAATAATGATAATATTGAAGGAGCCAAACTAGAGTAAACGACAGACTCAAATAGACGACACTCCAAATATTGGAATTACAGAAGCGACTTTATACAGTTCGGTTGTTTGGCTTTTACTAAATTGAATAGTGGTTTAGTTAGTCGGTTTATATCTGTGTCGCGGGTGACATGGACTACACATAATATAACACATCACAATAACACCCATGACACGAGTACAAATATTTATCTGTCACATTAATATCTGCCCCGGCCGGGAATCGAACCCGGGACCCCTCGCTTCGCAGGCAGAGTCGCTACCAACTCGGCTACAGGTTGGTATGTTGCTATGTATGATAACAGTAACTGCTCTTCGGTTTGGAAGCCTATGCTTCACCGCATTTTAACCATTTTTATCAGGAAATTATAAATTTTATGTTTGTAATGTATTTCTTGGTCTGTTTAATTGAAATACCAACAGCAGCATAATTTAATTTAAGTTTATTTAATTTCAATTATTTAGGTTAAGCAGTACCTAACATGTTATAGGGTTGTAATACTAAAAAGTATGAGTATGTATTGTCATCATCATCATCATCATCCTGCCCATTTCCCAATTTTATTAGTATGTATTGTATAAAATTAATATTTCAACAATGTCGTTATCTATTTATACTAGGATGACCCGATTTTTCTGGATTGTTGACATTGCAACCAAAAAATTTCGAATCGACTTACGTTCAAGTTTTAACGAGAATGGGTATGCTATAGCTAATCATGGCTAAAATTCTGTCACCATGTTAAAATAGTACAGATATAAAATACATAGATTGAACTAAAACCCGTAGAGGACCTAGCTACGTTTTTTACGATTCGACAATCGATACGACAATCGTGAATCACAGTTTTTTCTCCTCCACGACAAAGCACCTTTCCGAAAAGCCAAAAAATGACGTGCATAAGTGTATCAGTGACCTATATGAATAAAATAATTAGACTTTTGACTTTTGAAATAGCCGGCAAACGAGCTGACGATCCACCTGATGGTAAGTGGCTATCGTCGCCCATGGATATCGGCAACGCCAAAGGTATCACTGATGCGTTGCCGGCCAAGAAAGAAAGAAGAAAAAGAAAGATAGAACTGACTCTCAAGCCCCCAGCCGGAACACTACAAGTCTTTTGGCGGCTGACTCATACTCAAGGGTAGCTATCCAGGCGAACCCCATGGAGAAATGTGATGAGAAATGTAATATGAGATTGAGTTAAACTCAACTCACTTTTACATTGACGTAGTTCTTCAGTTTCTCTTACCTCTCCTGTAAAAAAACTTACTGATTAAAGACGGCTTGGCGGTACGATCAAAATAACTTATCACAGTATATTTCAACGTCTCTATTATTACGCGAGCTATTCTTTATCCTTTCCTTTCAATAGCGCCTGTTGTAGCCTTCGCTTACAAAAGAAAAACAAATTGATGGCGTTTTAATTAAAATGTTTTAATTTACAATCGCAAGGGTCGGTTATACTTTGTCGGTTACAGAATTGGTTAACATTCGTCTTTTTATATAAAGAGCAGTCCTCCTATTCAATCAAGAGTGGAAATTGGAGTAGTAATTGTTTATAGTTGATTCATTGTACACATTGTATGTACCATGATCTACTCAGTTAGAGTATTGGTGTTTCTTCACGATGATTTTCGTCCACCGATGCAAAAGACAAAAAAGATGTCCATGTACAATTGTACATGTCCGTTTTACTTGAAACTGAAAATTACTTGAAACTTTATGATTGTGTTGACTTAATGTCTAGAAATACAATGACACAAAGACAGCTTTCGATTAAATTGAGCAAGTGGTTAAGTAATTTTGATATTGCTGATATTTTCCATAAATTTTTAATACGCACATAACTTTAATTGCGTGAATACTTGTTTTTTTTTATGGATATAGCCGGCAAACGAGCTGACGATCCACCTGATGGTAAGTTGCTGTCGTTGCCCATGGACATCAGCAACACCAAAGGCATCACTGATGCGTGACCGACCAAGAAAGAGATAAGAAATAGAAAGAAACAACTGGCTCTCAAGCCCCCAGCCGGAACACGACGAGTCGTTTGGCGGCTGACTCATGCTCGAGGTTGGTAGCTATCCAGGCGAACCCCTGGAGAAATAATAATAGTAATAATGGTGTTAATTAACAGTTAAAATCAATACAACCAATATAATCCCTCGAGGTGCCCTACCACCAGTGGGCCGGATTCAGTCACCTCTTAGGACACCCATCTGGCATGGGATTGGGGTTAGTATTCTAAGCCACCCCAATACGGTTAAAAACATTGTTAAGATTCAAAATGTTTATTGTCCGCAATTATATATGTAAGTTTAAAATCAGTTACCTTCTATGCAGAAGGCCAACGTTCAAACAACTAGGCCATCGTTGCTCGTGGTTACTTTAGTAATTAAATTTTAACGCTTATTTAGCGTTATTAGCGTAAGAAGTGTTATTATTATATTAATAATTAATTGAACTTATGCTGCGTTATGCCTAACAAGCAGTATGTAATTATGTACCATTATTAATTTACTATTATAAATATAGATTTTAAATTGAGAAATCCGTTACTACCTTTAACCAGAGATTGAGAAAGTGGCTGTTACACCTTTATTTTAAGAGATGGGCTGCTTGAAATAATCAATCAACTTGTAGAATGTTAATAATCTTTTAAATATTTTTATTGATGAAAATAACTACATCAGCTAATATATTATGAGTGAACTGTACTGAATATTTATGGTTAAATGCCATGGGGCTTTTAAGGCTTGTAATGATTAACATGAAATCCAAATTATTTAAGAAATCTTTCAAAGAAACTGTTAAAAGAAATAAAAGCATTTGATTTCGCCTCATCATGCTTTTTATATTATTTTCAACATTACAAACTGGCAATAAAAGTTATTGAAACAAGACTTTTTACCACGACCGTACACAAATCTTAGTAAAAATAAATTATTAACTTCACGGTTAGACTCAAAGAGCAAAAACTTTCCGAGAAGGAATCGCAAACGCCGAGTCAAAGTATTGGAAAAAAGATTAGGGGCGGAATAGGGTGGTTTGAAAAGTTGCCGCGGACGACGCAGAATGAATCCGCATTTGAATAAAGCTTTGCCAAATTATTCCGGCTTGCCATGCTCACCTTGTTACATTTTACAATTCCAAATTATTTATTCTTATATATAACTAGCTGATCGGGCGGACTTCGTATCGCCTAACAATTGATCAGTTATCGAACGGGATGAAAAATGATTTAATTACTAAAATGGCCATAAAAATAGGGGTTGGTGATAAAAAAAAAAGGGTGCGTGTACTTTTGTACGCGCGTGAGAAGTTATACTTCTTGGACATGAAAAAAAATTAAAAAACAATATTAAAAAAACATTGTTCAAAATACAATATTCAAAAACAGCAATACTAAAAATAAAAATGAAATAATATTTTGAAATAATTTAATTTACGAATCTCTATAGCCAAACTATATGTGTTAAGCGCCATCTGTGATTAATTTTGTAGTATATTCTAATATTACTTTGCTACCTATCGTAATAGTTCTCGTAATAGAACATAGATGGTGTTTTTACAATTGCAAAAACAAATCAATTGTAAATCTTTTTTTTTTTCTGTTTTTACAATTGTAAATACCATGCTGTAAAACCAGTTTTTGTGGAGGGGAGGGAAAGAAAGATTTTATTCAGTTCAGTTGAAGAATAATTTATTTTCCGACAGGCATTAAACTTTAATACAGATTAAGGAGAGAAAAAGAATGTGCTCCTAGTCCCAAAGACAAGTATCGATTACTATTTACTACTACAGTCCGTTCACAGTTATTTTACCTCTGACAAGCTGTCATTACCTTCCCATTAGATTAGCATTACTTGCTGTCAAGTGACGAGTGTTGTAAAAGTTCCCGATTTATCGGGAGATCTACTGATTTTGGTTATCGTCTCCCGATATCCCGTTTTAGCGACCGTTTCTCCCGATTTTTTGCATTTTCTACCAATGTAATATAATATTGAAAATTAAAATAGAAAATAGTGTTATAAATACAAAAAACAAAAGAAACTGAGTCGCTCAATGAAAATACAGAAGAATTTTGGGCAAATGTAGGTACATATTATAGCATAAAACGTGGTCATGGCTCACGAAATCGTGTTCTAATATTTTTCCAACTGAATCAATTATAGGTCTATTACACACAAAAAAATTAAAAAATACAAAAAACCCGACTGCGTATAAAACATGTGCGACATATTCAGGATAAGTTTTGTAAAATGGATGGAAGCTTAGACGCGGAAATTGATAAATTTATTATAGAATTGAAAGACGAGTGTGATACGGAATCTGAGAGCAGTTTTGATGATTCATGTTCGTCCGATAGTGATTATTTATCATTAGGCGTGCGTTTGGATCATTCGCATGCCAACCCAATTTAAAGCAATTCAATTTGTTGTAATTTTAATATAACTACCGAGAATGTGAACTGATTAGTTAGGAGACTGTAAAATAATACATTATTTTATTTGAACGTGTATCATTTTTACTATCGTTACTTTTGGATCAACCTAGTAAATAATATTTATATACATCAGAAGAAACATGTAATATTTCATGTTAGGGAATCGTACAAACTAAACATTACAACACACAGCTAAGGTTAACCAACTTTACTTAATAAATTAATAATGTAGTTTTTATAAGGAAGAATATAAACGCGTATAAACAAAATTTTGATATTAATAATCGCCAAACAAAAAGAATGTATCAATTAATTACGCCTTCGTTCCGCCAAAGTAAAGTGCAACGATCTTTCATAGGGCTTGGTGTACATTTCTATAATAAAATCCCAAAATTAATACGTGACTTGCCAATAGAATCTACGAGTTTAATGGTTAAAACTAAGTTGGCGGGTGTCTATTATACTATCTACTACTTAAATGGTTTTTACCCAAAACGAATGTCATAAAAAGGTTGTATAATAAAAGCTATTGCATATTTCAAGAGATTTTATTAGTTATCATTTATATTAATAGTTCGTCTAGTTGTGCAGGAGGCGCTATATTTCGTTGGTACCTTGCCCAATCAAGATACCATAACATACTCATTGTAAGTATGGCCACAGCAAACTACTGATCTTCTAAAGATGTATAGGGTACGTTATCCAGTGTTCAGGACTTATTCTGAACCTTTGTCAGTCACAAAACAGGCGATTAAGTAGTCCATATTAATATAGTATTGGTTTGCCAGAAATTGTAGCGAAACTGCGAAAACACATTCACCAAAACACAAGTACGAAATCGAATACAACAGTAAATTAAAATAACTGTGTGCGTGTCGATGAGTTTCAATAGTAAATAGGACTCCAAATAGGTACGCTGAAAATATTTAATAGAAAAATACAAAAAACCACGCGTAGAAACATGAAAGATCGATGACAAATATGACAGTACAGTGGTGTTATTTATAAATACTATGGTTACCAAAATGACATTATTAGGGATTACATCATCTTTGTTGTCAATCGATTAATCGATGTCAAAATATTCGAAATGTAACTTAATAAAATTAGCGTAACGATTGAATGGTAATTCTAAATATATTACATAGTTTTAATATGTATGGAATACGAAAACATGTAAGAAATAAATTAATATTATAATTATAATTAACAAATAATACATAAAATATATTATTATATTCCATCAATCGATTATTATGAATCAATTCAATCGATTATAAAATCGTTTGTAATGAGGTAAATACTGTGAAAACTTTTTTGCATACAGAAAAAATACAGAATTGAGCTAACTTCACGATGCAGAATTTAGGTGTCGGTGTGCGCGCGCATCGTAGAAATTCACTTTCATCATTTTTCACCATCGCGCCAAAAGAAGTATAACTTCAAAAGTAATTTAGGGTTGTATGTATTTTTTAATGCCACATTATAAAAAAATAAAAACAAAAAATTTTGTCAAAAATTAAAAAAAAAATTTTAAGGGTGAACAACTCTTATCACTTAGGGGTATGGGAAATAGATAGTAGCCGATTCTCAGACCTACTGAATATGCATATAAAATTTCATAAAAATCTTTCGTGCCGTTTCGGAGGAGTATGGTAACTAACATTGTGACATGGAAATTTTATATATTAGAAATTCTCGCGTCACAATGTTAGTTACTATACTCCTCCGAAACGGCACGAAAGATTTTTATGAAATTTTATAAGCATATTCAGTAGGTCTGAGAATCGGCTACTATCTATTTTTCATACGTCCACCCCTAACATTTATTTTTTTATTTTTTGGACAATTTTTATTTTATTTTTTTATAATGTGGCATTAAAAATACATACAACCCTAAATTTTCACCCTTTTATCACCAACCCCTATTTTTTAATAGTCATTTTAGTAATTTAATCCGTTCTATAACTGATCAGTTGTTAGGCGATACGAAGTTCGCCCGGTCAGCTAGTAAGTTACTAAATAAATATAAAACGGATTAAGACAAGTGTTGTTTTTACTCCACTTTTTGAGACGTGTACTAATTGGTGAACAATCTTTCAGCATCTTTTTATTATGTAATTTAAAAATATGGCTGACACAAAATGAAAATGATTTAAAGACAAATAATTAATCATAGAATAACAAAACTTATATTTACTGTTAATATATTTTTTAAAGTAATATAAATTAATATTTCAATAAAAAGTAATGCCAAGGTTATTTACCAAATAAGACTTGTCTAAAAAAATGAACCTTATACACAAAATGCATATTAGTACCTACCTATTGCCATAGGCATCATTCCCTAAAATATTTTTTGTAAATAATATGTAACATCGATTACAAAGGTGAAAAATTTATATGAGGATCAAACCACTCACTATTTGTTTGTGTCACGGTTTGCAATAAAAGGAACTTTTTTAAGTGCTCAGGATATACTTAAAAGTCATTCATCTAACTTCAGAGTTCAAAGTTAGTTACAGTTGCCGATGACTTATTACTGACACACGTAAGATGGTTCAATAAGTAGTTCCAACAAGTTATCAAATTAATGTCGTTGAGAGTATGCTAATAATACTTTTTAAGTACCTACAATGACATGACGAACCGTGTGGCGTAACAGTTACCAAGCCGACCACGCCGTGCCAAGGTTCGATTCCGATCAGTTTAAACTGTTTTCGGTCTGGCTATTTGGGTTCTTGTCTTTGTGTGCTGTCCATGGCGCCCACGACACAGGGAATCCTAGTGTGGGACTATGAGGAAATCGCGTCATAAATACCAACCCAAAAACGTAGCATCATTAGTAAGCTAACTGTACGAACATTACTTAGTCGCAAAAATATACGATAATCCCAAATAAAACTAGTTCTAACTAATTGTTGATATTGTAAGCCCGATAATCGAAAATCTTTCAGCGGCTGTAAGTTGACGACATAATGGTGGGAGTTACAGTAACTTTGAGCCCATGAAGCCGGTTGATCCGGATTTCATTTGGCTTATAAAATATTCTGCAAATTGCATGAGATTTGAATTCGATTATGCTTTCGAATTTTAGATTAAGGAATACAATGTTGTGTTTATTATTGTACTTGCGTTCTGCCCGCAGGTTTGCCTGCATTTTCCAGGATAGTAATTATGTATCTACCGTATCTCCTATTCCAAGGCATGGTCTATCTTGGGTGCTAAATTTCATGAAAATACGTTCAGTAGTTTTTGTGTAAAAGAATTACAAACATTCGTACAAATTTTCGTATTTATAATAGTAATAGTAGTAATACTATAACCACTTTTTATAATCTAATCTATATACTTTTTATTAACCAGGACAATGATTAGGTACAATTTGAAAACAATGTAACAACTTTTGAAAGTTCTATCTATACCTGTGATTAATCATTTAAATTTTTTCATTTTTTAAAATTTCAAAATTTCAATCATAATTTCAATGCTTTCCTATACGTCGAGTCAGAGTTGATTTTGAAGTTCGATTATTCAAGTTTTAAAATTGTTATATACGTACCTAATTAAATGTAGCTACGAAAACCTCTTTTGTAATTTGATGTCGTCAAATATGCGAGTATTTTGGACCGAGCCACTGTTTTAAGTCAACACTGAAAACTGTAAACACCGAGCGCTCAGCCTTTTTGTGGATATTTTAAGGCTTCCTTACAATTAATATACATTTATTTATTCTAATGATATTTATTAATCAGATTTTTTTTGATGATGATTGTTATTCTTTCACGCAAAAACTACAGAACGGATTTTCATGAAATTTTATAGGGTACTTTAATAGTGTATAAGCATTGAAGTATTATTACTAGCGTATAGAATCGACACCGTGAACACCTTGTATGTCCCAAGGCATTGGCGCCACGTGGCTTCAATCTTCAATGGATTCGTTCTATTTTGAAAGGAGAACCGGGGCTCAATTTTGAAAATGGAACCTCCCGGGCGGGACACATATTTTGTTCGAGATGTCTGTTCTGAGACATTATACTTCAATGGGTGTAAGGTACTTACTATACAGGAAAACACGGATAAAGCCGCGAGCAAAACACAATTGTGCTAAATAATACTCCTTCCTAAAATAGCCATCATTGTAGCTTTCCTTCCTTTTGGAACGAAGTTCCTTATCGCGCGTTATGAAAGGGGGCTAGACGGAAAAAATTCTTACGACACTTTTGATTCTTACGAATGATGACACTTTTTTTGAAGTGATTCAGAAAGTTTTACTCTGTAAAACTCTCTGACAATACTTAAATCGAAAGGAACTTCGTTCCATCCGGGTGTCCCTTGATACCTCTTATGTGTTTTCTTTTTTCTTTTATTGCTTGGAACAAATGTAATGAAATTTTACAATGCCGGTTTCTGATATTTGTGTGTGTGTGTGTGTGTGTGTATGTGTGTAACGTACCATACAGTGTAAACAAATCCACTCTGCACTACGAGACAGCTGGTAAATTGTAGCTTGAGGCACTGAACGACGTTTGAAGCTATCGAATAAAGCCACATCTGAATATTTTATAGTGAAAATATGTTTTGTAATATATTATGTTGGCTTAGAATACTGAAATCAATCTGATGCTGGCATTCTAGGGCTGTAACGAGGTGTAATTATACCTTGTTCAATATTTCTTGGCTGGTACCTACCTTGCCCTGAGCTAAGAGCTTTACCTTCTTACCAATCTTACTTGTGGAGGATCTACAGGTTGATAAGAGGCGACAGAAACTGGCTCGCTTCGATAAGTTTTTACCTAAGGATAATATTCTTCAATATTATTATTGTAATTAATATTATTACTGCTATTTATTATCGTTCAGTGAAGCCTGTTCGTCGTGTTCCGGCTGGGGGTATTGGAGCCACTTTCCTTCTTCTCTTCTCTTGGCTGGCAACACATCGGTCTTGTCAAAGCTGGTACTGTCTTCTATGGGTGACGGTGTCTACCTACCATCAGATGGCTCTTCTACACGTGTGTTTACTATTTACAAAAGAAATTGAGATAACTAAGATGTTGGCACTCTCCAATACCTGACTATAGGTGGCAAGCAGCCAGTCATTCATGTACGAACCACGTCTTACATTGCCTGATTTTTGATGCTATGCAATCTTTAATATTACAAATGTTTATGAAGCTGTTTAGATGTAAAGATTAGCGTCAAGTGCAACCGTTGTAAGGAAAGATAACACGAGGCACACAGATCATGTCCAGATTTAATGGGATTCGATTTTATGCCGGTTATACCTTCTCATGGGAAGATTTGGACGTTTATTATTTATTTATTTATTTATGTATTTATTTATTTATTTAACTCTTTATTGTACACCAAATAAAATAATACAACAACAAGTAAACAAGCAAAGCAGACATATGAGGTACAAAAGGCGGTCTTATCGCTACACAGCGATTTCTTCCAGACAACCTTAAGATGTGGAGAGCTGATTAGAGTAAGATTAAATGAGGTAAGGTGCACGAATAATATGGAGGAAATTACAAATATTAATTAAAATAATAATATCATAAATATGGATGACAAGATTAAGAAGAAGAGGGAAGGGAGTAAGGAGAGAAACTGATTAGTTAGAGAGATAATGGGCCTTTACCTGGCTTTTATGTCTTTGAAACCACTCCTTCGCGGTCGAAGCCTAATCTAGCTGCTAAAAATAATAATTTAATCCTATTGACAAGACGTAAATCGCAGATAATGCCGCCTAATCAAAAAAACTATTTACTCGCGGTCAAAAGAGAATTATAAGAGGTCCGCAGATGAAAGATCCAATTTGGTGAAGTGGCCCACTCAAGGGCCGGACTGGGGTTTCGTTAAGTAATGCCACATTTGGGCTTACGTTAGGCCGTGGGCGGGATAGGATTTCCATGTTGCTAGCATGTTTCGGATATAATGAAGTGAAGCTATGAAGTTATGTTGAATTAAAGTACTGTTGAAGTAAACAGGTGGTATTGGACTCCCTATGTTATAGGCAGACCAAAAAGTGTTATTTATACTGTACGTATTTATTCATTATATCTTTTTTATCCTAAATTTGCATTATTTGTTTGAAATCGTGCCTAATTTCTGTTATATGTATGTAACCAGAAAATAATGTAAAGTTTTTTTACGTGGAATAAGTTAGTGTTTGACTACAATCCCACCTGATAGCAAGTGCTGATGAAGTTCAGAAGGGATAGAGCACTAACTTAGTAAAAGCCTATTCACTATTTTCTTGAAGACACACAGCTTTACCTACATCTGAAGCTACGTTGATTAGCCTCGTATAAAAAGATTGTCCGTGTATAAACACAGCTTGGTCACCTGATAGCACCTGGCTCATAAAGAAGATTTGATGTCGCTATGTCTATTGGGTGCTTAGTATTATGGTAATGGCTATGGGCAATGGGAGTTAAGAGAAACCCTGTTCAAATTCTTAAAGGAATTTCTTTTAAAACATTGTTTTCTCGTCCATAGACTAAGAAATTTTAGAGATGTCTTTGATGTTGTATCTAGTCTAGTTAATTTTGTTAATTATATCATACTAGTTGGCAATTTGCAATTTGTTTCGTACTTCTAAGCCTCCCATTTATTTCATCACGAGCCTTTATTTTAGAAATAGAAATAGAAATAGTCTTTATTGTTTCTGTTGGTACACATATGATGTTATACATGGATGAACTATTCTCAACAGGGACCCATTACGGGTGTACAATATTCTTAATAATATTAATACTAAATTAATTTATCTTATCAATTACATTAACAATATTGCATTATATTATATTATTTTAACATTGCACTTTATCACACAATATAAAATATCTATACATTCATATTAATAAATTCAGGTCAATAATTTGCTAGTCATATTTTTATGTTATAATTTATTTATCACTAGCTGTTACCCGCAGCTTCGCATGCGAAAATTATGTTTTACCTCATTTGTGCCTCTTTTATTCATAGAATTAAAGTACTTGTATTATGCAATTTATATACTGAAACCCAAGATACAAACACAAAGAATTTCTTCGGGAGCAGGTTTTGAAAAATAAAAAATATTCACATTTTGTTTTTATGTCTTTTTCCTGCAAAATTAAAAAAAGATGGAAAATATGCATTCCATCAATTTAAGCAAGGAACGTTTGTTGCATTTGAAGCAAATCAGTTGATGTACAAAAAACAAATTTCAAAATACAAAAAAAATTCATACAAACTTACATCCTGTATCCCAGGGAAACCTATAAATTTTTAGGGAAAAGTTTTCTAAAGTACGGTGCAAAGTATAAATAACAACTTTACCAATTTTCATAAAAATCCGTTTACGAAACTCGTAAGATGCCTGGACAAACAAACAGATAGACAGACAATAATTAAAAAAAATATTATTTTTGTGCTATTAACATGTTGTTGAAGTCCCCCCTAATCGAAATTTTGAAAAAATATTAAATGTACAGAAAGTTTGCCCTTTAAGTTATTGATTTTATGATTATTTATTGTAACCACTGTACCTCTTACAGAAAAAATAAAAAAACGGTGAAGTTTTATTGAACAACTTATATTTAAGAATTTATGTTCTGGAACTTATACTACAATCACAAAGGATTCTTCCGGTGGGATTTAAAAATAAACAATTTTGATATTCATTTGTTTTTTCTTCTGTTTCATTCAAAATTATGCAAAACTGGAAAATATGTACTCCATATTGTTGCAAATTTGAAGCATTTTGAAAATATTCCATACAAACTTTCATCCTATTTTCCAATGGAAATCTTCAATATTCCGGGATGAAACGTTTTCGAAACTATGACTCAGAGTATAAGTAGCAACGTTACCAATTTTCATCGAAATCCGTCCAAGGGTTTTGATGTTATGCCCGGACAGACAAAAAGACAGACAGACGTACAATAATTCTAAAAAAGTATTTTTGTGCTCTAACACGTTTTTAAGACACCTCTAATCAAAATTTTGAAAAAATATTCAATGTACAGAAAATTTGCCCCTTGAGTTTTATTATAGTTATTAAGTTTTATTATTTTAGAAAACTACTGGAACGTTTTTCCGTGTATATATTACAAAGTAACAAACAAATAAACCAAAAATCAAAACTTTCATATCAATTCACTTCATATTTCGTTAATTATGGATTATAAATTTCAATATTAATTCCTCTCCCTCTTTCGCTTCCTCTCCCTCTCCCTCTTCCTATCCGTCTCCCACTCCCTTTCTCTCACCCGGTCCCTCTCCCGCTTTCTGTCCTGCTTCCACTCAAGCTCCCGGTCCCTCTACCGCTTCCTGTCCCGCTCCTGGTCCCTCTCCCTCTCCCGCTCCCTGCCCCTCCCCCTTTCACGCTCCCGATTCTTCTCTCTCTCCCGCTCCCTGTCCCTCCCTCTTTCACGCTCTCGATTCTTCTCACTATCCCGCTCCCTGTCCCGGTCCCTCTCCGGTCCTTCTCCCACTTCCTGTCCCCTTCCCTCTCCCGCTTCCGGTCCATCTCTCGGTTTCTGTTACTCTCCCTCACCCGCTCCCGATCCATCTCCTTCTTCCTGCCCCTCCCCCTCCTCCTTCCATTCGTAAAGTCCCCTACATTAAATTTTTGTTTCTCACTATAAGCTTACATATTAATTTTCACATTTCCGAGTTCAAAAAATGACGTAGTTTCTTAAATATTTACAATCCCTTAGTTTTACCCCATATGCTGATGAATTTCGATGAAACCGTGATACAGTTATTTTTTGTGTCTTCCTATAAGCTTATATGTATATAAATTTCACCTTTTTAACTTTAAAATTGACGAAGTTTCCATACTAACTTGCGCCGCCTTAATTAACCCTTTAGGGGATGATTTTACAAAAAAAAACGTAATATTTCCAAATTTTTTTTGTAATCTGGAGCTAATATAATATAAATTTTCATGTTTTTAACTTCGAAAATGACGAAATTGCGTACTAAGATCCATCCCCTAAATGAACCCTTTAAGGGATGATTTCCAAAGCACGTGTCAAAATTAACTTTTGTTTCTAATCTATAACCTTACGTAAAAATTTTCATATTTATAACTCTAAAACTTATCGAAGTTGATCTGTATGTAATTGACTTCCAACCCCTATTTTTAGGGGATGAATTTCGAGAAAACCGTGACACAGTTATTTTTTGGGTCTAACTATAAGCTTATACACAAATTTTCACCCTTCTTACTTCAAAACTCACGAAGTTGCCGTACTAACTTCCACACTCTTATTTAACCCTTTAGGGGTTGATTTGCCAAAAAAAACACATAACTTTTAAATTTCGTTTCTAATCTTGAACTAATATGTAAATGTTTTTAACTTTCAAAATGATGAAGTTTGTGTACTCAGTTTCATTAGCTAAATTAAACCTTTAAGGGATGATTTTCAAAAAAATATGTATTAAAGTTAACTATTATTCATAACTACAAACTTACATAAAAATTTTCATATTTATAACTCGAAAACTGGCGAAGTTGATTTGTATGTAGTTGACTACCAACCCCTATTTATAGGGGATGAATTTCGAGAAACCAGTGAAACATTTATTTTTGTGTCTAATTAATAAGCTTATACATAAATTTTCACCCTTCTTACTTCAAAACTGACGAAGTTCCCATACTAACTTGCGCCACATTAATTAACCCTTCAGGGGATGATTTTCCAAAAAAAAGTAATATTTTCTAGTTCCTAATTTTGAGCTGATGTGAAAATTTTCATGTGTTTAACTTCAAAAATGACGAAGTTGCGTACTGAGTTAAATCCGCTAAATTAACCCTTTAAGGGATGATTTTCCAAAAAATGTGTTAAAGTTAACTTTTGTTTACAACTATGAACTTACATAAAAATTTTCATGTTATAACTCTAACACTGACAAAGTTGGTTTGTATGAAAGTGACTTCCAACCGCTATTTTCACCCCTTAGGGGATGAATTTCCAAAAATCCGATAGCCTATGTTACTCAGGAATAATGTAGCATTCTAATGGTGAAAGAATTTTTAAAATCGGTTCAGTAGTTTTTGAGTTTATTCGTTGCAAACATACAAAAATACAAAAATACAAAGGTTTCCTCTTTATAATATTAGTATAGACTAGCTGTTACCCGCAGCTTCGCATGCGAAAATTATGTTTTACCTCATTTGTGCCTCTTTTATTCATAGAATTAAAGTACTTGTATTATGCAATTTATATACTGAAACCCAAGATACAAACACAAAGAATTTCTTCGGGAGCAGGTTTTGAAAAATAAAAAATATTCACATTTTGTTTTTATGTCTTTTTCCTGCAAAATTAAAAAAAGATGGAAAATATGCATTCCATCAATTTAAGCAAGGAACGTTTGTTGCATTTGAAGCAAATCAGTTGATGTACAAAAAACAAATTTCAAAATACAAAAAAAATTCCATACAAACTTACATCCTGTATCCCAGGGAAACCTATAAATTTTTAGGGAAAAGTTTTCTAAAGTACGGTGCAAAGTATAAATAACAACTTTACCAATTTTCATAAAAATCCGTTTACGAAACTCGTAAGATGCCTGGACAAACAAACAGATAGACAGACAATAATTAAAAAAAATATTATTTTTGTGCTATTAACATGTTATTGAAGTCCCCCCTAATCGAAATTTTGAAAAAATATTAAATGTACAGAAAGTTTGCCCTTTAAGTTATTGATTTTATGATTATTTATTGTAACCACTGTACCTCTTACAGAAAAAAATAAAAAAACGGTGAAGTTTTATTGAACAACTTATATTTAAGAATTTATGTTCTGGAACTTATACTACAATCACAAAGGATTCTTCCGGTGGGATTTAAAAATAAACAATTTTGATATTCATTTGTTTTTTCTTCTGTTTCATTCAAAATTATGCAAAACTGGAAAATATGTACTCCATATTGTTGCAAATTTGAAGCATTTTGAAAATATTCCATACAAACTTTCATCCTATTTTCCAATGGAAATCTTCAATATTCCGGGATGAAACGTTTTCGAAACTATGACTCAGAGTATAAGTAGCAACGTTACCAATTTTCATCGAAATCCGTCCAAGGGTTTTGATGTTATGCCCGGACAGACAAAAAGACAGACAGACGTACAATAATTCTAAAAAAGTATTTTTGTGCTCTAACACGTTTTTAAGACACCTCTAATCAAAATTTTGAAAAAATATTCAATGTACAGAAAATTTGCCCCTTGAGTTTTATTATAGTTATTAAGTTTTATTATTTTAGAAAACTACTGGAACGTTTTTCCGTGTATATATTACAAAGTAACAAACAAATAAACCAAAAATCAAAACTTTCATATCAATTCACTTCATATTTCGTTAATTATGGATTATAAATTTCAATATTAATTCCTCTCCCTCTTTCGCTTCCTCTCCCTCTCCCTCTTCCTATCCGTCTCCCACTCCCTTTCTCTCACCCGGTCCCTCTCCCGCTTTCTGTCCTGCTTCCACTCAAGCTCCCGGTCCCTCTACCGCTTCCTGTCCCGCTCCTGGTCCCTCTCCCTCTCCCGCTCCCTGCCCCTCCCCCTTTCACGCTCCCGATTCTTCTCTCTCTCCCGCTCCCTGTCCCTCCCTCTTTCACGCTCTCGATTCTTCTCACTATCCCGCTCCCTGTCCCGGTCCCTCTCCCGGTCCTTCTCCCACTTCCTGTCCCCTTCCCTCTCCCGCTTCCGGTCCATCTCTCGGTTTCTGTTACTCTCCCTCACCCGCTCCCGATCCATCTCCTTCTTCCTGCCCCTCCCCCTCCTCCTTCCATTCGTAAAGTCCCCTACATTAAATTTTTGTTTCTCACTATAAGCTTACATATTAATTTTCACATTTCCGAGTTCAAAAAATGACGTAGTTTCTTAAATATTTACAATCCCTTAGTTTTACCCCATATGCTGATGAATTTCGATGAAACCGTGATACAGTTATTTTTTGTGTCTTCCTATAAGCTTATATGTATATAAATTTTCACCTTTTTAACTTTAAAATTGACGAAGTTTCCATACTAACTTGCGCCGCCTTAATTAACCCTTTAGGGGATGATTTTACAAAAAAAAACGTAATATTTCCAAATTTTTTTTGTAATCTGGAGCTAATATAATATAAATTTTCATGTTTTTAACTTCGAAAATGACGAAATTGCGTACTAAGATCCATCCCCTAAATGAACCCTTTAAGGGATGATTTTCCAAAGCACGTGTCAAAATTAACTTTTGTTTCTAATCTATAACCTTACGTAAAAATTTTCATATTTATAACTCTAAAACTTATCGAAGTTGATCTGTATGTAATTGACTTCCAACCCCTATTTTTAGGGGATGAATTTCGAGAAAACCGTGACACAGTTATTTTTTGGGTCTAACTATAAGCTTATACACAAATTTTCACCCTTCTTACTTCAAAACTCACGAAGTTGCCGTACTAACTTCCACACTCTTATTTAACCCTTTAGGGGTTGATTTGCCAAAAAAAACACATAACTTTTAAATTTCGTTTCTAATCTTGAACTAATATGTAAATGTTTTTAACTTTCAAAATGATGAAGTTGTGTACTCAGTTTCATTAGCTAAATTAAACCTTTAAGGGATGATTTTCAAAAAAATATGTATTAAAGTTAACTATTATTCATAACTACAAACTTACATAAAAATTTTCATATTTATAACTCGAAAACTGGCGAAGTTGATTTGTATGTAGTTGACTACCAACCCCTATTTATAGGGGATGAATTTCGAGAAACCAGTGAAACATTTATTTTTGTGTCTAATTAATAAGCTTATACATAAATTTTCACCCTTCTTACTTCAAAACTGACGAAGTTCCCATACTAACTTGCGCCACATTAATTAACCCTTCAGGGGATGATTTTCCAAAAAAAAAGTAATATTTTCTAGTTCCTAATTTTGAGCTGATGTGAAAATTTTCATGTGTTTAACTTCAAAAATGACGAAGTTGCGTACTGAGTTAAATCCGCTAAATTAACCCTTTAAGGGATGATTTTCCAAAAAATGTGTTAAAGTTAACTTTTGTTTACAACTATGAACTTACATAAAAATTTTCATGTTTATAACTCTAACACTGACAAAGTTGGTTTGTATGAAAGTGACTTCCAACCGCTATTTTCACCCCTTAGGGGATGAATTTCCAAAAATCCGATAGCCTATGTTACTCAGGAATAATGTAGCATTCTAATGGTGAAAGAATTTTTAAAATCGGTTCAGTAGTTTTTGAGTTTATTCGTTGCAAACATACAAAAATACAAAAATACAAAGGTTTCCTCTTTATAATATTAGTATAGATTATCTAGGAAGAAGTCCGTCACAGAGTAATAACATTTTTTTGTAAGCCAGATTTACAATTTGTTTCTAAATTGTGATGTCGGTAGACATTTGATTTTATCCGGCAAAGCATTAAAAACTCTGCCACACATCACATAGGTATTTTGTTGATAAAGCCTGGTACTGATCCTTTTCTCCAATACGATACGATTTGAGTTACGCGTGTTACTTGCATATACGTCTTTGGCTTTAGCAAAAAGGCTTATATTATTTTTTAAAAATAACGCTAACTCTAATATATACATGCAGGGCAATGTCAGCACTTCTAATTCACGGAACAAAGATTTGCAGGATTCCCAAGGTGGTATCCCACAAATGGCCCTGATACATTTCTTTTGGGCAATAAAAGCTTTATTTCTATCTGGTGAATTTCCCCAAATAATAAGACCGTATCGATTTAGTATCGTATTGGTTTAGTTAGCAGTAATGGAGCTACATTTCAGGTCTATAGTCAGCATAAAATCTTCTTCCAGTAGTCCGCTCTGAAGCAGCGTACACCTGGCTACGACTTTCTTGGTTGAGTCAGCCACCAAGCAACTCGTGCTGCTAGGAGTGTGAGAGCCAATACCTTCCTTGTTTTACCGTCTCATCTCTCAATCCACTAACCCAGTTGATTAAGCAGTCTATTTGTCTTCATTGGCAGACTGGTCCAAGAAGTTTGTAAGTCTGTATATCTGTAATAGTATATTACAGAGAGCACTACGCCTAAATCTGCTATTAAGGGAAGGTTGAGGGACCGTTAAGGGATCTCAGTAGAATAAATTACAGCTCTAAGCATTACAAATTCAGATTCGGTACGGATTATAAGTGTAGATATCTACTTCTAGATAAACTGTAAAGGCTAAAAATGTTTTTATATTATTACATTTTTAGGGTCCTTTTTCTTCACTTAAAATCCAATATTTGGTCAAAGCCCACCCAACCTCTGAGGTAAAACCAATCCTGCAAAGCTTCTAAATTTTATAAAAAAAACTACTTTCCGTCTGTGGTTTCGCCCGTAAACTATTTGACTCTAAAGCCCCAGCTGGAACACGACGAGTGATTTGGCTGCTGACTCGAGCAAGCTTTGAAATGACATGCCAAAATTGGTTAGTAAATTTAAAAATTCAATGAGTGTAACATACATAATAAAAGAGTATCTGCACTACCCGCACACAAGGCATTCAAAATGTAGCCGTCAAGTGAGCGAGTGTGTTGTAGCACTGAAAAGTGTTTTGTGTTTTATTTTATTTATTTATTTATTTTATTTGTTACACCAACGAGATACACACCAGAAACAAGTACTAATTTCTAATTCAACTTATTTCTAATCAAGTAAACATAGACAGCACTTGTTACTCCAACTTTACTTACAGTATAAGTAATGAAGAGCCAACTAAGTAAGCGTCAAAGTTTTCAGCTAGTCTGCTGTATGTGAACTTATCTAATGCTCTTAGACGAACTCTGCCTCAATTTGCATTCTCGAGGAGTCAGAAGGAATTTGAAATAGTGCGAATGTACTATGCACTTTGAAATTCAATTCTTTGTAAATAACAAAACGTAGCGCTGACGAGTGAGATGGTCACATACTGTATCCTATCGTCATATTTACATAAAAAGTTGGTCACAGATAGTTTGCTATGCCTGAAAACAAAGTCACATCTTGTATAAGTGTACCCGTTTGTATAAGTACTCCAAGCCAAATAATGGAGGATTAGAGTAGATGGATGACGACGACATGGCTCAAGGACTACCTAACATAAAAACTCGGTCAGTTAGAAGACTATGCTTAAACTTCCGCTAAGAAAATATCTACTAAATGTCATATTCCATCTTGAAATAGTTGGGTAAAATAAGACATGTCAAAGTGTTCAGTATGATCTACAAGGGAATTAAATAATTTAAAAACCACTCGGTTACTAAGCAGTTTACTAGCTATAGGGCTATCTATTATTATATAATTTACTGTATGTATTGATATAAGTACATTTTTCAAAGTAAATAATATTATTATAGTACTAACGATGTAAGCAATGCTTACTCAAATCATAATAAAGACTAATGAATAGTTTACTGTGAATCATCTAATTCCATTCCTCTTGAATAGTGTATCTTAGTCAATCAGATTCTCCATTCAAAAAGATTATATTTATGTTTATTATTATTATACTATCTCACGTAGCGAAGAAAATGTTTTCTTGATATCATATATTCTTAGTCATAGACTGTTCCGAGAAGGTTATGCGATTTAATTTATTAACTTACTGTTGTAACTGGCATTATTATTTTTCTTTGAAGCCTAATTGGCCAGCTAGATACCACCCTCTTGCTAGAGTCAGCTGCCAAAGGACTCGTCGTGTTCTGGCTGGGGGCTTGAGAGCCAATTTTTTCATCTTACTTATTCTTTCATGGTCTAAAACATCGGCGATGTCTTTGGTGTTACTGATGTACATGGACCATGATGGCTACTTACCATGGTGGTCGTGGATCTTCAGCTTTTTATCTCTCTTAAATGAAACAAATGAACATAATATACTAACAAAAATATGTACCAAAACTTTTGTGTCCTAAGACCCCATCTAGAAGAAAATCTTTTTATTTTATGAAACCAAACAGATATTACCATATCTGTTATTGTACCTAAATAACTAGCAACTTTTATAGAAAGAAATTTGCGCATATCAAAAAGCGTGTCCACGATATTCTAAGTCAACGTGACCTCAAGGTTGGACTTAGTCCCCTATCCCAAATTCACTTGCCTCAAGCCTCAACAATATATTCGCAAAGCCTTTCCCTCGTTACGACTGTGACTGAGCAGTAATAAAAGCTGACAAAAATACAAAAAGATATACCATTTTATTATTTCATCGTATATTTTATTTGCCTTACATGAGAATATCATTTCGCTCCACATTAGGGTTTCCACGCTACACGCGATTAGAAGATTTCTGCCGCTACAAAGAAAATAATAGATGGCCTTACAGGGTATTCTTTTAGACATTTTTTTTTTCATATAAATCACGGGATACAATGGAAGTGCCCTCAAATTTCGAGGGCTCGTGGCTGGTGAACTTATGACAGTACATTGTGTCGACTGGATTAAAAGATTTAGAATAAGAAATTCTATCCAAATCCTACCAATATTTTGAAATGTGAAAGTTTGTGAATATGTTTGGTTGTTTGTATTTTCATCTTGCGCTGACCATTAGTTTCACGGAATTGTATTTAGCTGTTACTTACCTAAGTATAATGCCCATAATACCACCTAAGCTAGAAATGTCGTATTAGAAATTGACCACTTGGCTAATTAAACTGTGATGTCGAAAATTAATTGATTATTAGAAAAATGGTACACCCAAAAACCCTGATTCTTAACTGGTTTTCGTCCTTCAAACATCCATTTTTCTATTACATAAACGTCTGCCCCGGGAATCGAACTCGGACCACCTCGCAGGAAGAGTAACAGTCAGCAAAGCTATAGCAATATAACCCTATCCATTAGAGTCGTGAAATTGCGATAGCCCATATTAATAAGTCAGCTTCTAGCTTGATTAGAATTCGAATTTACGGGGATGTATAAATTTTCAAGTACCTATCTATTTCAATTGAACAAAACTATCACTTCAAGGAAAGAATACATAAAAAACCTTAGCTTATATTCACTAGAACGCTTTTTACTGAATGTTAACCCTATTAAACATCTCCAATATTGAGTCATCAATTTTTTTATAGAAATAGCCAACAAACGAGCTGACGACATTGAAGTATAATGACATAGAACAGACATCTCGAACAAAATGTGTGTCCCGAAACCGCGATGACGCGTTCTTTTTTCAAACTCTATAAGCCGATTTACAAACTTGCCATAGAGTAACTTTTGTATACGACACTTGCCGAACCACGACAAACAGTCAACGACTCCAAACTTTTACAAGCTCTTCCAAATGTTTGATTTAATGTTTAATTGAATTTACTGATTAAAGTAATACACTTTATTTATTATTTACCACAGAGTAGGTACATTAGTCATTCTTATCGGGCTTATTATTTGAGGAAGGCCGACACTGAGTATTTTAATAGTTTGTATTTTAAATTCTTTAAATATCAATATAATTAATACCGGTATTTCTATAATATTTTGATTACTTTTACATGGTAAAAATTTAAGGAAAATTTATTAAAAGCAATTTATCACAAAACATTCAACACAAAAGAGACAATAAGAAGTATTGGAACCTTTTAAAAACCCGATTTTATATAAATATCAATTTAATTAATACCGGTATTTCTATAATATTTTGATTACTTTTACATGGTAAAAATTTAAGGAAAATTTATTGAAAGCAATTTATCCCAAAACATTCAACACAAAAGAGACAATAAGAAGTATTGGAACCTTTTACAAACCAGATTTTCTTTAAATATCAATTTAATTAATACCGGTATTTCTATAATATTTGGATTACTTTTACATGGTAAAAATTTAAGGGTATTTCTTTAGTATCCTGCGGCATCGGGAGGGGGGCTGGAGTTAGGGGGGAGGGTAGGGGGTAGGGTAAGGAACCCCCCCATAAAGGGGCTAAGTGAGGAAACACATAGTTTTCGAGTTTTTTTTTATTTTTATTTTGAGGTTAAATCTGTGAAAACTGCTCAGTATTTGTCTTAAACTAGTCTAAATTAATATCAGGTGGTGGATGAAGAAATAAAATTTCGACCTCCATATGGGGAGACACACAAAACGCACCACTTTTATGACAAATCATTATAATTACAATGTTCCATTATCTGCACTTTTAGGGAAAATTTAGGGGTTTTTGATACATAAACAGGCTTCCAAACGTCTCCGGCGCTGCGGGAAATGCAGCCTCTCCGCCCTTGCGTAAAAAACTGCAGGCACTCCACGCTCGCCTACGCAGCTTCGGCTCACATGGTGCCTGCAGTTTGTTACAGCGGGCGGGGGCTGCTCTCCCTCCGCGCCTCCGGGGTCTACATTCACTTTAGGGGTAGGGCAGACTAGTACCACGTGGGGTCGGGGTTGACTAAGTCGGTTCTGTCACCAATTTTGAAAAATTTTATTAGAATGTAATAAATAAATTTCATAGAGTATGACATAAACAGTAAAATGTATATATTATATATTGCCCTTTTATTATATACTAGGAAATCGCCCTTGCTTCGCTTCGGGAAAAATAGTAAAAAAAAATTATAATGTCACCCGGCGATAGTGTAGCTTCCCAAAAGTGAAAGAATTTTTCAAATCAGTTCGGTAGTTTCGGAGCCTATTCAATGCAAACAATCAAATCTTTCCTCTTTATAATATTAGTATTGATAAAAAAACCTTCCTTGTATTTCATATTTTCTAAATTTTATCTAGCTCGACCAAATTCCTCCGGCCACCAATCTTTCCAATGAACTCTTGTTTATCTAATTATTATAATTATAATATACATATAATACAATAAAATATACCTAATAACATAAATTTTATAAATAAGTAACATAATTCGTGTTGTATTTTTTGGAAATAACCTCAAAAATTAAAATTAAGATTTTTCAAAAATGACGCACTAACTCACAAAAAGCAACTAGATTATGATTTGGGACATCATTGCCTATCGATTAAACATGATATCATCCAGATACTGATGCCGCAGGATACTAAAGCCAACCCAATTTAAGGAAAATTTATTACAAGCAATCTAATTTATCACAAAACATTTAACACAAATCGACACATACGTCTTATTGCCATAATTACTACGCATATTTAACGTGCAAAACAAAATTAAAAATAAAAGCGTGCAAAAGCGTTTAAATGATTTTCAATCGTTTACCATTGATTCGTGTCGAAAAACCAACATCACAATATATTGGTCACATCACAAGCGTCGGCAAGCCTAAGCAAGTCTATTTAGTCCATTAACACGCTTACGGCTTGTCAATTGTGTAAATCCGCTTCATAATTTTTTCATTCCACAGAGTACTTAATTTCATTCAAAATGGCGGGAACATTGCACAATAATTTAATGTTATTCGTTTATTTGATTTAAGTTAATATTTTGTTTTCTTACCGATGATAAGTAATACCGTTATCTTTTTTGTTTCTTGTCGTGCGATTGTGACACGTTGTTATTACGCACGACGGCATTGTTTCAGTGTTTTGCTAAAAAAATTTGACATGCGGCCGCCATGAGCGCAGGTGAGTGACAAGCGAGTGAGTGAATGAAGTGAGCCACCCTGGCCACAATGAATGCACCCGACTCAATGTTCGGGGTGTCTGTTCTATACGAAGTAATAGTACTTCAATGGCTGACGATCCACCTGATGATACGGGGCTATCGTCGTCCATGGACATCAGTGACATCAAAGGCATGCGATGATACATTGCCGGCCAAGAAAGAGAGAATAAAAAGAAAGAATTTAGTTTAGTATTTATTTAAGTTTCTCATTTTAAGTGATGTAAAAATCTTATGAGAAATAAAGTTCTTTAAACCGAGAAAGAACTGACTCTCGAGCCCCCAGCCGGAACACGACGAGTTATTTGACGGCAGACTCAAACACGAGAGTGGTAGCTATGCAGGCGGAACGATGGGACGTCGATTATTAGTTAACAATACTTTTTTGTTATTTGTTAGATTAATATTAGATTTGGCATCAACCCATTAATGCTGCACTACTAAGCGCGGATCTCTCCTCGGCTTAAAGCATACTCCACCACGCTGCTCCAGTAAGGATTGATGGAGTATAAGATTAGTTGATGTTGAAATCTAAAATTTACTGAAACGAATATATCACTTGCATTTATGTTATTCAGATACTACAAATGAATTTCTGGTAACTCAAAGCACGTACAAATGGGTTTATGTAAATTCTATTTCTAAAAGGAACAAAGGGTAACTTTACATACTAAATTAAATTTTGAATAAGACCATTGAAGTCATATTTTAAATATTATTTTGAAAGAGGTTGTGACGCCATGTATTATATTTTGTAAG
Organism: Thymelicus lineola; assembly: GCA_963932265.1. Classification (NCBI taxonomy): domain Eukaryota; kingdom Metazoa; phylum Arthropoda; class Insecta; order Lepidoptera; family Hesperiidae; genus Thymelicus; species Thymelicus lineola. Next base: position 10,855,554 of record OZ010703.1, on the reverse strand, counting down.
TTAATCCTTCTTTTGTAGGATCATAAAGTATAAAAAACCTATACGTTGTAAATTCTACAACTGTAAACATTAAACTTTTTACCACTTTAAACGTTTTTATGTAAATAAAATTACAGTGTCTGTAAGTTCATAATAACGGTGAGATGGTTTAACTCCGTTTTCGAGTATTTCGTCTTTATTATTAGATTTATATCATAAAAAAGATGAGACATAATAATTAGGTAAACAACAAATTAACCTTCAAACATTTCTACTTCAATCAAAGTTAGTATATAACCAACTTGAAGACTAATCAGTGTGATAACATCTCATCGTACTTGGTAAGTTTGTGAGCAATAAGTATATCTATGAATATGGATTTATAATTAGCGAGGAGTGGAAATAACACGAGAAGGCATTGAAGTATAATGACATAGAACAGTCATCTCGAACAAAATGTGTGTCCCACCCGGAAGGTTCGATTTTCAAAATTGATACCCCGTTCTCCTTTCAAAATAGAACGAATCCATTGAATATTGAAGCCACGTGGCGCCAATGCATTGGGACATACATGGTGTTCGCGGTGACGGTTCTATACGCTAGTAATAATACTTCAATGCGACAAGGTACTTAATTCTGGAAGATAGATGAAAGTTGGTTGATAAAAGCGATGTGGAATAATTTGATTTATAATAGCTGTGTATGTATTCAATGTAAAGCAAGTAAATAAATTGCAACAAAACAATAACAGACTTTAAAAAACAGTTTAATTAAACAACCGACACAGCGAATTCGATATTTGCGCCATGAACTGTAGCTAAGTGGCTACGGTTTCCTTGGATTCTGTCGATTTTGTAAAGAAAACGGGGGCTCGATTTTGAAAATAGAACCTCTCGATGAGACAGATTTTGTTCGCGATGTCTTTTCTGGTATATTAGTAAATTATACTTCAATGTTCTTTGCTTCCTTTTTTGCTGGTAGCACGTTTGCCATAATCTTTAGTGTCGTTGATATCTATGAGGGACGATATTAACTTCCTATGAGGTTGCTCGCTTAGTTTTCCCCGGATTAACATAATTCCCTTAAGAAGTATTATCGTAAATAATGCATATCCAAATGTTATATTCGTACTCAGTAATGTACTAACGCAGATAATATATTATAATTTACGATTCAAAGTCATCAAGCGTGTAACTAAATTGAATTAGTTTCAACTTATTTGTGCCCGTATGTCATCACAACGTGTTTTATGTTTGTTTCCATTGGTAATGTTTTTTTTTAAACAAAGAATCTAGTGTATACCAATATTATTAGTAGAAATAGTTGCAATGTTAGTTTTTACCAATCTGGCAGGTGATCTCCAGAACGAAAATAATAAGAAGAAATATAGATAAACAAACCATGAACAATTAAATTAAAGGTAATCATTTTATAATATTATTATATAAAATGAAGGATAGGCCCATAGGATCATTTTACACAAAATATGTTCTTCGAAGATAAACCCATAACTTAATCAGTGGATAACTAGAACAATAAAAAAAACACAACTGAATTAAAGTAAATTTTAAACGACAATAACTGCAACTTTTAAAATTAGGAAAACCCCTGAGAGTTATAGCTTATGACCTTGAAACGGCTGAACAGGTTTCTTGAATCATGGATAAGAACACTTTCGATTAAGTCACATTTAAAACAAAAAAAAACAAATCAAAATTGGTTCATCCGTTTGGGAGCTACGATCCACAGATACGCAGACAACGTCAAACTTATAACGCGCTTGTTTGCGTCGACGCGCGACGGTTTAAAATACGACGCGGCCTATGGAAACAATGTCACATATTTTGGTAATTGGTGATGTGTAGACTCAACGTAAACTTATGAGTTAGCTCCTCACATCGCACTCTACGTCGTGGTTTATCTTGTATCTTGACTTATTATAAATTTACACAAACTTTCCTACCAACTCCGTCTACAAGAATTTAGTAATCTTCCACCAGGTCTCACTGAATGATTTTATAATGTCTGAATTATGTTAGTCTACCAGCTTATGACAGTAGTGTCATTTAGATTTAGGAGATATACATATGCTTACGGACTTATTCATAAACGATTAATAAACCTATTTTAGCTATTGCAATGTTATGCTTTATCTGTATCGTTTTTCATAAGAGTGAAGGAATTGAAACAATTAATAAGCCTTCTTTAACTTTGCTTGTTTTTATGAATAGGGCTAGATCTTAGAACTTTTTTCTTTTTTGTTTCTCTGTGCGTTTGTTATTGTATTTGTATATTTTCCTTGTCTTTGTGTGTTGTCCATGGCACCCACGACGTCCACGATACAGGGAATCCTACAGTTTGGGGCTATGAGTGTCAAGTGTTATTTATTTATGCATGAGGGTGAGTTGCCTGGATCAGTTTTTGACTGGTGTAGTTTTGGGTAACATGTAATATTTGTTTTATTTAACTCGGTTCACAAAAAATTATATCAGTATATTGTAAATAACTTGTTATTTTTTATGGAAATAGCCGGCAAATGAGCTGACGATCCACCTGATGGTAAGTGGCTATCGTCACCCATGAACATCAGCAACACCAAAGGCATCACTGTTGCGTTGCCGGCCAAGAAAGAAAGAAGAAAAAGAAAAAAGAACTGGCTCTCAAGCTCCCAGCCGGAATACGACCAGTCGTTTGGCGGCTGACTCATGCTCAAGGATGGTAGCTATCCAGGCAAACCCCATGGAGAAATAATAATGGTATTGATTAACAATTAAAATCAATATTACCAATATAATCCCTCCGAGGACCCTACTAATAGCAGACCAGATTCAGTCGCCTCTTATGACACTTATACAGCGTGAGATTGGGGTTAGTATTCTAAGCCGCCCCAATACGGTTGAAAATTAATTATATAATTGCCTTTGCCAAATTTGTGGTTTTTTCGTGCCAGCTTTAGCGAACTAAGAATACCAAATAACTATATACAATCAATACATTCGTGACCAATCTCAATCAGACCGCAGACCAATTTAATTAAAGATAGTCGAAGCAAGCGGCCGACTCGATACGAAGAAAACTTTGCAAATTTTAAACTTTATAATTACTTCACAAATCAATTAGCGCTGTAACTTCAACAGACGGTTGGTTACTTTAAAGGTTGAGTTGTTTGCTAAACAGATGCAGATTGTTAATTAATTAGTTCCATACATAAATATATGTCGGCGCTTTGTAAGTACTTTGAGGTCATCAAACCCCTATTAGGTGTGATCTATATAGGTGTGATCTCTATACGTAATAGGTGTGTATGTTCTATATCATACAATGACTAATATAATATCAATTATAGATACATTATGCCCTTACAAATCAACCAAAAAATCTGTTCCGATTTTTTTTATAGCCTGAAGGGCAGACGAAAAAGCATACGGGCCACCTGATGGTAAGTGGTTACCGTCGCCTATGGACATGAGCAATACCAGAGGAATCGCCAATGCAGCGCCGGCCCTGAAGGAGAACTCTTTTCACACCTTTTTTTAAGAACCCCATGTCATAGCGCTCCGGGAATACTTCGGAAGGAAGCCCATTCCACAGTTTGCACGTGCGTGGCAAAAAAGTTCGTGAAAATCGGACTGTAGATGTACTCCACGAGTCCAATCGGTGTGGATGGAACTTCAATCCTCGGCGAGTGGTGCGATGATGAAAAAGAGACGTAGGCATCAAGTCGAACAATTCCTCGGAGCACTCACCGTTGTAAAGTCGGTAGAACACGCAGAGAGAACTGATGTCTCTTCTGAGACTCAGGTGCTCTAACCTGTGAGTGACTCGTGGGTCGTTGACAACTCGGACCGCGCGCTTCTGTGTGGCGTCAAATGGGTTAAGCTGGTATTGTGGGGCCCCTGCCCAGAGATGTGAGCAGTACTCCATGTGAGGCCTGACTTGAGCTTTATAAAGCATAAGCAGTTGCCTCGCAGTGAAGTACTGCTTAGCCCGGTTCAGGACACCAAGCTTCTTGGAGGCCAGCTTAGCCTTGGCCTCTAAATGACGCCGATACTGTACGTCACTCGAGATGTCAACTCCCAGAATCCCAACACTATTACTCACGGTGAGCGCGGTACCCTGGAATTGAGGCGCTATGACAAATGGGGTTTTCTTAGCGGTAAACGCGCAAACTTGTGTCTTCGCGGGGTTGAACTCGACCAGATTGAGTCGACCCCATTCCGAGACTTGCTCCAGAGAGTTCTCGACTTCAGACACAAGTTTCATTCTGCTATCCGCCATTTGCAACTGAGAGGCATTAGCGGGGGCTGTGTAGTAGGCATCCCCTGTACTATCATCCGCATAGCAATGAATGCCACTTGTATGCTGCAGCAAGTCATTGATATGCAGAATGAATAGCGTAGGAGATAACACAGACCCTTGGGGAACGCCAGCATTTATAAGTTTCACATCTGAGCAACAACCGTCAACTACGACCTTGATATGTCGCTCAGATAGAAAGCTGGCTACCCAATTGCATAACCTCTCAGGGAGTCCGTAAGATGGTAGCTTCGTGAGAAGGCCCCTGTGCCAGACCCGGTCGAAGGCCTTAGCGATATCTAGGCTGACTGCCAGAGCTTCCCCGTTGCGATCAAGAGCTTGAGCCCACCGGTGTGTAAGATAAACTAGAAGATCACCAGCTGAACGACCGTGGCGAAAACCATATTGACGATCGCTAATCAGCTGATGATCCTCCAGATATCCTAAGAGCTGCGTGTTAATCACGCGCTCCATTACCTTCGCAAGCAGGGAAGTAATCGCTATAGGCCTGTAGTTAGCCGGGTCACTAAGATCGCCCTTTTTGGGGATGGGATGAACGAGGGCAACCTTCCACGAAGACGGTACTACTCCAGTGGCATAGGATAGCGAGAATAAGTGCGTTAAGACGGGAGTCAACTCGGGAGCACACGTCTTTAACACCACTGCGGGGACTCCATCCGGTCCACTCGACTTCTTGGTATCGAGAGACTGTAGAGCCCGTCTGACAGACTTTTGCGTGAAAAGTATATCATTCAACGAGCTCTCACACCGCGGGATGTTAGGCGGTGTGGTCCCTCTATCCTCAAGAGTCGAGTTGGCGGCAAAAAGGTTGGCAAGGAGTTCGGCTTTTCCTTTTGCCGTATGGACCACAGAGTCGTCCGATTTACGCAGTGATGGAAGAGATGACCGACAGAAGTTGCCTTCGGCAGCTTTAGCTAACGACCAGAATTCCCGACTACCGGAGGGGTAACCGACCAGCCGCTCGCCAATCCTGCCGATGAACTTTGCCTTCGCCCTGGCCATTTGCCTCTTTGCTGACCGGGAGGCAGCGTTGAGCTTTGTCTTAAGCTCTGGGGTGGATGGATCCTTACGCGTGTACGCTGATACCCAGGCCTGGTAAGCGGCATGCTTTCGGTTAGGTGCCGAAATACAGGCACCGCTATACCAGGGCTGTTTTTTACCACCGATGGATATGACAGAGTTGGGAATAAAACATTCCATGCCCTGCCGTATCACATCGGCTACCAAGTCAGCGCACACGTTCGCATCCCCCGAAGAGAAACAGAGCTGCCTCCAAGGGTACGAACTCAAGAATTCCCTGAGTCCGTCCCAGTCTGCTGACTTATAGTGCCATACTTGACGCGTTCCGTTGGGTCGAGATCCCTCCTGGCACGTCAAGGGTACAGATGTACTTACCAAGCAGTGGTCAGATGATCCTAGAGGAGCATTAACCACTACTCGGTAGTTAGATGGATGAGAAGTCAGCAGCAAGTCTAACAGAGAAGCAGTATGGCTCACAACATCAGGGACTCTGGTGAAGCCAGTTACAACCTGAGTGAGCCCATAGGCCAAGGAGAAGTCAAAAGCAGACCTTCCCGCGAAGTCAGTGATCTTGGACCCCAACCAGTCCGTGTGGTGGGCGTTAAAGTCCCCCAAAACCACTAACTCCGCCGAAGGATACTGCTCCAGCACCTTGTCGGCCGATCTCTGGACGTGCTCAAATAGACGAGTCGTCTCCACGTCTCCGCTGTAGGACCTATAAAGACACGCGTACACACGGATGTGACCTGCAATGTCCACGCGTGTCCATAAAAGTGATAGGTCCTTGTCTTCAAGGCAGGTCAGACGGGAATAACAAATATCATCCCGGACGAACACACAAACCCCGGCACGCTGTCTAAATGCATGCTCTAACCTGTAGCCAGGGTAATTTAGATAAGATGTGTCGCCCGGTGATGAAATCTGAGTTTCCGTCAAAAAGAGTAGGGCCGGCTTTGCTGTCTCAAGATGGTGGTGGACAGCATTGAGATTGGAATGAATTCCCCTGATATTGCACATGTCGACATTTAGTGTGGTAGGAGTGTCAGGGGTTGCCGCTGGGTTTAACCTAATTCTCTTTTTTACCTTGCCCATAGAATCAAAGAAGCGTAAAGAGGAGGAGAAAGGTAGGGAATACAGTGATCTAAAAGTGACCCCTGGGACAAGGTTTGATTTCGTGACACCGTACTAACATGGGCAGAGTGTGAGTTGCTGGCGTGGCGGACGGAAGGGCCCCTGGTCTCCCCCGAGCGTAGACACCGGGTACCACTCCGGTCTCTTACTCCGGCACGGCATCCACGCGACGGGATTATGCGCCGGCTGGTGAGACAGCCTCCCAGACCAGAGGTTAGAAGTGTTGTCTGGGTTCGGGTCCCTGTACTATCCGGCGGGCGGCCTGCGGCAGGTCAGCCGTTTCACCAGGTCTCCCTGGCCGCCACGCCAACATATCACGTCAACTCAGGCGACGGTGCCTCAAGAAATTCATAAGACCCAGGGATACACTGAAGAGTCACTGTATATGGGATGAGGAAAGGTGGGAAAGGGAGGACAACTGGAACTCAAGCCCCCAGCCGGAACACGACGAGTCGTTTGGCGGCAGATGAGATGGAGATACAACACACACACTTATATTTTGTTTCACTACATCAATCACTATTACATTGGTAAATTATGTAAAAGGGATGGCACTACTAAAACCATAATAGTGAAAAAGACAGCTAGACGGCCTCACTCAGAGGCAGCTATCAACTGTCTGAATTAAAATCGCTACACTTGTCTAAATTCGAGTGACATAATTTCAGCGCCATCTTAGCATATCTTGTACATATATCGTATAATATCATTGAAGTAACTACTTATTATATGTTAACTGTTCTCAGATTTTTACCCACATTAATAATGGAAAAGGAGGCGTGGAGGAAAGAACTCAGTCACCGTTGTTTATATATGAAAAATACAAAGAAGGAGCCAGTCCAAGCTCCCAGCTGGAATTGTTTGGCAGTTGACAAGCAAGTGGTTGCTAGCCAAGCAGGCTTTACAGAAAGAAACATTTTAAGATATTATGCTCTCTTTTAAGTAATAAGGTCTCTAATTAACATCACAAGCAAAATTACGTGAACCTGATCGCCCTGAAAACCAGCGGTCGTAGTTTTACTGCCGCCATTGCTGAGTGCGGCCCTTTTTCATACAGTTTGACTGCAAATCAATATTGTCATAGTTTTATAAGTTTATTTCTTTTTTCTTTTGCTTGTTATTGCAGTTAACTTATGTAATAAAAAAATCTATTCCATTCAAATTTTTTGATTTAAAGTTTCACAGTGAACTCAATTATATTGTTTTTGTTTTATTTTGTCATAAATATTACTAAAAGGATACCGCTTCAGTTTTTTAGTGACGCCAGAAATGCTCAAACCGGCACTGAATATCATTATTGATTGTTTATTACACCATTCCAGTAAAGAGTACTTCGTAATTTTGAATTTTATGAAAATCTGTCCTTATATGAATCTGTCATTTTACAAATATGTCCTTGTGCGAATAATCCATCTAAATTTGTAATTGACGGCAAGGGACCCCACCATGCAGTACGCCAAATTAACATGACTGCTGAATCGCAATCAAAGTTTGGCACAGCAATGAAGTTATTGGAACTTGGTCGGAATTAATTCCATGAGATGGGAAGTGTTCAGAACTACAGTTGATTATTGTCTTGGGATTATAAGTAAGGCAGCATTGGGATAATATGTTAGTTATTCATTATATATTGTCTATTAACATAATTTATACTTTGATTAAGTTTTTGATTAATTATAATTTAATTCACAAATTTGCTGCGGTTTAAGTTAAATGAGAAGGTGACGCTTTTTTTTCAGTTCTATGCTTCTAACGGCATATTTTGTGATATAGTTCTATAGCTACTAGGTTTATAGTTATATCCGTTACATTTAGCGAAATAACTTCAGTGACTAGGAATTACTCCACAAATCCGCTATATCGGTTCCGATTACCCTACAATACTAAACGTAATTCATAGATAAATTGTTAATATTATCGATTATTAACTACAATATAGATATATAGACATAACTTAATATATACACATCAAATGTTTGTTAAAATATATATTCAAGTAACAACTTACAACTACAAACAATTTCCAACGTTGACTTTTAATTTAGTCACCAAAATACAATGTTAAAATTGTTTCTTTACCACCCTTATCTCATCCCTGTACAGGGTGATTTATTAATCGGGTGTAGGTGTAATTACGTTTAAGTTATGGCTTTTAATTAGGCGTCTTGCTCTTAGATATAAAGTTTTGATCTGTTCGGGTAATAAAACACCATGCTCTTGTTACGAAGTTGGGACAAGTTTATAGGAAAACCTATTTCACTGGCAGTTCTTGTTTAATGCTCGAATTCTCAGAGGACACTTAAAACTCTAGTAATTCAGTGTGAATAACGAAGTAATGACACGTGGAATTGTTTCTGGAATAAAAATATACTAAGGAATACTGGTGAACAAAAATAATAGCAAAATTGAAGTGATAAGATATGAAACAATACAAAAACATTACGTTTTTATTGAGCTACAAAATTTTACATGATTTAGTTTGTCCGATAAAGATATTTAAAATTATAATAAACTGTTAAAAATCAGATAGTGCAAGACTCTTTTTTCTAATAGTACCTATTATGGATGGCCTCAAAGTTCTCAGATTATTTACAACAAATATATTTACAATTATATTCCTTCTCCTTGCAAGTTTATATTTTCAATAGATATTTAAAGAAATACAATATTTTAATATTTTTCTAGCTTGACAATGAAAGACAGTGGTGTTATTTTCAAATACTATGGTAACCAAACTGGGTTGCACATCTACAATGTACAAATGAATTAGGTGAATTTTGACCACAGAGCGGTCACTATTTAGTTATTTTATTTTAGTTATTTAGTTAGGTTATTTAGTTAAGTACTCTAGAGTTCTTGTAATAATTACTATTTGAATGAAGTAGATACATGTCTACTCGCTGATACTACACACAAAATCATTACAAATACATTGTAGAGAGAAAGCCCGCTAACTCGACGGGCAAGTGTCGAAGGCAGTCGAACAAAACCTCTTCCAATTTACCGTTAGCAGAATATACTGTAGCTCCGTGATTAGATTGTTTTTCAATATATACTTTGTAACTCTAACTGTGCCAAAAATAACCGACTTGAAAGAAATAATGTTTTAATAAGGACAGCTTAAATTATCGATAAGAATATTATGTATAAATATAATATAATATTTGAAAAGTTTCCAGGATTCCTCATAATATATCCCATCATTAGAACTAAGTTTTAATAAATATGAGACCAATGTGGAAGTACTTTTTGTCGTATTGCCGGCTTCGAATGTTAATCCCACTTCGGATGGGTGACGTAAGAGGCGACCAAATTCGGCCCGCTGGTGCGTCATATTGGTTATATTTTACTACTTCATTAATACCATTATTACTATTATTATTTATCCGTGGGGGTCGCCTGGATAGCTACCACCCTCTTGCTTAAATCAGCCGCCATTAAGTCTACCGTTTTAGTACACTTAATTCACCTGCGGCCAATACATTTAAATCACCTGGGTGCATAGGTAAATAAAGTACAGTAAAAGTAGACTTAAGACACCTAGATGAATTAACTCAGGTTAAAAAGTCGACGGCACCCGGTTCTTTCTTTCTTTATCGTCTCTCTTTCTTGGCCGGCAACGCATCAGTGATGTCTTTGGTGTTGCTGATGTTCATGGGCAACGATAACCACTTACGTTGTATCCAGTGGTACGAAAAGCCCAGCTTACTGTCATTGCTATACTATCATCACTCTGCAGCTGTTAACGCTCATATTATTTGTAGCCGCCTTTTATACCTCATACTCATATTACGTCAGCTTCACTTGTTTAATTGTTGTTGTATTATTTTATTCGTTTACAATAAAGAGTTAAATAAATAAATAAATATTATACGTATGGAACGGAGTGTTCCGTGTTGTCGGGCCGAGATCTTGGGTTGTACGACACAACTGGGCTTGCCTTGTTCTGACGGCCTAGGCACGCCACTGGTCGTATCGTCAGCTAGATTGCCGACTACTTCTATGAAAAAACATGAACTATATCGCAACTTCGGTGGAAAAAGGCATAAGATGAAAATTGCAATTTAACAGAAGAGCAAAAATCTGTTAAAATATCAGTAAGTAGTCAAAGGAATTTACATTAAGATTTCTTGCACAAAACCGTCAAGATTAATGATAAAAATTTGAAAAAAATTGAGCATATTATGCAGCTATTGTTCCTTTTTCCAATCATATTAATAATAAAATTCATACGTAATACAACTTATGCTTTTTTTTCCACTGATAGTGCGATATGTATACAGTGAAAATAATAATGTGTTTGGTAGTTTAGCGAAGAGCTTTGCACTATATAGTTTACACTACGTAAGTACGTGAGCTTATGCCTGAGGATGCTACGACGTAGCGCGTAGCTCTCGTAGTTTTCGTAGCACCCAACGTAGACTAAGCCCCGAATTCAGAAACGACACTTGGCTAAGTAAGGAAGCAACGCTGTGCGATTTGCGTGTTTTACTTTTTGCGTTTTTGACCTTAAGAGTATAATTACTCAATAGATCTCAAAGTAAGGGTTTTAAAAACTTCGTATCTGCGTTTATTAATTATATTCTCTGCCGCTTATCTTCTTGATGGCTGAACTGATAGGTATGCGGCTTAAAAATTATTTGAATTTAAAGAAACAATAAAACACGCTAATACTAAGCAACTCTTTATATGCTAACGAGAATCGTGGTAAAGAAAATCCTCCCAATTTTATAAATGTGAAAGTTTGTAAGGATGTACGGATTATTTAACTTAACTAGACCGATCAATCGAGCATGACGGATAGGTGTTTTATCAAATAAATGCCAACCACGATATCTCAGAATAATGGTCTTCGTTATGATGTTTAGAAATAACGTATCTAAATTCCAATAGCTAGTTTTTTCTTTTTTTTTTTTTTATGAGCTGCTCAAGGACCGAAAAACTTGTTTTTGCTTCTATGAAATTTCCCTTACATTTTATAAAGAAATGTCTTATACAAAAGTTGTAGGCATTTTAAATATCTACAAAATGAGGCCTGTTGCGTTAAAATTCATTTCGGATTTTTTTTATAAATTACAAAAAACAGTTCAAAATCGCTGTTTTTTGTTTGATTGTTTAAACAAACAGTTTGTAATGTAGACATCTGAAAATGTTATGGACTATTGTTTATGACGTATAGTATATGTAGTTTTTTTTTTGAATTTTTTGGTTGCATATTTTTAGCAAAAATCCATTTGTTTATTAAAAAATCACTTTTTTGCAAATTAATTTCTACAACTTTTGCAAGTCGTTGAATGTTCTACCTGGGCTCATTTTCTATCTTAAGAGTTGTACTTTTAGTTTGGTTTTATGGCTTATTGATTCTTCCAACAGGGACCTCGCAAAATTGATTGCAAAAAAGTGCTTACCTGCAAAATGGAATGAAATGAGAAATGAGCACGGACGTTTCAAATCGTGCGAGCTGGAAAAAATGTTGATATCTCGGGTTCCCGTGGTCACACAAAAAGTTATAACCAATCGATTTGGGGTAGCTCGACGAGATAAAATCAGATAACGTATTTGTTTTTATCGCAAATGACGTTTGAACGCCTTAATTGTTATTTGTTGAGTTATTCCATTTTGCAGGTAAGCACTTTTTTGCAATCAATTTTGCGAGGTCCCTGTTGGAAGAATCAATAAGCCATAAAACCAAACTGAAAGTACAACTCTTAAGAAAGAAAATGAGCCCAGGTAGAACATTCAACGACTTGCAAAAGTTGTAGAAATTAATTTGCAAAAAAGTGATTTTTTAATAAACAAATGGATTTTTGCTAAAAATATGCAACCAAAAAATTAAAAAAAAAAACTACATATACTATACGTCATAAACAATAGTCCATAACATTTTCAGATGTCTACATTACAAACTGTTTGTTTAAACAATCAAACAAAAAACAGCGATTTTGAACTGTTTTTTGTAATTTATAAAAAAAATCCGAAATGAATTTTAACGCAACAGGCCTCATTTTGTAGATATTTAAAATGCCTACAACTTTTGTATAAGACATTTCTTTATAAAATGTAAGGGAAATTTCATAGAAGCAAAAACAAGTTTTTCGGTCCTTGAGCAGCTCATAAAAAAAAAAGAAAAAACTAGCTATTGGAATTTAGATACGTTATTTCTAAACATCATAACGAAGACCATTATTCTGAGATATCATGGTTGGCATTTATTTGATGCGAAACCCCCCTATTAATTGGTCTAGTACAGATTATTTAATTTAACGGAGGACTCATTAACGCAAACAAATATTAACGAATTTGAAGTTTAGCACACAGCTACAATATGCTCTGGAATAAGATATAACCACAGACTTAAAAAAAGAACAAGAAGATTGTCAGCAACAAATTCAGTGAATCACCCATAGTAATACCAAATCTTCTATTCGTACAAGTATCACACGCACACATTGATACTAAGCTGTTATAATCGGCCGCCATTACCGCGTCGGATTGGTCGGAACGCACTATAAATTACGCACATATTATGTTAAGTGGGCGGCGTCACTCTCAATAAGACAAGGTGACGTCTGGTTCTTTTTTTAAGTTTTTGGATGTAGGGTACTTAATATTTCATAAAAGGCGGGTGAAACTGTGAGCAGAGTGCTAGCAAAATATTTTGTAAGTTTTCATTATAATATTATTTTATTAAATACATATCCTTTTCCATTCGTCGCTTACCCGAGATACTAATTGCGACGTGGACTACCAGCGCACTCGAGCCGTAATGACCAGAATCTGAAAGAGCTTGAATTGATGACGAAAAAACCAACCTCTTAAAACATAACTCCGCTCTGAGAGCCTTTCAACCAGGATTTTTATGATTAAGCCAATGATTTTAAATGCGGGAATATTTTCACTGGAAAATAACTGATCGTATTGAAACTTGATGAGGATTAATATTTAAAGCATAAAGTATTTTTAATATTTTTATAGAATTTTATGGCTTACCATGATGGCTATCGACAAGATTAAGATTATCGTTATACATAATAATAAAAACTTCTTGATGCAATGTTATAACTATATTTATTTTTTAAAATAACCTTAACTATCGGTTGCTTAAAATGGCTAGTTCGGAATCATATAGAATATACAATATTTAATATAATCTCCTTTGACAGCTCCTTCCATCATACCGTTTTGTATTCTTTTCTCTTATAATGACAAACATGGCCAGTATCTTATCTGCTCACTTAAGTGATGTTACCATTTATCTACAGATTATTTATTAATACAATTATAGCTGTGCTAATATTATAATCTAACAATAACATGTATAACAATTGCCAGAAATATATCTTTTATATTTGAGGAAGTCTCTCGATTCCGCATAAATCATCATCAGATAATCAGATCTGAATTCTGATACATATATAACCAATCTGAAAGTATATAATAATAATAATTTAGTTTAAGATATTTTTCTATGATAAGTGTGTTATGTAGTTAGAGGTATTTTGCTTTATTTAATTAAATAAATTTGAGATATATGTATAATTTAATAGGTAAAGTAAACGTACTCTAGGATAATATAGAGATCGAATATTGAAAACTACCATTAGTGTACTATCTGAAAGTTGGTATAGCTAAAATGGGGAAAGGGTATTTCCAAAAAAAAATTCTAATCGGTTGATAAATGATGAAGTTATAAGGTTTAAAATGTTAAAAATTCAACCGAATTGAGAACCTCCTCGTGTTAGAAGTCAGATAAAAACATTTATTGCTTGTATTAATGCGTTTATTGTTATTTATTAATATTGCGTCATCGTTTTTGTATCACGATGACGTCAATGACTGTAGGTGCGTGGGTGGAAATGAACATTAATTGCATATGTCCTGACAATAGTTACAGGCAAACAAAACTTTCGTAATACATTAAACAACTCTCTACATCCTGACAAATAAAACTTCGAAAGGTCCAATTTGTATTCCATAATAACAGTTACTCCCACACGTCTTTGAATGTAGATAAATTTATATTTTCTTTCCATCTTCTCAATGAAAGGAAATATAAATTGTATGATCAAACATTTTTCCCAATGTTTTTGTTGAATAAAGAGATAATAATATTTAAGCGGGGAAACGTTAAATACACTCAAGTATATTGTTTTAACCGACATTAATTAGGTTCAAATAATTCAAAGACTATTGAACTGTAGGTATTTTTCCGACAATTAGACTACCCGTGTGGCGCAATGGTTACCATGCCGGATCGCCGCGCCAAAGGGTCCTGGGTTCGATTCCCAGCGAGGCGGAAATTTGAATGATGAGTTTGAATTTCTGTTCTTGGTCTGGGTGTGAATGTCCTTGTCTTGTGTGTTGTCCATGGCACCCACGACACAGGGAATCCCAGTGTGGGGCTATGAGTGTGAAGCGTTATATATTTATTTTATTTAATTATTTGCTTTTAAGGACAGTTTCACCCGATCGACTGTGAAATAACGTGTAAAGCCTAAGTCTGAAATAGTTGTCAAAAATCATGAGATTTTCCATGCGTGTCATATACTTATATAATGTTATAAAACTTACAAGTAGTTAAAGAAGTCGTTTGGAAACTTCTGATACTCAAGTCAACCAATATTAGTTGAACCAGACTCCTTTTATCACAGGGAGAGAAGCCCTGTTATGAGTAATTCAGGCAAGTTTAGATATTACAAAAAATACTAGCTGACCTGCACACGTTGTTTTGCAATATTCTGAGTTATACAATTATACAATTACATTGTTCTGTTGTTGGGACATCCTTTTAAGTAAAAAAGTTTACCTGTGCCAGGATTTCCCGCTCTTTCATAGAAAATTTATACCTAAACTCAGGTTAATAAGTAATCTTCAAGTTTATATTTAAGTATCAACCAATCTTTAATTTAAATATAATATTCGTTTCTAGTAGATGGCGTTATTGGTTCACAGCTGACTGTAAAACTAATTGTTTTTGGTCGCAGATAAATTACTGACGCGAAAATTTGATGAAAACCATTTGAACATTGAAGTATTATTAATAGCGTATATAACTGACACCACGAACAACATGTATGTTCCAATGCATTGGCGCCACGTGGCTTCAATCTTCAATGGATTCGTTCGATTTTAAAAGGAGAACCGGGGCTCAATTTTGAAAATCGATCCTTCCGGGCGGGACACACATTTTGTTCGAGATGTCTGTTCTATGACATTATACTTCAATGTTCTTGAAGCGTATAGTATATTGCGTCAAAATTGGAACTCAATTGGTGAAGAAATTTTTGAGTTTTTGAAGCGTACACAAACTAACTTAACATTTATATGTCGGAGATCATAAAATGAAACGTCAAGCCAGAACAAGTTTAGGTGTATTCGGGTGTTGAATATGGCAGAACTATGCAAATTGTCTACTGCCATTTTGAGTACACGCAGTAACGGGATAACTGAGGAGAGCTATTGACTTGCCAGCCACCAACGGACTTCGGAGACAGTTAGCTGAGCGGAACCCAACGTATGAATTACTAGCTGACCCGGCGAACTTCGTATCGCCTAACAATTGATCAGTTATCGACTGGAGAGGAAAAATGATTAAATTACTAAAATGGCTATTAAAAAATAAGGGTTGATCGTAGAAGGGTGAAAATTGAGGATTGTATGTATTTTTGTATGTTGTATTATAAAAAAATAGAAATTAAAAATTTTGTCTAAAAAATAAAATTTAGGGGTGGGCTACCCCTAACATTTAGGGAGATGAAAAATAGATGTTGGCCGATTCTCATAGATACCAGATAAGCACAAAAAATTTCATCAAAATCGGTCTAGCCGTTTCGGAGGAGTATGGCAACGAAAACTGACACGAGAATTTTATTTATTAGATTGTTGGTTATCCTAAATGCCGTACCGCGCTGTAAATCCGACTTCACCGCGTTCCATTAGTGGTCGGTTAACTTATTTGAGTCACATTGTAATCTGTTCAGAGTCGTGTGCATCAGTGGTAATTGCGTATTTTTGTAGCGAGTGTAAACCTGTATGTTAATGAGGTTCTGTCCAAAATTATGTAAACCTATATAATGTAACCGCAAGTTTGTGGTAAGCAGTAGCCATACAGTCAATTTAGTCAGGCAATGCTCCCTTTAAGGTTAAATAGAGCTGAAATGTGTGGTTCCTTTGAGGATGCAAGGAAATTGGAGTAGTCGTAGTATCTCACTGCACGTTGATATAAAGGGCAAGCTGGATGAAGCATATTGCGCGCTCACTCACGCTTAGGTCTTAAGTCTAAGGAGCACGCAATACTCGTATGCTTTGCCCGTCAGCAAACTCATCATTCAAATTTCAGCCTCGCTGGGATCGAACCGAGGACCCTTGGCGCAGTGATCTGGCATGGTAACCATTGCGCCACACGGGTCGTCAAAACATACATGCACACACAATTCTGAGACATTACTTCAATCTTACGTCATTACTAAATTTATTTTAGTTCTAGCACTCTGCCTGCAGCTTTTCCCGCATTTATCGTGATAGTAAGTACCCTATACGTTATTTCAGATCAAGGTCTACCTGTGTCGTAAATTTCATGAAAATCCGGTCAGAAGTTTTTGCGTGACAGAGGAACAAACATATAAAGCAACAACCCATAATTGTTCCACTGCTGGGCTCGGGGTCTCCTCTCACAATGTGAGGGGTAAAGGCCATAGTCTACCACGCTGGCCAAGTGCGAATTGGTAGACTTCACAACACCTTTGAGAACTTTATGGAGAACTCTCCGGTGTGCAGGTTTCCTCACGATGTTTTCCTTCACCGAAGCAAGTGATAATTAACTAGTAATACGCACATAATGTTTGAAAATTAGAGGTGCGTGCCAGGATTTGAACCCGTGCCCCCGCGTTCGGGAGACCAACGTTCTAACCGCTAGGCTATCACTGCAACTAACAATACATCTTCACAAACTCTATTATTATAGTAGGATTTCGTAGTCGCTGATAAACTATTGCATTGCACAGGGCCTTTGGTTCACACTTGAACACATTGAGTGTAAACATCCTCTGGCATCCGCTAGCATTACTAAGATAACAACCTCTCCTCTTCAATGTTTGTCTTCAGCTGCTTTGAGTTTGAGTAATGGAAAGCAAACCGAGAGCCGAGCACCGAGCACTTCTAGATTGTTCAATATTTTAGGCAAATTCACGGTATTGTAGCTCACTGACAGAACTTGGCTGACTTAGCTCGGGATTGCCAAGTCAAGACTTTGTAATTTGAACGGTTGTTTAACATTTAATTGATGTTATGATTGAGTTTCATTTGTTATATTTCTTTCACAGCCAGTTTCAGAAAGGTTCTTTATTTAAAGACTGTTTTATGGAGCCCATAATACGATCAAGTGTACGTAAGTGTGTGTGTAAGTGTGTGTTTGACTTGATGCGGCATCCAGTGTGCATGAGATAGCTATATGGCCAGATAGCTTACCGTGGCCATACACCGTCAAGTTTACTGGATGCCGCGTCAAGTCCGATGCAAACTTATAAATGTAATTGATTATATGGCCAGCATTCAAAACAATTTTAGTCGAATTGAGGTGGCTTAGAATACGGACCCCAATCCCATGCCGGGCCCTAATACTAGGGCGTCGTAATAGCCAACAGAAGCCGATCCGCTTGGTGGTAGGTTTTCACATAAGAATAATCTATACTAATAATATAGATTATTCTTAATAATAATAAAGAGATAATAAATAGGAAAGAATAATAAAGAATAAGAAGAATAATAAAGAGGAAAGATTTGATTTTTTATTTGCATTGAATAGGCTCCGAAACCGAAACGATTTGAAAAATTCTTTCACTGTTGGGAAGCTACACTATCCCCGGGTGACATAGGCTATATTTTTTTTAAATTATTTTTCCCGAAGCGAAGCGAAGGCGATTTCCTAGTGTTATATAAAGTCATATTGTTATATTATCTTTTCGTGAAACCTGCCTGTAGCTATCACCCTCTTGCTAACTTGATTTGCGGACAGTGAGAAGTATACGAATAGCAGTATCTTTTTCTGTTTGTTTGTTTATTTGGAATTTGTTCTGTTTATATGGAATCTCGTTTAAGGTTTAACTGGAAACTTGAAAATTGTTCTAATAAATATTTAAAAAAAATTAAAATGTGTGCAATTCACACGTGGTAGAAGTGAAACTTTCCAAAATTTTGGTTTCAAGATAATGAGACGAAAAAGCAATAAATCGAATCTTCTACCTTGTTCCTCACACCATCTATGAATACAACTTAGCACTTTTTAAAAGATAACCACATAAGAAAAAGAAAACAGTGGTAACTAACGCCATCTCTTAACATAATATGAAGACTAAAATGAGCAGCTAGCACGTATCTAGCAATAAAACGAATCTTCTATCTTATTCCTCGCGCCATCTATAAATACAAATTAGCATTTTTACTGTCGCGATGTCGTTTTTATTTATTTAAACTGACGAATATTTCTGTCTCATTCTTTCCTGGCTTCATCCTACACATTTTTGTATTTGTGTTGTTTTTTCCGTTGCATCCGGTTTAAAATCACAACGATTCTAGAGAAGTTTCACTTCAAAAATCATTCATGCAGGTACACATTCACGCATTTAATTTTTTATTTTACCAGCATTTCGGAAAGAAAATCCTGAATTATATCTGATGTTTCAGTATAGCTGGTTTTATTACCGTAGAAGATATTTGTAACATTGTAGTTTAAGATACATTTTATATTATAATTTTATACTTCGATGTTACATCCTCGTGGTTTTATAAGTACGAACAGAATACCTACAAGGTTTAATAGTTTTAAACTATTAGGTCCACGAGAGGCTTTGTCGCAACTCGCCAACTGTAACTAGTTTGAAAGTACTTGCTGTAAATCATATTTAACTATGCGCGATTGCATTCTTTACATATAAATTAAGTATAGACTAACTCTTGAAGGGACAGCAGTTATATACACCGTTATTCTTAGTATATGCGAAAGCTGAATGTATTTTGATCAGAATCAGTTGCTGAATCGATCGCAATAATTTTTACACCATGTTATATTTTGTCCTAAAAATATTTTAAAAATGCTACAAGTTGGACACCAATGCAAAACATCGTTATTTCCGACCATCTTAAGCCTTGGTGGATAGTTTCAACTTTGTTGGTTATAATAACAACAAAATAAGATTTCACATAAACATATGGCATGGGAGAACTACTACTAACATCTCAATTTTGTTAACTTATACATAAACTGTTATTCGGTTGCGTTGACAACCGAGATTGATTAAGATTGTCACACAGAGTACTTAATCACTATGGATTGTCAAGTCTGGCGTTTTGCTTGCGCTCTCATAATAAAATTATTATCGTGTCGTAAAAAATTTGGAAAATGAGTTTTCAATACAGTAATGAACAGTACACAGAAATGGTACTCGAAGTGGTGTAAGGTGATAATGTGTCCATGGCAGTGCGACGGTACGAGGAGCAATTTGGTGTAAGAGTGTCGTAGAACACCATGCTTTCCGGCACACAACGCTTAAGGGACTACGGGTAGTTCCTGCCTCCTATCGCCGTTAATCGAGGTGTGAATCGCATTCCGACGGCAGTACAACAAGGGATTTTGGACTACATAGCCGACAATCCCGAGAGCAGCACAACACATGTGCTTGTTTGTGCATAAGGCAAAATGGGGGACACTGAACAATTATGTATGACTTGTGTGAATGAAAAATTATTAAATACATTATTGTAAATTATGGGGATTAATATAAACACGTCAAGATGGTTGACAGTTAACTGCGGCGGTCGCGAATCGCCGCGGGCCGCACGCTCGGTGACCATGTTTATGCGGGGACAATGGAGAAACACAACAAGCTTGTAACTTTGTGAGTTTTCAAGATACACCTTTGAAAATTTTTATGTAGATTATTTAGGCGAAAATATTTGACACGTGTATAGGTTTTTCTATCAAGAAAGAATAACGTTGTATAAGTAGGCGACTAACAAAATAAACAACTGATAGAAACTTTCCATCTAATGGCACCACTAATATGTTGTTGACCAAGAAATTAAGTTTCCAAGAGTGCATCAAGATTATGTAACGTTTGAATCATCCTTATCGGTCGAGTTGTATCAAATAATCAGTGAATATAGAAAAAAATCGCGTCAAATTAATAACTTCCTCCTTTTGAGGCCGGTAAAAATGGCCTAAAGAGTTCATCGTTTCATCTCAAAAACATTCGTCTTTTGTTCTTATCCTCAAGAAAACGGCAGCACAAAAAGACTCGCTAACATCAGTCTGTCGATGAAAAATCTGAATGATTCAATGAATGAATTTGAAAGGCATTTTAAATCGACTTCTATAATCGCAAAACACAAGCTAGGGGCCGACTGGAGCTCACTCCTCGAACGGTCTGTTTCAGACGTGATGTATGGAACTATTTGTTAGTGCCGGCAACACGTCTTGTACAGGGTGTTTTTAAAAATAGTAAAGAATGCTTAGTACTGATTTTATTAAGTATTCAGCGGTCGCAATAAATATAATCTACAGTTGCATAAAATAAAATGCAGTGATCACATAAAATATATCATAACAAAACTTTAATAGCACAATGTTAACTGTGGAAAGTCGAATTTGCTACAGCTTCTTAATGATGTGTCAAGATGAAACATGCACCAAACAAGTAAGATCTTCAGCATTATAATTGAAAAGCGTATCGTATTTCGTTTAGTAGTTTTTGCGTCAAACGCGACCGAATATACGTCTGTAGATGAATTTTTTTAAAATTATTGTCTGCTTCTATTACTCCTAAAGGATCCCTCATATTATTTATCTTAAATTTCTACTATGTTCAAACAGCGAAAATCATATTTCAACTTTATTAAATGTTACTTCCTGATATTTATTTTTTATATTTATTTTATTGTATAAAAAGGCCAATTCAACAAATATAATTACAAAAAATTATTACTAAACAATATACAAAGCTATTAAGTTTAAAGGTTGTCCTTTTTATATCAAAGAACATTTTGGAACGTCCTGTATATTTATTTTGTTTGATGAAAATCTAGTTTGAAGTGAAAAGAAGATGAGAGGCTTTTAGTGACTGACATATATCTTGTTATATATATAAGTGACTGATGTTTGTACAAAATTATACGAGTTTGTTGACTGAATATATTCGAATAATGCATAAAATTGACATAGAAGATATTTGTTGTATGAGTACTAAGTATACTTAGGATTCATTTGACTAAACTTATAGGATAGACCTATAAGCTGCGAATGAAATCACTAATCTAATATAAAAATCTCTTATCACGGTGTTTGTGGTCAATATAATCTGGAACGACTTGCCTGATTTTATGAATTTTTTTGTGTATACGAGTATTTGGGAGATATGAGAATAGGTTGTAAAGTATATTTCATACTTCTAAGTGATTAGGATGACCCTATCAGACTTCAACGACTTTAAATGACATGGAAGATTGGAAAGGATGTCCTTTCCAATAACAATAATAAAGAATCATCGAAATCGTATTGCGTGATATTGAGTTATTCGTCCATTTGTCGCGCACATACTTAATGCAAATTTAAGACTTATATGGTTTTCTCATGGATGCCATTGTCAGATCTCGCTCAAAAAGTGGGATCACTTGAAAAGCACCAGCTTTCGATTAAAAAATAGTCATCAAAATCGGTTCACTCAGTCGAAAGTTCTAAGGTAACAAACATAAAAAATACAGTCGAATTGAGAACCTCCTCCTTTTTTGAAGTCTGTTAAAAAGTGCAAAGTGTTATGCGGCAAGATGTGGTGACTGTAATGTCGTAATATGGTTAACAAAACACAAAAACGAACTAGACGGAAAGTTGATACACTTATGTACTAGTGTCAAATGTCACCTGTCATCCTGACAAGTTTCTACGCGCCACCGCAGTTCATCCGTGACCACGATCCATGCAACTGGGTCGAAATATCGGAGTACAAAATAAGTATCATGAGTACACGTATTATAGCAAAATGTGTTCCTTGCAAGAATTAATAATTTACCGTGTACCTCCTCAGAGTACTACCAAATCGCTAATTCATAAGAAAACCTTACCGCATAACGAAAACATGACACGTACCGTTTACGTTTTTACGATATTCAGTTCAGTTTTACTGCCAATACAAAGTTCTCGAGCACACGACGTCAAGTGCTGGTTACGTCATTTACGTTTTACTCGACAATATACTTTACAAAGTAAATAACTGGAAGAATATGAACATGATTTTCCTGACTTTCAATTTAAGGAACGCAAACATAATATAAATAATGATTATGTAAACGGGTAATAAGTATTTGTATAATTATACGTGATGGAAAAACCTTTGTATCGGTTTTTAAGAATAATGTTAAGTTTAAGTTTATTTTTGCATGCATCTTTCAGTTGTACGTATTGCAAATAAATTACGCTTCTTTTGAAGAAATCTTTATACCTGAGATTTACCGTAATATTCTCAAGGTTGGTCAGTAATTACCCCTCAAAAATATGTAAGAAGACATTGAGAAAGACATTTAAAATTGTGATTAAAAATGTAATGACAAATCTATTCTTCCATGACGGACATTAAACTGTATCTTCGGTTCTTTGAATAAACAAAATGTAATTTACCAAGGAAAAGCCGAATATAATTACGAACCAAAAAGCCACCTAATCAAATTCTCTTGAGTATAACATAATAAGATGTCAACGACATTAATTATTTTGAAGTTGTTGATTATAAGTCTACCTTCATTAATATTTATTAATTATTTGTGAGGATAAACATTCTCGTTATTATTATAACTTTTATGATTAAAAATCCGCTTGAAATAAATAATAAATATAAATAATAAAGCATGTAAAAAAGAAAATAGCCAAACAAGGACTGATTCTACAAACTTAAGTTCGTATATTTTGAACTACGTATATTTATGTTCTTTAGTTTTTTTACAAGCTTTTATTTATCTTTCTTTGTTCTTAAGTTTGTTAGCACCAAACATGTATGAGCCAATTCTTTAAGTTGAAATCGGACTACATCCTCTTAGATATACGTACTTAGTTGAAATTTTTTGATAACTTTATAGACATTATTTTTTTATACGCATAAGATTATGATAACTCGTTCTAAGCTCCATCCATTACAATGTTCGATACTAGAAATATATAGTGTGTAGGAGCCATTAGACTGCATCCCTCATTACCATTAAATAGGATTTCGGTCAAGCAATAATTTAAAATAAATACATATGAATAGATAATATAGTTCACAATTTGTCTTGAGTGTGTTTTAAAATTAATTCTTAATACCAACCTCCATCATTAAAAAGTATTTAAGATATATCGATTATTCTAATAAATTGTTTATTTAAAAAACACAAATTTTGGACAAACACCTTATGCTTTATTTTTCTATCATTTAATAGGTAGATCTAGATTGAGAATAAAATAATGTTGACCACATTAATGAGATGATATTGTGCGTGTGTGGTGGTAGCAGGCGGTGCGCGGGCAATAAAGTTAACTCAAAAGTAAAGTTAATAGTTTATTACGTAAAGCACATATTATGCAGATTTCCGGTACATATATAAAACAAAAAAATTATACGGATGTCCTTTATACTTTGATGTAACTATCCAAACGATGTGTCCCAAAATAGTTTCATTTGAAAGGCAATAATGCGAAGATAGTTTGAGAGCAATGAAAACAATGCATTAGGCACATTTGGTTTATTCATGGAGTAGAATTTCTATTTTTCCGATACGAAATTCCAAAACAAAATGTATTTCTTTTTACCCGTTTGCCAGGAAGGGTTATATTTTAGCGTAGTAGCACAAGCTGGGTATCTAATAGTAAGATATAATTTTTTGTCATTTACCCTATTTCATGAAAGCAGTGGCACAGCAAAATAAATAGAAAAAGTAATTAATAATAATAATAATAATTCTTTATTTGTATGTTATAATTGTATGTTTGTTTGTTATTTATGAAGTATGTTATAATAATAATTTATTTACTTATTTAAACTATTCAGAAATATTTGATGTTCATATTTATAAATATGTTTATTATATTAATATTTATTTATTATATGTTATTATTATTTATTGTAAAAAATAATAATAATCAAGGTCCCTGAAAAATAAAACTGGGGGAATAATAAATTACATTAAAAAAACCCTATTTCATGATTGCCTAGCCGCAGTTCCAATTGTAATTAACTAGCGCTGGTGTGTTCCGTAAAGATAAAAGCCTAAATAAATCAGTCCTCGATATAACGCCACCGCAGCGGAAGTATACTGCGCTCTATCGTTCGGGATTTTCAGAGCGAGAGCTTTATTTGGGTAGAGTGGGTCTCTACTTGAACTTTTTCTAGAGTTCAACTATTTAGTTTGGCGGTTGAAGTGTTATGTGATATGAACTTACAATAATCCAACTATTCCTATTTCCTACTAATACTATAATTATGTTAGTTGGTAAAGATATTAAAAAAGATGAGAGGTGTCAAGGGACACCCGGATGGAACGAAGTTCCTTTCGATTTAAGTATTGTTTTTTGAAGTGATTCAGAAAGTTTTACAGAGATGGCGCTGTACAACTTTCTGAATCAAGCTAGTAGCGTGGTTCAGAAAGTTGTACAGCGCCATCTCTATAAAACTCTCTGAATCACTTCAATAGCAAAAAGTGTCGTCACGACTTTTCGTAAGAATCAAAAAGTGTTGTAAGAATCAAAAAGTGTCGTAAGAATTTTTTCCGTCTAGCCCCCTTTCACAACGCGCGATAAGGAACTTCGTTCCAATATTAATCTCCTCGCGTCTCAAATCCTCCACACATCCTCAAGTTTTCTTTTAGACGTATTAACGTCTAAGTAATTAGACGGCAAACGGTCCCAAAGCAAACAGCGTGGAGTGAAGTTACGGCGCACGGTCCTGTGGAACTAACACTGAACACACAGACAATTGGACATCTCATGATTAAGACGCTTAGTTTACGAGAGAGGAATTGTATAATCTAAAATTTTACAAAAAAAATAACCGACTTCAAATTTAAGACTTATATACTTTTGACATGGATGCCATCGTCACATCTCGCTCAAATTTATGTGAGACTACACGACAAGCACCAGCTTTCGATTGAAAAAGAATCATCAAAATCGGTTCACCCAGTCCAAAGTTCCAAGGTAACAAACATAAAAAAATACAGTCGAATTGAGAACCTCCTCCTTTTTTGAAGTCGGTTAAAAATTGAGATAAACGGAGTTAGTACTTTATTGGTTTTTCTGTCATCTTTTAGAAGTCAAAACTTCTTTAAGCGCGTTGGGCATTTTTGAGATAGGAAAAACCATTGAATTCACGACACTGTTAACGTAACCGACACCTCTTAATATAAGTATGTACATAATTTAATATATTGTGTTAAATAAAAAATAAATATAACTTTTGTAGTAGTAGTTTATAATAATGAATAAAATATATTTCATTTAAAATTATTTCCTGTACAATGCAATATTTCTTGACATTTCAAAAAATACACACGTAATTTTTCCTTATCGCGCGTTATGAAAGGGGGCTAGACGGAAAATTTTCTTACAAAAATATGCCACGATACTTTTTGAAGTGATTCAGAGAGTTTTACAGAGATGGTGCTCAGAAAGTTGTACAGCGCCATCTCTGTAAAACTTTCTGAATCACTTCAAAAAACAATACTTAAATCGAAAGGAACTTCGTTCCATACGGGTGTCCCTTGACACCTCTCAAGTTTTTTTCTTTTCACTTCTGCCGGCACTCCCGGAGTACCACTATTTTTAATTTTTCTTCCTTTTTAGTCATCTTTATTCTTTCCTCTTTCTTCTTACCTCTTTCCTCTTTCCACTCTCTTCTTGTTGCTTTATTTGTTCTTTTTTTCTTATTTCTTTTCTCTGCTTTCTTTATTCTTTCTTCGTGACCATGATGATGCCCCGTTTCCTTAAGGAAGTTTGTTCACTCGTTGTTCAGCATTTCATTTTAAACATGTTAAATAAAAATTAGATTTTAGATAAGCTATTTAATAAAAACAAACATAACCTAAATAACAACTTTCAATTACTATATATTCGTAAATATTGAGTGCTTGAATCAAGCATCCTTAGCTCTATCGTGTACTAGATACTTTATTTACCGACTAGAGCTCTCGTTTGCGTAACGCTATTTGCTTGGAACGTCTCTACATTAAATACAGAGTTCCGAGTCGTTACATAGAGTAATATTAGATTTATCGATGTAGAGACTGTTGAGGCTACGGAAAACATTTTGTAAGTCAGTTCAAATCTATCTGAATTAATTTGCATAATTTATGATAAAGTACTGACTTAGTATAATATGGAATGCTGAAGTACAAAGTACTAGTAAATGTACAAGAAAATAATAATTTCTATTCTAATGAGTTTTTTAGTATAAGGGCCAAGTGTTGTGAATTAAAAATTGAATAATATTACTAGAATATAATTTTAGATACGCAGCAGAACTTTTGCAGCTGATTGAAAATTATTCTACTAACCACTCGCTAATTGGCCAAATTATCCTTCAATTAATTGCATAAGTAATCAGTGGTACAGTGTCTGATCGGAATTCAACGAATCGGAACGGAACGGATCCCAACGAAATTAAAGCGAAACGAATCGGAATAATAAGGATTTTCCCAATTTTTGGGGAAAAAATACTACTTTTCATTTATTATCAAACTCGTGCATTATGAGTCTTTTTTAAAATAAATTACCATTGTTGAAATATACATACTCATATTATACATACATAAATTAATCAAAATTGTAAAAATTTTTTAGGAAACGCTTTTATATAAAATTAGCTACAAGTTGTGAAAATTTCAAGTCTCTACGTAAAATAGAACATAGAGAATTATGCGTCTAAAGTCTGAAAATCGTTTTTTTTAATTTAACAACAAATAAACAATGAAAATTAGTTTAAAATATGATTTTCGTGTATTGTCATCGGAAATACACATGTCTGCCAAATTTCATCAATTTTCATTAAAGGGAAGTCA
The DNA here is from genome assembly GCA_963932265.1 of Thymelicus lineola. Lineage (NCBI taxonomy): Eukaryota > Metazoa > Arthropoda > Insecta > Lepidoptera > Hesperiidae > Thymelicus > Thymelicus lineola. The sequence continues at coordinate 10,828,038 of OZ010703.1, read as the reverse complement.
TTCAAATTAACGTTACAAGATTTGATGCTCCGAAGTGAAGCTAAATAAAAGCGTTTAATAATATAATCCACTAACACTTGTTGTCCGTGCCGAAACGAATCGAACTAAATTAAAGTAGTACCTATGAATTAATCCCCTGGAATTACCCTTTATAATCTTTTTTACACATCTTTAACGAGTTACCGTCGTGGATCGATCGTGACCATTTTGGTCAGAGCTTGCTTTTATAATCAAGGTGTGGTCCATGGTCACGTAGAAAGGGGTTTATTTTTATTTTAGGGTTATTATTTTATATATTAAATCTTTAACAATTACCGAAATAAAGTAATAGTCGTAATTAAAATAAAACAGACCAAACCCGTCATTTAATGTTAATTAAATATTCATAAATTATTCAAGAAGCCGCGACTTTGCCAAATCAAATCACTTAGCGAGCAAAACAATTCAACTCCTTTCATCATCGTCGTTTGATTAAACAATCCGCTTAGAATTTTAAATACTTCTGCAACCAAATTGTGGCACGAATCCCGTCGCTCCTGAAGTACTAACTGGCCCGAAATTGCTTCGCCGCTTAGCATGCTGATGTGGTTATAAGAGGGCGGTGCAATGTAAGAGCGGAAGGCGATTTGACAGTGAAAGACGATTGTGTGCATCGATGTCCTCTCTCTTTAGGAATCTATCCTAATATTATAAAGAGGAAAGGTTTGATTGTTTGTTTGCATTGAACAGGCTCCGAAACTACCAAACCGATTTGAAAAATTCTTTCACTGTTAGGAAGCTATACTATCCCCGGGTGACATAGGCTATAAATATTTTTTTATTACTTTTCCCGAAGCGAAGCGAGGGTGATTTCCTAGTTCTTGATAAAATTTATGTAATTAGTGATTGTAGCTCCATCTTTTGAGTAGTATAAGTCAATCGACTCTGTATACAATAGTGACTTCATGTATAAGAAGGCCTGGCGCACTCCACATTTTGGCTGTGACGTTGCAAGTACATGTCGCGTTCGGCGTTCCGGGCTTATTCAGAAAATTTATAAGGGCTGTCGCACATTCGTAATCTATCGCACATGAAGTTATCACACATTTCACACGTTAGTTCAATACGCAGAAAAAATAATAGTACATTATATAATAGTAAAGAAGACGCACTCCGCAAAATCATTTAAATAAATAGTGACTCTTGCTCTGACGCAATAAAGTGTAATTCAGGTCGCACAGCGCTATTCAAAATCTCTTATCCTCTTTGAGTCATTCATAAATAAAGTCAAAGTCAAAGTCAAAATATTTTATTCATATAGGTATCACTGATACACTTATGCACGTCATTTTTAGGCACATAAAAATAAAATTAATCGTTTGAGTAAATCTTCTCTTATTTTTGAAAATTCATCATAAAAATGGGAAAACATATATTTTTGCAACGAACAGTCGTTAAAATAGAAATAAAATGTGTCTTTCTCGTTATCTTTTATCATGTACCAAACTGAATTTCGTCTCTGGCTTTCGTACACTGTACAGTGATATTACATCTAAACTAAACATCAATTCGTATTCATTTAACTTTGAAAATTGTTATGGTGAATCTACCTGGCCTACTAACATCCTTCTACTTAGAATGTATTAACATAATATACATTGCAAAATGAATAGTAAAATTTTAGGTTAAATTCCTTGAAAGCTTCCGTGATTCGGAGGACATGTCTAGTTTGACGATCGAACTAATGAGAAAAAATATTGACGACCCGTGTGGCGCAATGGTTACCATGCCAGATCGCCGCGTCAAGGGTTCGATTCCCAGCGAGGCGCAAAGAAAGATGAGTTTGAATGTCTGTTCTCGGTCTGGTTGTTAAAATGTCTTTGTGTGTTGTCCATGGCACCCATGACACAGTAAATCCTAGTGTGGAGCTATGTGGTAAAAGCGTTATTTGTTTATTTATATTTTCTCACTAGTTCGACGATCGAACTAACGTTTGAGTGAGAACAAAGCTGTAAAGTCGTCAGTCCCAGTTATTGTAGGATACCAGTCGTGAATCCATGTCGGAGACACTTCAGTCACTTGCGTTGGCCACTAACCCCATCACAAATCCGCCGTGGAGCAGAGTGGTGGAGTATGAGTAATGGGTTGAAGCCATAATAAAAATTATGTTGAATAACTCCTTACTCAGAAACCTGACCCTCATTATGTAGCTTCGTTAAACCGAACACAGCTAAATTCTCCAATAAATTCACGGTCCGTAGGGAAGATCCACTACATCAGACGATATAAATCGCTATTAGTTCTTTAAAAGTAACTTAGAAAAAGTTTCAAAGCAAGTTTCACAACTTCTAGTTTGTGTCTGTGACAGACAGACGGCGAAGCTTGTTTCTTTATTTAGTTCTTTATTTAAATTGAGCTGTCTCTGTTTAATACAAAAATGCAGCACAGCCAGTGTTATTTTAAATACAATGTATTCTTTGGCTTGGCTCAATAAAAACAATGTAAAGTAAGTTAAAAATATTGGTAGAATGTTAAATACTCGTAAGAATAATACTCGTAGATTAGTAAGAAGAACCCGACTTGGGTAAAAAAAATGAAAATCTTACCAAAAATCAATCGAGGATTTATATCGATAAATCGTCATAATATTGTATACTTTTATGATTGAGATCTCAATTATGATAAAGATGGGACTAATCTGTAAGTATAATATTATTTCAAATAAAAAAATCGGTTGATAAATACGAAGTTCTGAGGTTTAAGTGGCAATGTCAATATTTGTATTATCCTAGCGCAGTTTATTCTGTTGGCCATGATTGTAAATCACAGTGACGATTATATTGTGTAGTTTGTATAAATAGATCGTTATTTTGTACTCAGGAAGATTTTTATAGTTACGATTTACACATGAATAAAGAGCTTTCAAGTTTAAAAATATATAAAATGTTCAAGAATAAAATGTGTCATTAATATAAATTGCCTAATGTGAGTGCAATAAAGGAAGATAAAAGTTAAAAGTGGTTTGTCATTTCTGGATTCTGTTAATTATTTCTTTTATTTTATTTTAACGGAAAAATGTTATTGTGTTTCGCCTTTTTGATCATCCATCACCCTAAAGTGCCTTTAATCTATTTAAATGCGAGCACCCACAATGGCAGTTTCTCCACTTTGTCAAAGTCTAACGGACGGTTTTAATAAACTAATCGGTTAAGAGACCGTATTATTTATTATTTATTTATTTATTTATTTATTTATTTATTTATTTTAAGGATTGCCAACGGAAAGTACACTACACCTTAAATCTAGATAGCAATTATACTTTATACAAATGCCTTCCCAATTATAGGCAACCACAACTCAATATAAATATTGTTAAGACATGCTCGATAGCTATACAATAATTGAGGAGAAAAAAAAATAATTTATAAGTATTAACACTGCATAATTAAGTTAAAGGTCTGAAAGGTATTTAGAAACAATTTTTATTAAAAAATTAAAAAATAAATTAAATTATTTGTATTAAAATAAATAAAGTGTTTTTATATTGTAATTTAATTACCATAATGTGAAGCACATAGAATAGTAAAGTATGAAAGTATGAAATAGTACATGTGACAGATATGTATATGTTGTCCAATACTATCACGGCTCGACTAGCCTAAGGTTCAAAGAAGTATTGTGTAATCGAAATTCCTATCATTATTTTATTCGAAACAAGCAATCTGTGACTACTAAATTTTCATTATTTTAACATGATTATTATTAACTTTACTTGTAATTAAAAAACTAAAAATGTAAACATTTCTTGGAAGTGAATTTCAACCTCATTCCAATTGTCATATCAAAATTACATTTTGTATTTTCACTCGTATGTAATTTGGATGACAATATAATAACTTAGTACCTTGGAACTGAGATGATAGAAAATATGCTAATTTATTTATTTTACCCCTCACCTTGATAAGGGAGAGAGCCCAGCAATGGAACGGTTATGATTTATGATGATGAAGTTTCTTTTACGCCCCCGCTCCTCGTCCTATACTTGATTTTTGAAAAAGAACTTTAAAACCGAATATTTAAAAAAATATTGAGACAAAATATTATATTTGAATATGGATAAGTTTATTATCAAAGTTTTAAAAACTTTCTTTGCATTCAAAGGACCAAAAATATTAAATACTGGCTCACTTAAAACTTGCTACAAGTTTTAAAAGTGTCCTATTAAGTGAACGAAACTTAGTCAGCTGAAATATTTTTGTCGCAAATACTTTAGATCCATATCCGATAGCGGCAACAAGCGTCGCATACTAAGCGCACACATCACGGTAAAACTTCAAGTTATGAAAACTTGGAAACATAACTTGTTCAAAACTTACCTACCATGCATATTCTAGGCACGTATTTGTGAAAAGCGATGCTATTTTGTATTCTTTTACAAAAGTACAACAGAATCATAATGTAGTACCTTAAAAGTTGTTTTAAAGGATATTTTAGATTGAATTCTGTACGCAGTTACTTAACAAATAAAAAAATATTAGAAATACGTTTACTTTTTAGTCCTCGACGCTAAAAAGGGGTGTTAAAAATTTGACGTGTATTTATTATGATGCGTTTTTTTTGTTTGAGGTTTTTTCGATTTTCGTTTTGGTTTTTATTTGTGACTGAGATGGTTTATCGCTATTTTGTAGTGTAATCGTTTAGGATTCGGTTTTCATTGAAATAATAGTAATAGTAGTAAGGGTAGAGTAATTGCTCATTTACATAATACCATTTTTTAATACAGTCAAGTGCAATAATTGAATGCAAAAATTGAAGCCCAATAATTGCAATGAAGAAATTGTAAAATTAAACGCAATTATTGCTTGCAAATCTTGAAAAGAAATAATTAAATGTCTTTTGTTTACACCAATAAAATTATGTTTGGGAGATTATTGTTTTCAAGACTTGACTTGTCAAAACACAGACTTGTATATTTTACTTACCATTTTATTGACGTGTTGCTCCAACAATTGCAAATATTTGCGTTGATAAATATTTCATGCAATTGTTGAAAGTAAAAAGGTGTTATTGAAATTGAGTCAAAAAGTGTAGAAAGACATTAGTAACAGGGAGTACCGTCATATACTTTGGACAAGTGGTTTTTTATGCCATTGGTAAAAGAAACTCCTCAGCACAGAAACACAAATTATTAGTAAACTCACGAAATTATTACTTTACGTATGGTGCGTGACACGCCACGGGGAAACCATCCCTACGAGACAGTTCTCCAGAATTTACTACAAACTGATTCATTAAGCACTAAATTAGATAATGTGTTTATTTATAGCTTAATATTAATTATCTAACAGGGAATAATGTTACTTCATTTAAGTAATTTCAATTACTGTTCTTATGTTTAACTAGGTTTGCGAAATACAGGATAACCCTGTGGGATGACCCAAAAATTATGTTACTTTCTTTTTAAATATTGTAATTTAAATATCGGAATAAAAATCATTTAGAACATGGATGAAATAGCACATACACAATTTTCAACGCTTGACCAGATGTGTTCGAAGAAGTATGGTCTTTAAATATTGTTTCGAAAACAATATAGAAGGACTGTGTGTAACTGTGTCCGCTACATTTTTCAACTATGGACGTAGTTATGTCTTCAATTTTTACTAACTAACCCCGGACTTTCAGCTTTCTTTTTTTCGGCAACACAACTACTCAAATAGCAAGTACAAATCTTGCGTAATTTTTGGACATCCTATTTAACAAATGTATTTGTTTTATAATTCCTATAACGGAGTGATTAATTCTGTGAATGCCATGGTCATACTACATAGCCTGTATTATAACCCTTTAAATAAATTATTATCAGAAAGATACCTCGCCTCGCTACGAGAAAACTGTAGCTTAATACCCGCTCAAAAAAAAAAAAACGCTAACACAGTCATAACCCCCGCATTAGGTTATTACCTGTGTCGCGGGTGGCATGGACGACACATACAACACATCACAATAACACCCTGCACCCGAGCACAAATATTTATCTGTCACATAAATATCTGCCCCGGCCGAGAATCGAACTCGGGACGCCTCGCTTCGCAGGCAGGGTCGCTTCCAACTAGGCTTCAGGGTCGTCATAATATGTTAAGAGGGGATTCCTTAAACTGACATCCTTCTTATTTGTTGTAAACTTGAATAAAGAAAATGTTACCTCAAGCTTGCGATACGTGAAAACAACATTCAAAGTGATTCCGCCGTTTCTTTGATAAACGCACAGGCAATCAAAACTTCTAAAAATCATTGTTCTCATACCATTAGCTCCTTACCGAGCTGACATGACCCTTCGCAGCCGTATCAATAAAAATAACACATTAAAACTGTCCAACTGCCTATACAGCTCACAAATAAAAAACTTTATTACGCTATAGAAAGGTTAACATGTTTATTAGGTACTTAAAACAATATCAAGGACTGTTCGTTTCTTCGAAATAACAGACTTCAGTTCTAATCTCTTGAATAAACATAGGATTTATTTTCTCTCTAACAAAAATTAAAAAAATATACTTTATTGCCAGTACGCAGTATCCGTGCAGAAATATAATAAAAAGGATTTACCCTTACAGGATTAATTTAGTATTGTTACACATCTGTTTGCATGTGATACCGAATTATGCGGTATGCCATTATTATTAAAATACGCCTTCTATTCTATTCTATGATAGACTTGGAACTACTGCATTTATTCGCGAAGTGAGACGCGCTTCGGGTGACTTTCGGTAGTTGTTGACGTCCATAAAACCTTCGGAAGGCGACTCCTTTCGACCACAATTCCACCTTCAGGAATGCAGACAGGAGTTCTGTTGGAACACGCACAACAAAAGAGTTAAAGTTTAGTGCATTGCCAACTGCTCATCCATATTATTGACTATTTATAATAGCATACACTATAGTCTATACAATCGGCTAACAAAATCTAGATAAGTTAGCACGGTGTCCCTTTCCTGAAATGGTAATTGTGATAAGCCCTGAAAAGGAGGGCATGGGAAAATCAGAAGTAAATAGGTTTTTTTACTGAATCCAAAATGAGCGGGATTCCTAACTCGGTTGTGTTTTATTTGTTACCTTAGAACTCTGTCATTTATCAATCAATTTTAAAATTAATTTATTATTTGAAAGAGTATGCCTCCAGATTGGTCCCATCGAAATTTAATAAAATTATGATTATTGAGTTAGTGCGCTTATTATCCTGGACTTCATCATCATTTACTATTAAAGGGAATTGTGGTTAAGCATAAACTTATTATTAAGTAAAATTTATAAAAATATAATTTTGTTTAATTGATGATAATATACAGCAGAAGAACTCACTCCTTTGATCAGAAGGAAGAAGAAGACAAGGATTAGTTTGAAATAAGAATAAGAATCCCATCTCCAAACCTGAAACAATAATGCCGAAATAACGCCCAAAAACCCGTAAAATAATAAAGATTTTTATTGTGTTATGGCCAACACGTGTATGTTGTAATAGCCAAAAAAAGCGTGACCTAAAAGCATCAAAGATAAAAAATCCTTAAGTGCCAACATTACAACTCACCTTCAGGACCATAAAACGTTTTGGACTAGTTAAAAATTCAGTAGCAAGTTACGGGGAAACTTTGGCCGCTCGCGATTTACCGGGCTCTCATAAAAATATGAAGTGTAGATGCGGTAACTCTTTCATTTAATTATTTCTCAGAATCTATACTAATATTATAAAGCTAAAGAGTTTGTTTGGTTGAACGCGCTAATCTCAGGAACTACTGGTTCGAATTGAAAAAATATTTTTGTATTTGATAATTCATTTATCGAGGAAGGCTATAGGCTATATAATATCATACATTTTAGTAGCAAATTTTTTCCACAAATTAACGCGGGTGAAACCGTATGGCACAGCTAGTATAAGATATTTATATTATGGGATATAACACATTTGTCTTAGTATTTATGATCTTGAAGAAATTCAAAGCAATACTGAACAGTCTCTTATAAGTTAGTGCACGTTACCATCCTTGATTTATTCATTACTTAACATGGTGGTACCATGGTCAAGCGCTAATTTATAGTAAGTAATAAAAGTTTTTTTTTTCATATTATTTTCACCGTTAATATGGAAAAACAGTCGAAAATTAAATCAGCAGCATGTAGTCGTGATGGTAAAATGTTACAAGAAAACGTTGCATTTATTACCTCTTCTACACTAAATTGAAACAGAAGTTTCACTGTAAAAAACATCTTATTCATACACGTCTATCCAAATGCAGAGGGAAAGAAACTGAGAAGAAAAGCCTCAGTAGCAGACCTTTCAGGGTTATTCAGGATGTAATTGGCTTAAACTCCACTAGGTAAGCGAATTTAATTAGAACAGCGCTGAAGTACGAAGTCCATCAAAGCCCTTCGAACTTCAAAGTGCGGTTGAATCATTACGGCTGTCAACGGTTCGCTAATGAGTCTGCGGCATCCCAGCCAAACTGCATGATATACATAAAACTGTAGTACTGTAAGGGGATTCTCTCCTTTCTTAGTCATAAACACGTCAGTTGCCTTCGAAAGGCTTGGGCTATTATGACTGATGAGTACGTAACATGGGCTGGCTAAGAGTGAGATCTATAATCTAATACCTTTAAATGAGCAATTCTTGTATATATGTATATATATATAATTGGAATCTCGGAATCGGCTCCAACGATTTTCATGAAATTTAGTATATAGGGGGTTTCTGGGGTGATAAATCGATCTAGCTAGGATTCATTTTTAGAAAATGTCGTTTTATCGGTGTTTTCAGGCAATGATAAACTTCTACAATATACTCTTCCTGACATCTATTGGCAAGTAGCAATACTAAAGCTACTTCAGTAAATGGTGTTGTTAAGCAATACTAAACCGAGCTAAGCTCGGTCATCCGGATATTTATACTTATGTTAGACCTTGACTTTCATCAGACAACAGTCAACTGTACTGAATGACTGACACTCTGAAATGTATGAAAAAAATTAAAAAGTCATATAAATCGGTTAACGATATGGTTGATTTTGGGGTATTAATTTGGTTCGGATATTTTGTTATTAAGAAAAACTTAAAAAGTCATACAAAACGGCTTTATTAAGGTTGATTTAAGATCCATTATTTTTTAATGTTCGGTGATTTGAATATGACCGTAATTTGATTAAGAAAATGAAAGGATTAGCACATAAGTGATCCTGTAAATATTTCCTTATCCATAAAATACATTGAATGACCTTAGTAAACTCGAATACTGGAATGAAACATTCCCCTTTAATCTAATACCTTTAAATGAGCAATTCTTGTATATATATACATATATACAGGGTGTCCCAGCGCGAAGTGACCGCCCGGCGTCTATTGATTATGTGGACAAAACTATCGACAAAAACCATTAAAGTAAAGGTCTTATCGGTTTGGTTAATTTTTTATTAGCTTTTTAATTTTTTTGTAAAAAAACCTGACTTGTTGCACTATTTTCAAAATATTTTTTTTGTTTTTACATTTATTTTCATTCTGTTTTTTTTATTTACTAGCTGTTTTCATAGTTTATCTATTCGAGGTCTAAAATCTACCTAAAATTGTATAGGACATTTTTTACAAAGATATTAAGTGAAATTTTTTTGAAAAAAATTACCCTTTTTTATTGAATTTCGCTAAAAAGTTGGAAAAATGCCCTATGAATATTATTATTTTATAATTTATTATTAAATAACATAATATTACCTACAAAATCTCATAAGAATGTTTGTAGTTATCTCAGTCATTTACCGAACTACAAACTCTTGAAGTATGCACCCTATCTTGGATAATAAGAAGAGGAGACTTTTAAAACCAGGCTAGTGGATCATTTAAGTGTCTTACAATCAAAAATACTTTTGCCCTTTGATAGAACAATTTTAAAGATAAGGAAACAATAAAAACAAATGGAAATTTTTAATCATTTATTTAAAAAAAAACAGTAATTCATTCATAACGTTTTCGAAATGACCGCCATTGGCATTAATACAGGCTAAGGCTCAAAATTACATCCTTTGAGTGGTTCTTTGCACTTCCAAAAGGTTCGCTCCTATTTTTATAGCAGCAGCATCAATCATCTGTTTCAATTGTTCTCTCGTAGCTATTGGCACAGCATACACTTTTTGTTTAATGTGGCCCCAAAAATAATAATTAAGAGGCGTTAAATCAGGAGACCAAGAGATCATAGAGAGTAGCATGGTCCTCGAAGGTCTCAATTGAAACAAAGTATTGATGCTGATGCTACAAAAATAGGAGCGAACCTCTTGGAAGTGCAAAGAACCACTCAAAGGATGTCATTTTGAGCCTTAGCCTGCATTAATGCCAATGGCGGTCATTTCGAAAACGTTATGAATGAATTACTGTTTTTTTTTTAATTAATGATTTAAATTTCCATTTGTTTTTATTGTTTCCTTATCTTTAAAATTGTTCTATCAAAGGACAAAAGTATTTTTGATTGTAAGACACTTAAATGATCCACTATTCTGGTTTTAAAAGTCTCCTCTTCTTATTATCGAAGATAGGGTGCATACTTCAAGAGTTTGTAGTTCGGTAAATGACTGAGATAACTACAATTATTCTTATGAGATTTTGTAGGTAATATTATGTTATTTAATAATAAATTATAAAATAATAATATTCATAGGGCATTTTTCCAACTTTTTAGCGAAATTCAATAAAAAAGGGTAATTTTTTTCAAAAAAATTTCACTTAATATCTTTGTAAAAAATGTCCTATACAATTTTAGGTAGATTTTAGACCTCGAATAGATAAACTATGAAAACAGCTAGTAAATAAAAAAAACAGAATGAAAATAAATGTAAAAACAAAAAAAATATTTTGAAAATAGTGCAACAAGTCAGGTTATTTTACAAAAAAATTAAAAAGCTAATAAAAAATTAACCAAACCGATAAGAGCTTTACTTTAATGGTTTTTGTCGATAGTTTTGTCCACATAATCAATAGACGCCGGGCGGTCACTTCGCGCTGGGACACCCTGTATATATTTTGAATCTCGGAAACGGCTCCAACGATTTTCATGAAATTTAGTATGCAGGGGGTTTCGGGGGCAATAAATCGATCTAGCTAGGATTCATTTTTAAAAAATGTCGTTTTATCCGTGTTTTCAGGCAATGAAAAACGGCTATAATAGACTCTTCCTGACATCTATTGGCGAGTAGCTACACTAAAGCTAAAGCAGATGGCGTTGTTAAGCAATACTAAACCGAGCTAAGCTCGGTCATCCGGGTACTTACTTCTTATTCTCTAAAGTACATAAATAGTTTTCCTGAACGTAGATATAAGAACGTAATACACTAAACTGTTAACTGCTAACTGTTAACTGCTAAGCAACGTTCAAAGCAAGAGTCACTGGTGTTTCAAGATCGCGAGTGAGACGCAGTGATGAGCAATTGTGACTAAGCGAAAGCCATTACTTTGCTCTGAGAGTTGGATGAATAGTGATAATGACTTTAGCTTTGGTAGCCTGTCAGTGGCAACGAAGTATTTGGTGACCCTGATTTAAACTGACCAACCAAACAAACCTCGTAAGGTAGCCATCTCGTAATTCATTAGGATACATTTTGGAGAGTGTGCTCAGTCACATAAATTGATTCCTCTATTTCCGTTTCTTTGTCAAACGACTCGACGTACGGCGACTACCATCCTTTTGTATTAAACATCCCGCCAATCCAAACTCATTTGTATCCTCGTGCGTAAGAGTGGGATACCCGCCTATGATGTTGGAGTCTTCAAGCTAAGAGTGCACGAACAATCCTCGACTTCATTACCACTTACCGTAAGGGATTGCAGTCAAGAATTAAAAAAAATGTGTCTAAATAATTTCCCACGATTCATGCATCTGTATCTTTATAATAATCACGCTACACACCCATAGCCCCACACTAGGATTCTATGTGTCGTGGGTGATAAAGGCAACACACACACACACACACACACACACACACACACCCAGTCAGAGAAATGAAATCCAAAATTATCATTCTAATTTCTGCCTCACTAGGAATCGAACCCAGGACCCTTGGCATGCTGGTTTGGCATGGTAAACATTACGGCACAACGGTCGTCAAGATCAAATCGTCATCCAAAAATGTGTGGCCGGTGCGCTACAGGCTACTATGTTTGAAACCAATTATACTATTTAAGAAAATAACACGCACACATCCACAAGCCACAATATCATTACTTAACGTACACTAAGCCTACACTCTACAGTTTATCGACTGCGGCCTAATTATCCCATTAACTTAAGTGGTGTTTAGTATGATGAGCTGGGCGGCGTGGGTTTTATGACGTCGTAAGATTACACTATGTAAACTTTGAGTAAGTAAAGGTAAATCTTTTAATTAATGGAGGATGTAAGGTGAAAATAAGTAAGTTTTTTGGGATATTTTTTTTAATTAGTCAACAAACAAGCAGATGTGACGTGCTATTTAATGGTAGTCATAAGCTGATCACAGTCTCACGGGCATCAGCAACAACACAGGAATCACCGATGAGTTGCCAGAAGATAGAGAAGAAAAAGAAAGAAGCAAAGAACTGGAAGACATTAGATTGGTTTCCTGTGCGATTTCCTGATGGACCAAATATGTATGCACAACTAGTTTTATCATCTGTTCCGAAAAGAGCAACAACACACACACGTTTATCTTTTGTTTCACTACACCAATCACACTACAGTAATACACGAAGGCATTTTAACGTTATATTATGTCAAATCTGAAGCTCTTCTGACAACAACAAAACTGCCTATCGTCTTGTATTAACAGAGCGACTACGAGCAGACGAGGTCAATTGACTGCTCTTACGATCTTCATATTCGGCGCGCTAGTGACATATCTACCTCTTTTTTACTTATAATATCATTGTGTTTATCCTTTCGATTTTAATATAGATAGCTTTCCTGTTTCACTTTAGTTTAATATGTAATTACTAAATGTCTTCTGTGCTATAGTTTTATTGCAAGGAATGGATTATAGAAAAAAAAAACTTGAGAGGTGTCAAGGGACACCCGGATGGAACGAAGTTCCTTTCGATATTTCCTATTTTACTTATGTTAGGGCCAAAGAGCCCTAACATAAGTAAAATAGCAAAAAGTGTCGTGACAACTTTTCGTAAGAAACAAAAAGTGTCGTAAGATTTTTTTCCGTCTAGCCCCCTTTCACAACGCGCGATAAGGAACTTCGTTCCAATTGTTATGCTTAGTCATAGACTGAAATATGTAGACGGGCTGTTCCGGGCTGAACTAAATCCGTGTCACATATATTTAAGTCTATGTGCTTAGTTATGCATAGTTGTGTGTTGTGTGTGGAACACTTTCTGGGATGGCACAAGTAGTTGTACATACGTAGTCGGCCACGATGAAACCAAGGATTGCAAGTTGGAGAAAAAATAAGATAACACCCGTACGTCGCAAAGAGGCATTACAATTTATCATTGTAGAATTGCAGCGACATTCAAAGTACTGATTAATTTATACCGGGCTAACACCACAGTGTGAACCCGGCAGGTGCGTTCAATAATTCATAAGGCATTTGAGGGTAGGTTCGGAATTTACATTTTTATTTGTGTGAAAGTGGGTAGAATGTGCGGCTCTGTATAATGAGATGTCGGACTTATCGAAGTTGGTTGGATGGAATTTTTGCATCGTTAAAATGTTAATTCAATACTGACTCTGTAGAGGTATCTATAATCTGATGAAAGTAAGATCAGCTTCATAAAATTAAATTTCAGGTCTATGGGCACTTTTGTTTCTATTTCTGTAGATGTACAAGAACAGTACAATTTCACATATGAAATTATTGGAACGAAGTTCCTTATCGCGCGTTATGAAAGGGGGCTAGACGGAAAATTTTCTTACGAAAAGTTGCCACGACACTTTTTGAAGTGATTCAGAGAGTTTTACAGAGATGGCGCTGTACAACTTTCTGAATCACGCTAGTAGCGTGAGCTTGTTTCATATTGCTGAATCACACTGCTGAGCGCGTAAAACAATACTTAAATCGAAAGGAACTTCGTTCCATCCGGGTGTCCCTTGACACCTCTCAAGTTTTTTTAGTATATTTTAATTTAGTATAAAAGACATAATATTACTATAATGCCCCTGCTATATCTGCGTTAACTTTAGAAGCATTAAACCTGAAATTTTGACCATGACCATGATCTAAGTAATGGAGACCATACACTATCAAGTGTACTTGTCAAGTTTGCAGCGGACTTGACGCGGCATCCAGTAAACTTGATCGTGTAAGTCCACGGTATGGCTATCTGGCCATATAACTATCTTATGCACACTGAATGGCGCGTCAAGTCAAACTGCAGACAAGTACACTTATGTATGGCCTCCATAACGGAGGTAACGGGGTTGATATCCTACTTTCTACTAATACACGTAGTATCGTATTAGCACAGCGTAGACGTATTTATAAGTTATTTGGAAACATGTTATGTTTCTCAAGTAAGTGAATTTGTAATTCTTTATGAGAAATAAAGATTCTTAATCCTCAATATGTACATAGATTGAGTCCATTTACTTCTAATTTAAGATCTGTGTGAATAGCAGTCAAAACAATTCCAAGTGCCTTGTCACATTTCATCTTCGAAGAGGGATCGTTGGGGTGCGGACGATGAATAAGACGGATAACGTTCTGTCACGAATGACGTAAGGGATTCGTATAAACCTTTTCACTTGGTATGGTATAAGCCGCACCATTAAAGAAACGAATCTAAAATGGCGGATATTAACATTCCCCCTCACTCGCACGCTAAAGACAGGAAGCGAGTGAGGGGGATGATAATTTATTATTTTAGATTAATCATTATATTATTTTAATCATTATTTTAGATTTTGAGATCACTTTAGATCAGATATTGATCACTACAGATTTGTTTAATTTTCAAAATTAAAATCAAATGACTTTCACTGTAAATATATATTTAATGGAATATTAAAAATTAGTTTCATATTTGCATCGGTTGTTAAAATCGATGAATTATGTATATTGTTTATCCTGCTTTTCGTACTAATATTATAAAAATGTGAAATTTTGTGAGAAGGTATGGATGTGATGGATGACGCAAAGAATACTGAACGGATTTTCATGAAATTTAGCATTCTAATAGACCATGATCTGGAATGAGATATATTTATGGTACTTACTATTCCGGAAAACGTCATTGAAGGGTTTTTGGCAAAAATAAACTAGGAAAGACCAGATTACAAGGGATTTTATTACATCAAGACATCAAGCAAAAACAAGATGACAGCGAATACCAACTATTTTAAAAATAAAAATTCTTTTTCATATCAGTCAAGTGTGAGCCTTCCGGAACCCACTACAGACTGCAATTCTATTTAATTACAGATTAATAACACCAACAGTCATACAGTTCTTCACAATTCATAACTATTTGAGTGATGAATTAGTCTCGTCTCAGAATGAGATTTTCCCATGAAAATGTCCCCTCTCTACGTGTACACGTTGCCACATGTTATGCACGTTCGCACAAACCCTATACCAGTAAGTCAATCACAATAATGAAGACTGACAAACGAAAAATTTGGCGGAAAATTTTAGCAAAAAACTGTCAAAGAATTTTGTTATTGACATACGAATTACATTTTAACCTTCACATGTATGTAATGAGCTGGTATACTCGTATATTGTGCTCTAAATAAAATCAAAAGACAGCGCTACCCTAGATAATTAACAAAAAATCTACACACACGTACAAAAATCTAAAAACACGTTTAAATAGCTTTCAGCTTCATCGTTACATATTTTTAAAGACTAAGGCCTTCTGTCTACGTAGACGCACGTCATACGCATGCTATGGTCATTGGTCGCTTGCCTGTATCTTGCGTAGCACAGATTTATAAAACAAAAGGCAGACAGAACTTTCGTAAAAAATGCAACGAATGACGTGAAGTCGCTTTTTAGGGTTCCGAAGTAAAATCGGAACCCTTATAGTTTCGTCATGTCTGTACGTCCGTCCGTCTGTCTGAGACATAGTGCCGAGACCCTTAGTGCTAGAAAGCTGTAATTTGCCATGGATATAAATATTTATGAAAACTCCAAAATCGTAGGATAAAATATTGAAAATATATCCCATTTTCTTCTCTTTGATTTTGGGAATAACTTTTACAATCAAAAATTCAGGATAGCATTTAAACTTGGATGACTCAATCCGCCTTTTTGTTCTATAATCTGAGTTACGTACTAAAATTACAAATTGTGTCTACGGAGTGAAACCGTCGCGTTTGCCTACAGTTCATTAAGCAGCTTCTATGCAATTTTCAGATAACAGAGCACCGTGAACAGTAGGTCTAATTCTCAAGACAATCTAATACAGCCTTAACTCAACCAGTTCGACTTTCTCCATATAATTGTTTTATAGTAAAACACATCGCGTATCCACACACGTTTTATAATAATCTTTCAAGCAACATGAGCGATGACATATTTTTGCCACAGCCAAATTAGGATCTTAGTAGGTAAGACAATATTATTTATTGCCGTATACAAAAGAGTATACTAATGTTGGTGTATAGTTGTGTACATTGTCTGGTCCCGAATAAAGGTATCACTTGTTTGCCTTATTCTTCAGATTGGCACAACCCTACCTCATAAATATTTCAACGGTGTATTCAGCAATTTGTCCTTCGACCAACCCTGTTTACGATGTGTCAACACTGAAAATATTTTTGGTGTTAGTGACATGAATACCACTTTTGAATGTCACAGTAATGGGTGTAGGGTGTTTGGTTAGTTATTTTTACACTTAAATAAATAAGTTGAATCCTAAAAAATTTTTTTTTTTTAAACGCTTTTATTTCAATAATGTTTAGTTTATAAAATTAGCTACAAGTTGTGAAAATTTCAAGTCTCTACGTAAAATAGAACATAGAGAATTATGCGTCTAAAGTCTGAAAATCGTTTTTTTTAATTTATTTTTTTTTATTTTTTTTTTTAATTTTCGTGTATTGTCATCGGAAATACACATGTCTGCCAAATTTCATCAATTTTCATTAAAGGGAAGTCATTCAAATTAACGTTACAAGATTTGATCCTTTGATGCTTTGATGCTCCGAAGTGAAGCTAAATAAAAGCGTTTAAAAAGTGTTTGCTTGTAATCTTTACGCATGATTGAAGTGAAACTTCTTTGACGTTGGTGACATGTATTACCAAAAAATTGAACTTAATTTTAAATCAATATGACAGTTGACTCATTGGTGTGGCATATAGCGTGTAAATAGCTATAGCCGGTGTACTTGCGTACAAAGTTACGGTTATGGGCAAAGATAACAACTGGATCCACTCACCCTGCTACGTCCTGGAACGCCCACGCAGTCCACGATATTCTATCGATGAGATGACGATGAAGCCGGCCGGCGTGATGAAGGGAATCCGTCGCTACTTGTTTCACTACACCAAATCCCGTACTTTATTTTATATTAGATTGAAGGGTGCACCCTATAGTCACGAATCTTCACTATATTTTTCAGGAAAACTTCTTAATTAGCAAAACATAAGTTAATTTCGCAGCACGTACTCGTGTGTCGCAAAGGTTATGGCGGACGTCACATTCAGACTGTCGTCTCAATCGGCGCGACCGCAGCGCCGCGCGCGGCTTTCAAATTAGATTCCAATTAGGACTCCTAACGCCATCTAGCGGCGTAGGAAGCACTCTAATGAGCGGACCAGTATTCTCGATGTATCTTTGCCAGAAAACAAATCTAATTTTAAATAAGGAAAGCGGTACTGCTTCACCACTCATATTTATTAACAATATACTTTACCTAAACCAATATAAAGCTATAATTACCGTTGATAATACCGTTACCTTGGGTTGGTTACCATGGGTTGAAGCCAATACCGTTACCGTTTATTATCGGTAACGGTATAAACAAGTATGTTTAATCTATAGACTTGTTACAGATACAACGTAATCTTAATAGAATTAAGTATCTGTACTTTAACTTTGTTTATGGTTTGTTTTCATTTGACATTCAATAGACTATAGAACCTTATTTCCGTCCGAATACTTCCGTCCGAAAAATAACCTGAGTTAGTCTCAAATCGCGCCTAAAAAGTTTTACTTCATAATAAAATTTTAACAAAAAAATAACCGACTTCAAATTTAAGACTTATATGCTTTTGACATGGATGCCATTGTCAAATCTCGCTCAAATTTATGTGGGACCACACGACAAGCACCAGCTTTTGATTAAAAAAAGAATCATCAAAATCGGTTCACCCAGTTTAAAGTTCCGAGGTAACAAACATAAAAAAATACAGTCGAATTGAGAACCTCCTCCTTTTTTTGAAGTCGGTTTAAAAGTAAAAAATTCTGATTTGGACGGAATGGTGGATAATACAGTTAGAAGGTTGACACATCGTAAAAGAGCGTGGTATTTAGTCAGACAGACGCCTTCTCGGACACAATATAATAATATATAAATTTATTAGCTATTGATATTAAATATAATTTCCACCTGCGTAGTATGATGGCTGGTTTCTTTCACCTCTTACAAAACTGTTCGAAAAGCATGGGATTGGAGTCACATTTTTAAGCTGCCCCAAAACATCTAATTTTTATATTTAACACGAATATTTTTTTAATGCATTTAAAATATTCTCGATCGTTTCGACCGGCGGAAGGTAGACAGCTCAGAACATAGTGTAGACAGACATATCTGTCATTAATGTCAATTGACACCTCTCAAGAGTTTCTCCATGCCACTATAATCCTGCTATGACCATGTTTTATGGTAACTGGGTCAAAATACCGTTATAAAATACAAAAATAGTGAGTACCTTTTTGCATTTAAAATGTCTAGCTGCGATGGTATAAGTCTGAAATCACAGAATAACGATACCACAAACTATTCCAGTGCTCTTTGAAAATTCACATTGTACAATTGTACATCTATACGATGAATAAATAATTTTGAATTTGAACATCATTTAGCACAGAATGCGGCGACAAAGCCACATCTGCACCGCGCAGAGCCGTGAAAGCTGCGGCCTGCGATGGAAGCATGTCACACCGTGGCGAACGTGCTTCCTTATATACACATAAACACACATATTGCGAAATATCTATAATAATGTTAATGTTTGTATTTTGTTGAATAACACTGTATTTTGTCTCGGTGGATGAGCGGGGTACCTGTAACACAGGTGATGAACCAAGTACAGGACCCTTGCGACATGTGAATGTAATATGTTTATATCAATAAAATATTTTTGTTTTTTTTCTTTGATATTATTTAAACGGAAAAAAGGAGGAGTTTTCCATTTGGTTGTATTGTTGATACTATCTTCCTTCTAAATGAAATAAAAAATGTGATTTCAAACTTTGGGGATCGTTATCAGATAGGTACTTCATCACCCGACAAGTCAGTAATAACTTTAAGAGTTACATTCTAATACACTAAAAAGGCGACCCAAAAATATTGTAAATTCGCCTATTTATACCTATTCGCCTATATATATTATACCTATTCGCCTTCTACCTTACAGACTTAAATATACCTAAATAAAAACAGTAATAGTATACCAACTAAACACACGCCTAAAGAGCGAAAAATAGTGACTGTGCTGTTAACCGCTAAGGGCCTCGTCTGGCGCCAGTCTTCAATGAAATATCAGGTCATGCGTATTACAAAAATGGAATTTCATCAGTGATACAGCAATATATAAAATTTACACCTCTTAGCATAATAGGAAGCTGGTTTTATAAAGCATGCGAGATTTAACCCACACAAGCTAAGCTATTATAAATAAAAACTTAAAAAAATATCGTGGTTACCATACCACCGTTACCTCACGGTGTAACAGGCGATCCATGCGCCATTTACAATCCGTCGCTCGAAACGTGAAGCTACATAATATCACAATAGCCATGGTAATATTGTAAGTATCATTGTATTAATAATAACAGTAATTTAACTCGTGGAGAATAGATTTCGGGCTGTGAATATGCAGAAATGTGCAGGATTATTACCTGTACGAAAAGGAGTATCTGTTTCATGAGAATAATGATATATCAATGTAAAACTTTGAGAAAATATTTTTTATTTTATTTATTCATAGGCATCATGGCCCACTTTTAGGCATCGTACCTTTAAAGAAAAAGTACCCCAATCAGAACCCTAATAGCGTCACTTTGTTGTCCGTCTGTCTGTCACAAAGAAGGTAAAGTATACGCGGTCCCTTTTAATATCAGTTTTAGAGATACCCGCAGAAACCAAATCACACTGAATTTTGAAATATTTTGCTTGTTTAAGTAAAATTTCCATTGCAAATTTGTATAACCGCATTGGCTAGACGCCAAAGCAAATATGGCGGCGATGTAAAAAGTTTGTGATTGTTGTGGGATGTTTTTGAATATTGTAATAGTATTTAAATAGTGGAACTTAAAGAGAAATCTAGAATCATCTTTTATAACTTCATAATAAAAATGTAGGTAGTCAGCGATTACTTATTACAAGATGAGTATAGATAAGTTAACTATCAGTTAACTTAAGTTATGGGCCAATTCTTAGGAATCAGTTGTCAAAGGTACGGTAAAATTGGACTCACTTACAGTCTGATGAATGATTCTTACCTAATAAATGTTGTAGGGAATATTGTAAACAATTTGAAATGGATATTACGTAACACATCCTACGGGCAGTATTTATTGCCACTGACGCCTAAGAACCACGAAGCAAAGCGAAGCGACCCTGCGCTCTTGACCCTGGTCCATTGACCATAACATTGCACCGCAAATCAATTAATTTAATTAATTGGACAGACTAATAGCAACACTCAAAGCCGCGTAATTAAAGCACCATTCTGGAACCGCATTGGTACAAACTGCCATTTACATACCATCGAAAGCGCATGTGGTTTTAGATTCATTTGACTTAATTAGGGTCTGAAAGAATATGGATTTTTTATAATCAATCGAGACTGTGAGTAATGCATCTCGTTCAAGACACGAGATATCTCCCATACAGGTAAAATGGTGATGATTTTTTTCTCGTGTGTAGTAGTGTTCTTATAGTGTGGGATATTCTTGAAAAGGTATTTCATTAACCAAACATATTCATGCCAATTATTTTATTTTTAACACCTAAAATGATGAAGTTAAATGTTAGTCATTATACTAAAAAATATCTACAGATTTAATATTATGAAAATAGGTATAACAGAGTTATAAAGTCATATTGTTACTTATTTTTATTATGAGGACGAATTAATTCCTATAGGATTTAAATCCTATAGGAAACATTCGGCACAAATAATTTGCTTTTGATTTAAAACTCCAAATTTAAATCAATGGAAATGAAAGCCACAGAATTTCTGTTCCAAATTGGTTATTAATTTGTATTTGTGTCATTTTATTCCACTGTTGCAACGTGCTATTCATGATAATTAGTATTAAAATATTGAATTACTTTTGAATATTATTTCCATGGCAGTATCAGCGCTGTAGCTACGCTGATTTGAATGATATTTTTGGACTAGCCGGTAATAATTAAAGTAAAAGTAAAATTACTGATTTCATCACAGGCTCACATAATAAAAGTGCAAGTAAGTAAGTTATTGCAATAAAGTCGTTGCTATGGACGTTAATTACAGTCGAGCTGTCATAATGAAGGATACAATGTAATGTGCAGGGCCTTTAACGTAGTTTCCACTTACGAACTTATTACTCGCTGTAGCTCTGAATTCCTCGGTCTTAATCAAATTCATAAATGTAACGTTCGTATAAAACATTTGTGCTAAACGTATGATGTATATATCGGTGAGGCCATGAATCTCTATTGAAGGTCCAGGGACGGACCTCTTTATTCTACAGCGCTTGTCTGATGCAAAGGCTGGCATATAAGAAATGTCATGTCATATTTAGATTAGGGAATTGTCAATAATGTAGAACAGATTATTATTGATCACGTAGTGTTGAAGTACGTTGGAATATTGATGTGAATGTTAGGAGAACTGGAAATATATCATGGTGCAAAGTAAAAGGAATATCATTTCATAACCAATACCATAGAATACCTCCTTCTGCTTTATATACATTTTGTATTTGATTCGTACTAAAATAAGCGAAGTGCTACTGCTTATCGTCCAAAGATCGTAAGTAAATAAGTTAGGTTTAGTTATGAGCCATTTCATAAAACTTTACATTTTTATTATTATGGTGGCTCTTGGTACTTCGTGTTTCTTTAAAATTTTGTTATCGTGTAGCGAAACATTAAACTTTCCCAGAAATAAATAAAAAAGAAGAAAGCTTACCTATTCAACGATACCCCATTTGACTTCGTTGATATTTTCTTTTCATTTTGACAATATGGCGTCTGATTGTCGCTGTGATGATTTTTGATTATTTTCATGTCTTTAGAAACACTTGCTAGGTTAAAACGAATAGGTTGATGTAAGAATCATCAAAATCGGTCAACACGTTTGGTCTCTACAACGCCACATAGGAACAAACATACATACATTGACTGATAAACACAATATTATCCTTTCTTGCGTCGTGCAGTCGGGTAAAAAGCGCTTTTAAACAACAAAACATATTAATAAGCAGTTATAACATTATTTCATTTTAAACCATCTCACGTTTACAGACTAATGGTCGTAGCACACATATCAACTCGTAAACGGAACGTAAACGTATCAACTCTTGCATTTCAATATTCTTTGTATGAAATTCCCTACTGTAAAGCACACTTATCGGATTCGTAACGTAATCGCCTCGCCTCGAGACAAGCTCACGAACTGCGGTACGGTGCGTGGACGACTTGCCGTACCCGCACTTACGTCTCACCGTACGCTATCCTTCGACTTTCCGTTTCCTCGTGCACGCCCCGCGCCGCGGCTACCGCTGCGTCGGCGAACTGCTGTCATTCACGAGGCAACTTCGAGTCTTGTTGCGCGCGTGTTTTATTGAATTTGTAGGTTAGATTGCCGTAAGCGCGGCGTCGCCTAGACGTAGCTGAGTCGACTCGGAGCTGCTGGTCGGTTGTTAACGCGCTTACGTTAGGTTGATGCTTGGTTGACGGCGAGGCGATCCGGTGACGATCCCTTTCCGAGTTGATATGTGTGCTACGACCATTATAAACATTAAGTACCGATCTTACACACTCACACACACAGAGACATACACACAGACACACTAGGCAACGAATGAGCAACGCAATTATGTTTTGCGACAACAGAGAAAATTAATTTAATGTTCCACTCGTACTTAAGGGGATCATTTTGGGATTATTTTGTACGACAATATTAAATACTTTTAGGGCATACGACGCTTTGAAATGTTTATTTATAGACAGTATTTTTGTAACAATTTTTTAAAATTAAACGTTTAGTAAAATATACACCTTTTGGGTAAAACGAAGGTAAAAATTTTTTTGAGTAAATAAACCTCAGTGAAGTGTCCATACATACCCTTAAATTCTGGATATACCTACTTACATAATTAAATTCTACATTATATTATCCTTCTACGAGTATGTCCTTTGTAATAGGCTATCTATACAAATAAATAAAATTAGAGTGTTTGTTTGTAATATTAAAATAACCGTTTTTTACTAAGGGCATTTGGATGTAAGTATACATGGTACATTATACCAAAACAACAGTTTTTTACAATTTTTGTCTGTCTGTCTATTTGTTTCGGCTAATCTCTGAAATGACTGGACCGACTTTAACGGGACTTTCACTGGCAGATAGCTGATGTAACTTAAATAAATAATATTACTTTTTCTTTTTCTCATTATTAATTGTTTGTACTAGTGTCATTTTGTAATTTGTCTCATTCTTGGTTCACGCACTAACCACTGGACCAAACTGGATGAGGTTTCCACAATTTGTTTGCTAGAGGCCTAATTTAAAAACGGTACAAATTTTATTTATTTATGAAAGGAAATGAAATGAAATAAGTTTTATTCGAAGTAGGTTTGTTACAAACACTTTACGTCGATTAACAGCTGAGAAACGCATAATTTCATTGACCTCATATCTTCAGCTAAACAGATTGAATATTAATTACAATTAATTGAGTATGAAATCAATAATAGAAGGTAACTACGTTAATTGAGTATCTAATTATGAAACTTGATTAGTAGAACGTAACTAAATTGATTAGATAGATATTGAGAAGGTTTTGTAATATATTATAGTTATTATATATTTAAAGAGGTTATTATAAACCAAATTCTTTTCCCACAATGGTCTAACTTTTTAGTTATTTCCTAATCTAAAATTGTATTATAAAATAACAAAAAAAATGTGAGCCGTCATGGGGCGGCTGGTAGATGTGAAACATCGATTGTTGTTTCATGTTTGTCGATGATTTTATACAACTAATAGGCATAAAAGTATAGATTATGACAGGAACTAAATATGGCGTGATGAAAAAATACAATATTACGAATTGTTACAAAGCTTCAAACTCTACAACGCCTGGCTGTAGGAGTTTCGGGGCTACAAACGCATAATATTAGTCAAAAAGTATTGCAATACAGAGGCTATTCACAACTTATCTAAATTATGAATGTATTTTTTCTTAAATTTTATATTTATTAATTTATCATTTTATGTTAATTATATATTTTTTCAAAATTTAAATGAAATGTGGAATTCCCAATAAATTTTTATACTTTTATTTTTTTACAATATAATGTTGAATAAAACGTATGAATGAATGTAACGTAAATTGAAATTACTTTAACTTTTTATTTTTGTTTTAGATATTATTTGTAATTTTATTTTTTTATTACAACAAAAATTTTTCACACTAAATAAAAATTTTAGTCAGTGCACTTTTTATGTAATGCTTTTTAAGTTATTCCCTAATATTAAATATAATCTTTACTTAACTTATCACAAGCAGAATGCAATTTTTATTTTGAATAGTCTGCCGAAAGGGTTCTTAGAAAGTTGTTTACACCTATAACTGAGGTGACACCTATGTTTGTATAATTGCATGATTTTAAGTATTTCTGTCTGGCATGTATCTCGTTGGTGTAACATATAAAATAAATAAATAAAATAAATAATTAAATAAACACAAAAAAACAATCAACGAGCTGATGGTATAATTATGGCATCACGGATTCTACGAGTATGTCGTACAATGATATTATAATTAAAAAAGATATGTCACTAGCGCGCCGAAGATGAAGATCGTAAGAGCAGTCAATTGACCTCGTCTGCTCGTAGTCGCTCTGCCAACAAGACGATACGTACGCTTTTTTTTATTGTCAGAAGAACTTCAGATTTAACAGACAACGTTAAAATGCCTTCGTGTATTACTGTAGTGTGATTGGTGTAGTGAAACAAAAGATAAACGTGTGTGTGTTGTAGCTCTTTTCGGAACAGATTTTTTGGTTGATTTGTAAGGGCATGACGTATCTATATTTTTTAAATATCTTTGATGTCGCATTGAATCTTTGCTGATAAATATATTCCCCGGCAAACGGGTTATATTGTAAATACATGACAATATTTAACTAACGAATCCTGTGCACGGTACAAAGCGTGACGTTAATATGTTACTACAACATGTATGTTTAACTGCCACAAAGGTGATTTCCGACGGGAGCGATTCTTAACATGGCAAACTAAAACCCCTACTACAGTTTAGTAGGAATTTATAATAATAATAATATCTGATATACAAAAATTTCGTGTCACGGTGTTTGTGGTTGCATTCCTCAAAAACGACGCGACCGATTTTTATGAATTTTTAGTAGTACATTTGGTAGATATGAGATTAAGTCGTAAAGTATATTTCATACCGCTAGTTGAGCGTCTCTATCCAGATTTTGGTACAACGTTTGCCGAGTCAGCTAGATTGCACCTCACTGTATACAATTAACTAATTTAAGTAACTAATATAATAATATGTTTTAACAGACTTCAAAAAAAAGTTCTATTTTTTCCCACATGGGTTGATTTGGAAAAAAAAATACTTGAAAAGACTTTCAAATTGGTCCCAAGTATGATTTTAGTATATTCTGCGATGGGATCTGGGCCTTTTATTTTATTACTAGCTTTTGCGAGCAATGTCAATCATTTAACTATTATTATTATAATACTTTATTACATCACTCTGTTGTCTAGTAGTGTTTTGCCTACGCATCATTATGCTAAAATTCCTTTGGTAAGGGTGTAACACAAACACGGAAACTAAACATTTTGTTGTATCAGCTTTTGTCTTGAAACATAACGAAATGCAAATGGGATGACGCCTCTTATGATTTCCCCTGAGTAACGCGCTATCGAAGGCAGAAATTACTACTGTTTGAGGTTGTCATGTTTGTTTCTAACGTTAAGGCAATGGGATGATCCATTTGAACATGTTATATGTTGATATTTTAATCCAGTTCAATAATGGATAATTACGTAAGTGACTTTAATTAAACTCACGCACATTAATCTAATTAACATTGCTTCACTTCAAAAATAATTAAATTAAATTTTATCAAATACTAGGAAATCGCCCTTGCTTCGTTTCGGGAAAAATAGTAAGAAAAAATAATATATAATATAGCCTATGTTACCCGAAGATAGTGTAGCTTCCTAACAGTGAAAGAATTTTTCAAATCGGTTCGGTAGTTTCGGAGCCAATGCAAACAAACAATTAAATCTTTCCTCTTTATAATATTAGTGTAGATTGAGTACCTTTGAGATATTACCAAATATAAGATACTCGTAGTACTAAAGATATTTATTTCTTTTCAAATTTATCCTCCCTACAAGTTTATTTCATTTTATGTAAATGTGTTTTCTCGAAGCTTTTAGACTTCTATGTTTTGGCCAAACTTTGTAATTCGAGGTGTTATCGACTTGACGGATTTAAAAGAAAATTCATGCTACTAAGAGATCAAATAAAATTAACTGACTGTCGTCCACAACTTTCATTGGATAAATCTTTGGTGTTTAGGTACCTGCTTTATAACCGACTTCAAAAATAGGAAAAGGTTTTGAATTCGGTAATATTTTTTAACCGACTCCAAAAAATGGAGTAGTTTCTCAATTCGACTGTATTATTTATGTGTGATGATTCTTTTTAAATTTGAAGCTGGTACTTATCATGTAGTGTCATTTGAATTTGAGCGATATCTTATGAATATTTATTGAGTTATGCCCAATAATGCATATTTGATTGACTTTGACTCCGTTGATGATATTATCATTTTATCCATAAATTGAAGTATGTCAGCTATTTTTACCTCATAACTTATTTGTGTTGAGGTATTTGTGTTACCTCATAACTTAAAGTGACGATCCGTGCGGTGCAATGGTTACCATGCCGGATCGCCGCGCCAAGGGTCCTGGGTTCGATTTCCAGCGAGGCGGAAATTTGAATGATGAGTTTGATTGTCTGTTCTCAGTCTGGGTGTGAGTGTCCTTGTCTTGTGTGTTAGGGAACATACCAAAACCACGTAACCCATTTTTTCCAACTTTTTACCCCCCTCCCCCCCCTTCGTGACCATCCGTAGTATATGAGAAGACCCCCCCCCCTCCCCCCTAGTTTTCACGTGGTAATTGATAAATACGGTTTTCAATACTTTTTTGCAAAAACAGAGTTAAAAAATAATATTTTTGCTTTTATTTGACGACTTTGTGGCGCAATGGTTGCTAAAATATTGAATACGTGACAAAAACCTAAACCCCCCCTCCCCTCTGTGACTAATTGTGGTGTTTTGAAGACCCCCCTCCCCCCCTAAATGAGGCACGTGGTTTTGGTATGTTCCCTTATCCATGGCACCCACGACACAGGGAATTCTAGTGTGTGGCTATGAGTGTGAAGCGTTATTATTTCAAACAAAAAGTATCTTCAAAACAGACTTAGTATTTTCCACTTACTGCTTACTTGAACAAGATTCTCTCTAAAGCCTTACACACATCAAAACAAGTGCATAATTGTAACGAACACTGGTGTAATTAAAATGGGATGTGTGTAATCTTATACTTTAAGTGTCAATTAAGACTTCAGTGGAAAGAGAGTCCTGAGTACTTGAACCCTACTTAAGGTAGCTTTATGAGAAAGGTGACGTCGTGAAATTATAACCGTGTCTGAAGAGGGAGTGAGACTTCACGTCTTAATATGAGATGTAATTACGATGACGATAAGATAATGATCTACATCATATTATTGGTATTATCTCATCGAGTAGCGGTTTCTATAGACCGTAAGTGATAATCTGAGTCACTTATTATTATCAGTCAGTTGCTTTACTGTGAAGCAACTTTAGGTGCGACACTAGTACGAAAAAAATGCATAAAGTCATATAAAACCACTTACGTTAATGTTGCTTTTGTAATATTATTTTTGTGCGGATATTAATTAATAAGACAAATTTAATATATATAACGCAAATAACGACTGGTTGGGTGGTGGTTCGGGAAATAATAACAACAGTGGGCGTTTACATCACTTTAGTCAGAAACTCATTTTAACACAGGTTTTACACTGGTTATAATTAAATACGCGATTAGGACTGATTGTCTTCAATTATCCGAGTAACAACCAACAAATAATAGGGCACGACGGCCCAGTGGCCTCCCATCGCCCCTCACAGCCATCCCGTACCTCGCATAATCGTCTGATCCTGTTACTCGTCAATCTGATATTACAATACAATTCACACGTCGCGTTCCGTCTTAAAAGTAACAACGTTCTTGTCTAGGCGTCTGCTCAGCTCGAAGGCTGTATCCAGAATGTCCGTTCGTCGCTGGAAAGTCAATAGCTTTCTTCGGTTCTCCCGTGGTGTCCAGTTGATGGTTGCCACAAGATGACTGCTCGTTTGACGTTCAGCCAGAGTGACAATGACGTTTCACTCTTATAATCTTACTTCAACGATGACAGTAGTTAATTCGCATAGTGTTGCCATCATCACAATTCGAATACACATTTTATGATCTCCGACACGGCCATCGTGACGATCTCACCGGCAGCAGGGGACCATCTGGAAAAGACATAACCTTCGCAAAGTAAAAGTTTCCCACTCGGCCTCCCTGACCTCAAGCCCCAAGGCTTCATAATGAAAACACACGTAGCAGCCAGAACGGGATAAAATTACCAAGAACTACAATCTGATAACACGATCTAGCTTTAAAAAGAAAGGCTTCATGGCACTCAAAGATAAGTTAGATAACAGTTACTTTTAATAAAATCAACTTTGCCATTAACTCGATAAGACACAATTTGAATCACGAAGGTAATGAATTTTATCTCCATCATCGCCTATTCGGCGGCATCGTTTACCTAACAGCATTGCTTAACCACCGGCATCGCTTAATTAGCGGCATCACTTAACCAGCGGCATCGCTTAACCAGCGGCATCACTTATCCAGTGGCATCACTTAACCAGTGGCATCACTTAACAAGCGGCATCACTTAACCAGCGGCATCACTTAACCAGTGGCATCACTTAACCAGCGGCATCACTTAACCAGTGGCATCACTTAACCAGCGGCATCACTTAACCAGTGGCATCACTTAACCAGCGGCATCGCTTAACCAGCGGCATCACTTAACCAGCGGCATCACTTAACCAGCGGCATCACTTAACCAGTGGCATCACTTAACCAGCGGCATCACTTAACCAGTGGCATCGCTTAACCAGCGGTATCATTTGATCAGCGACTGCTTACAGCTCCAAGCCATTCGCACGCCACTCACAGTCGTGGCCGCACTGCGGCGGGAAATCTAGTGCCCGATCTTACGCCTACGCCTACGAATGACTGGAGCTGCATGCTATCTGAGCGACTTGCATACTACTTACTACTCATTAAATGTCCAATTTTTACCATCACGTAATATCAGCACAAACTCGTCAAGGAATAATTACTGTTAGTGAGCAGTAAACAAAATGAGCTACAAAAGTATCAATACAGATCACCTGTTATATCATGTCGCCATACAATCACCAATGATGCTCATCGTAAGCCACGGTACAAGGAGCCGCGATGCGCTCTCGTCAGTATCAACAAAATTAAAGACACGTAGTTGACGCCAGTCCTACTTATCTCGCATTGATGTAATTTCTCGTCACCGTTTAGATATTCACAGGTTACATGTCCATACAACTGTCACTTAGTTTATATGAAACACACACAAAAAAACAAAAGACAAAAACACGAAATGTCTAATTGTTATTTTTCTGAACTGAGTTTGAAAATTTAAAATTCTTGATCTTTACAGAACGCTTTCGATATCACAAAACAATATACTTGCACTGACTTTGAATAACTTTGTTAATCATAATTACGTTGAAAGATACTGTACAATGACTTTATAATACTTCGTTGAATCAAGCACAAATACAACGAAACGATTTGTAGTTTACGCAAACCACCATTCTAACCAGTTCTTTCTAATCAATCTTATTTTAAGGAAATCCTTGCATGTTCCAGGATTTCAAAGCACAACATTCTTACACAAAATAAAATTTACAAAATCTTATCTTAAATCTTAACTCTGAAAATTCTGTCAGGTGTTTTGACAGTTCAAGATGACGGCACCATTTACACTGCTTGACTTCGAGTGTATACCTACTACACAAAAACACTATCGAATTATCCAATCTTGTTAAGAATAATGAAAAAATATGCCATACCAAATCGCTGTCTTATAACCTCAAACCTTAATCACAGAGTACTCAAGACATTATTCCGATGCTTTGTATTCGAAATTTAAAATCCTTATTTTACATGCAGCGAGCATGTTTGTCCACTGTTTGTACATCATATCTGAAAAACCTGAAATGCGGATTCTTGCAATCCGAATGAAAAGATAGTACTTTTCCCTCAAAGACACGTCTTATGTTTAATTTTATTTGTTTGGTTTATTTGGTTTGTTGTCTTGTGTTGGTTTGGTGTCTTGGATGCTATTACTCCCTCGGCCATCTCTGACAAACTGAACACGTCCTCGTGTTCTATGTTCAAATAGTAACGCACTCCGTTCCACCGTTCACTTCCACCATAATTGCTTCTCGACTAATGTCGACATCTTGCGTGAGGCGAATATCTGGGGGTAGGTTCACAATTTTCTTTGTAAAATTCCACGGTTTTCATTTACTCGCGTTTACTGTCGTTACGTTTCTCATTGCAACCAATTCATTTCAAATATCATCCGAACCACCGTCATTCTTCATTTATTTTCCGACATGTGTGGGCAAAATTTTCTCATCATGTGGGTATCCACTTCTGATAACGCAAATAATGCCTGGTTGGGTGGTGGTTCGGGAAATAATAACAACAGTGGGCGTTTACATCACTTTAGTCAGAAACTCATTTTAACACAGGTTTTACACTGGTTATAATTAAATACGCGATTAGGACTGATTGTCTTCAATTATCCGAGTAACAACCAACAAATAATAGGGCACGACGGCCCAGTGGCCTCCCATCACCCCTCACAGCCATCCCGTACCTCGCATAATCGTCTGATCCTGTTACTCGTCAATCTGATATCACAATACAATTCACACGTCGCGTTCCGTCTTAAAAGTAACAACGTTCTTGTCTAGGCGTCTGCTCAGCTCGAATGCTGTATCCAGAATGTCCGTTCGTCGCTGGAAAGTCAATAGCTTTCCTCGGTTCTTCCGTGGTGTCCAGTTGATGGTTGCCACAAGATGACTGCTCGTTTGACGTTCAGCCAGAGTGAAAATGACGTTTCACTCTTATAATCTTACTTCAACGATGACAGTAGTTAATTCGCATAGTGTTGCCATCTTCACAATTCGAATACACATTTTATGATCTCCGACATATAAAAGAACTAATTTTCAGGTTGATTTAAGACTATTATATTTTAAGTGATAGCCTAGCGGTTAGAAATTAGAACGTTGGTCTTCCGATACCAAGGGCCCGAGTTCAAATCCTGGCACGCATATCTAATTTTCAAATATTATGAGCGTATTACAAGTTAATAATCACTTGCTTCTAGATAATCACACCGGAGAGTTCTCCATAAAGTTCTCAATGGTGTGTGAGGTCTACCAATCCGCACTTGGCCAG
This sequence comes from Thymelicus lineola, assembly GCA_963932265.1. Lineage (NCBI taxonomy): Eukaryota > Metazoa > Arthropoda > Insecta > Lepidoptera > Hesperiidae > Thymelicus > Thymelicus lineola. The sequence goes on along the minus strand of OZ010703.1, from coordinate 10,795,954 downwards.
CGTAGTAGACTATGGCCTGTACCTTTCACATTGTGAGAGGAGACCCCGAGCCCAGCAGTGGGACAATTGTGGGTTGTTGCTTTGCTGTGCTTTGCTTTATATTTTAAAACTGAGCAAATCCTAAGCTAGGTTTATAGATGTACCACCCTTAGTTGTAGGTACATCTATAGGATTTTTAATACCTATTGGTATTGGACATACTTCAGTTGGTCTGAGTAAATCCCAAACTCGGGCATGCAGCCATGAATGTGCAGTCTACGGGGCCTGTAATAACACCAGAAAAAAAATTGTTCGTATTGTAAAAGTAAGTTGTAATTGAATTTCGAACGTGAAGTTGAGGTAAAACGATTCATTTGCAGAAAAGTTGGAAACTCCGAAAACAACGTTCAATTAAAATTTTCCAGTTGAATCATTTTGAACTCGGTATGCTAAGCTACTTTTTCATAGAACGACACGATAACGATGCGACGTAGCCACAAAATAAGCTGACGATAGAAGTAATTCTATACTAACGTCTGCGAGCTACGCACACATAGCTAGACGCCGCGGCCGCGCCGTTTCTATTTCTCGACGCGAAAAATAAGAGTGTAAGCCCTTCTGACCACTCGCATGTCATACGTACGCACGCTAACGTCATAATCATTTGTAGCTGCTTGCACCTTGCATAGTAAAAATACGAAATCTGTCCACGGAGCGGCATCGTCGTGTTTGCCGATTGCATATGGTTCATTATGTAGAGTGTTTCAAGTAAGTCTGTAGTTCGCTAAAATATTGGTAGCATTGAAATGAGTGCTTTTTAAAATTACAAAAACATTATTTACCGAATAAAGGAAGATAATAATAGCCTTGTTGTCACGTTCATAAAAAGGTAATCCTATTATTGTTATAAATGTGAAAGTTTGTGAAGATGTTTGAACGTTTGTATGTTAGTACCTCAATCATGCCACAACTACTCAACTGATTTGGCTGAAATGTGAAATAGAGATAGCAATGAATGATGAATGGTGAATTAATACATAGGCTACTTTTATCCACGAAAAGTATAGGGTTCTCGCGGGATTTGTAAAAAATCGATATCTACGCGTGCCACGGGCATCATCTAATATCTAATATTATGTATCCTAATCCATCATTCTACTTATAGATGCACTTTATTTTTAAGTGGTTCTATAAATCTAAATTAATATGATATAATAAATAAAAGAAAATCGTTTCAAAACCACTCTACCGCGGGCGAAGTAGCAGGCAAAATCTAGTAACAATATAAATTACAAGACATTATAAAACATTGCATTTTATATGACATTTTTAATTTGGAAAATCCAATGTCAATTCTACCAACATATTAGCGGACTGTAGATCTACTTGAAAGTCTTGAAACGCACTTTATCTTGCATGTAATAATTGTTATATGAGGCTCCGTGGACCGCAGTATGCGTAGCAACTAATCCGAGTGACCGCGTTTTTCGTGTCCGTGAATGTCTGTGTGTTTTGTGACACAGAATTCAAGTGGTGATGTTACACTACAGTTATTATTATGTTGTAATACATTATTTATAACATACTGGTATGACAACACCTTTCAGCAGCTCACACGCATACAATAATGCCTCTGTACAGAATACATACAACCGATTTCGTCGTCGTGTCGTCCGATTAAAAAGCGCCCCTTCATAGTTGAGAGTCCTAATAACATCACAAAATATTCCTAACGGTATTCACATACAAGTGAAATACAATAAATATCCTTGAGCGGATACCACAAGCGGCCTCGTTATACCACAAAGCATTTTCATTACAAAGATTTTTGTAGCGTATTTCATTAAAACGTTACATACGTTCCTTAGTGATATTTGTATTGCGGCTGTGTGTGTTCATGTAAATTCCAATTTTATTATACTCCAATAAATGAAAGGCACGCACACATGCTTACAATATGTACAATTACAAAAAGATCCTTGTATCGCAGATGGCTTGGACAAATACAGATGATGTATCGCAAACAACCATTACCCGAGAACAAAATATTTATAGACTAGCTTTTGCCCGTGGCCAGGACTTAGTTATAGAGGTTTAAAAACGTAATCTTTAGTAAAATTATTAAGATTTATAGAACCACATAAAGTTTAAAGTGCACCTATAAGTAGAATGATGGATTAGGATACATAATATTAGATATTAGACGATGCCCGTGACTTCGTTAATATCGATTTTCTACAAAAACCGCGGGAACCCTGAACTTTTCCAAGATAAAAAATATCTTATGCGTTGAAACAGGGTATAGGCTATCTCAATTCCAAATTTCAGCCAAATCGGTTAAGTAGTTGTGGTGTGATTGAGGAACAAACATTCAGGCCCCCAATTCTCATTTTGTAGAGATAATCTCGAAGTTAGACATATAACTAATCTTTAAATCTCGACGAGACATGTCGGCAAAATCTCGAATGTATCCAAAAAAGTTATTCTGGGGCACATTCGAGATTTTATCTTTCGACATTACCATTAGACATATAAAATAAACGTTCCGATTTCTAAACTACAGCCAACGACGTCAAGTCAACAAAACTCAACTACACGTAAAAAAAGTTTTAAAATACTCAAATCATATAAAAGTACAAAACAATCACTGTAGTATCCATTATAAACTATATTTGAATAGTTATAATTTATTTACTGGGATATTGCAGTTAAAAACCATTATTACAAAAAGACTAGCCGTCGCATGCCGTATAACGAAACATTCATGGTAGTATCCGAAAGCACAATACGAAAACGAACTGTCAATAAGATTGTGAACATTTCAATCAAAGACGCTTTACGACGCTGTGATTGGTCAAACATTTCAATCCCGAACGCCGTGATTGGTCAAAACGCGTGACATTTCAATCTCGAACGCTCCGGACCATACGTTGCATGTCGTACGAAAAGGCTCAGAGATATCTCTAATGTGACATCCCGAGAATAAGGAAATTAGGTTTCATTAGAGATCCGCCATGTTTTTTAGAGATATCTCTGTTAGAGATGTATCTCTACGAAATGAGAATTGGGGGCCTGACATGTTCACAAACATTCACATTCATAATACTTTTATTTAAAAGTTATGCCGAGGAGTTCTTTCGCAGTATCTACTTTATATTTTATTTATTTTATTTTCTTTAATAGGTTTACCAACGATTGTTACATTTTAACATACAACATTAATACACACTGTACTTAGCTTAATGCACAATCACTTAAAGGTAAACACTGCATGCTTTAATCGTAATTAAATCTAATAATAATGGTGCTTAAGTTTTACAAAATATTATTACATAATTTTACTGCGATAAATATAAGAAATGGTTATTTTACTCAATTTGGAATTTTTTTAGTTAAATGATGTCGAAATTGGTGAAGTTTTCGTGAAAATAAGTCAATTTGTCCGTCCTTGTTTTCCAAATGGAAATGGAAAGAAAATATCATTCATTGATAAAATCCACATGATTGAACCATCTTGAATTCTGTTGAAAGGTAACTTTAAGGATAAAACCTTACCACACTGGAGACACTGAAAGCTACATCAATGTGCCTTTAGGTGGGAAGTGAGAAGCGTTCAAGTATGAAGGCACTAGAAGTGAGTGTAAGCGCAGTGGAGTAAATCTCGGTATTCAAATGTTGGTTGCAGATGGCCCACATTATACTCATAGTGGAATACCTAGTAAGCCCGAAGCGTCCGCTTCATTTTATAAACTGTAGCTGTCTACTCACGAATGGGAGGCGTTTTGAAAATTGTGTGCTAGAGTAAAATAATCTAACATTTTAACAAAAAATTTACCGACTTCAAATGAAGTACATTGTACTTTTCACATGGATGCCATTGTCAGATCTCGTTCAAATTTATGTGGGACCACACGACAAGCACCAGCTTTCAATTAAAACAAAAATCATCCAAATCGGTTCACCCAGTCCAAAGTTCTGAGGTAACAAACATAAAAAAAAATACAGTCGAATTGAGAACCTCCTCCTTTTTTTGAAGTCGGTTAACAAATCCTTTGGCTTAAAAAGTAATCTGGTAGTTTTTCTGTGAATTCTTAAAGATAAATAAATAAATAATCATCGTGTTTTGAATGGGGGCTTGAAAGCAAGTTCTTTCTTTTTTTGGCAAAGCATTGGTGATACTTCGGTGCTACATAATATGTCCATATTGGTTACACTAATTCTTCAACAGGAATATTCGCATTACGATTACCACATAGGAGATTATGACGTCGCTGTCATCACTCAATCATCATTCAAAATTCCAGGAATTCGTGAATGATCCGTTTTATGTGACACTAATATTGGCTCCCAATGTTTGTGGATGTTCTAATAATCTGCGCTTTGTCCGAAAGTTCAAATCAACATACACTTCGCACTGTGACGGATATGCAACACAAGATAAGCATGAAATCATAATTTCATCGCCTGTGTATGGATTAAATCCTTTCCTAAGAATATAGTCCACTGTCCAACTTAATAGTCACTATCGGATATGAAACTATGACTTTATGACTATGTGAAAGAGTTGATTTGATGTACAGCTTATTTAAGTTAGATTTATGATATAGATTTGATTTAAAATGACAATATATGAATGTTGTACGTCTATAAGACACTTTTCAAATTTTACCCGTGACCGCGATCCTTTCACCCGAATCGCCAATGCATCGCCGGCCGTGAAAGAGAACTCTTTTTACACCTTTTTGAAGTACCCCATGCCATAACCCAATGTAATGTAAAGCCAAGTTTGCCAAGAATACTTAACATTATTGTTGATAAAAATATAAGATCACAAGTCTCTACGAGATTTAACTGCACGAGCCTGATTCTGGCCATGATATTTTTCACCTACGTACGTAAAACAGAATGGTTATTATTTAATACGAGACTGCGAGAATTAAAGGATAAATTCTTAGGACTAAATTAAAGTAGGTAATATAATATTTCTGTAATTGCTTTGCCTCACGACATACAGTACATACAGTTACCCTGTAATGATCCAAGTTTGAAATAATAATAATAATAATATCGTTTTTATTTCCTCTTACAAAATATTGTTTACAAATGCATACATCTTATAAAATTATATGTTTAATATAAAATATTGTACCTAAGAGGCTGGAGTCCGTACTAGGATAGCCTGTATTACAGATCTCCAGGCCCTCACCCCAGAGCAATGGAACTAAAAAATAATTTTACATGACCGAATAACATAGCAAAGAGGCAACTTTAATGTTTAATTTAGATTAAGTTAAAATTTAATTACATATAATATTTTCCTGCAATATTTTGTGTGCGTGTGTGTGTGTGTGCGCGTGTGTGTGTGTGTGTGTGCGTGTGTGTGTGTGTGTGTGTGTTGTGTGTGAGTGTCTGTATTAAAAAGTACGCACGCATATGTAAATGTAAGTGTCCAAGTGCATTATTTTACGATATAACTGCCAATAGTTTTTCTGTAGTTTCATAGCTAAGAGATTGAAGCCATTGTTGGGTTTTACCTTTACATTGAAATTTCGGGAGTGAATATATTATGTCTAAATCTTTATTTATCTTGTTATATAAGTGCGATCCCATGAAACAGTAAAATTTTTGTGAAAAGTTAGTATTGAGTGATTGGGGCCGACAAACTGCATGTTTTCGTCTTTTAGTGAGAATCCTGTTATCAAATTGCATTTCAGTGTGTTTCTTTAAAATAGTAAACAGTATAAAAAGTTGCCGGACTGTCAGAACATTACATTGACCATAGAGCTTCTGTGTAGGGAAGGAGAAAGGAAGGATGCTACGCTGGAATGATGCTACTTTAAGCACAGATCGCTGAGCACGCTCAAGTTTTAGCATTAGTGTCTTGGCCGCTCCACCCCAAGAGGTTATACAATATGTAAGGAGCGGTTGGCACAACGCGAGGTACACCATATTAATAACTTTTTTATCACTTACATGACGTAGATTTTTAAAAATATAAATAAGTTTACGTACTCTTGAAGAGAGGGCATCGATGTGTTGTTTAAAACTGAGTGTACTATCTATAATTACCCCTAAATATTTAATGGAATCAGTTCTGGTAAGAGATGGACATAAACATGATTGATTGTAGTTTTTTGGACAGGAGTGGAATTTAATGTTATGAGATTCAGAACTTGGTAATGAATTTGATTTTATAGAAAAGGTGATATATTTAGTTTTTTCTATATTGATTGCCAGTTTATTAGACTCTAACCAGCGTATTACTTGATTAAATCCTCTTTGAACACTGTCGAAAGTATCATTCCACGTGTTACCTTCAAAGAGTAAAGTCGTATCGTCGGCAAAAGTAATTATTTTACCATTTGACAGGTTAAGGTCACAAAGGTCGTTTATATAGGTCAAAAATAGTGTCGGACCAAGAATTGATCCTTGTGGAACCCCATGAAGTACCTGATGATACTACACTACAAGTATCACCAATCTTGACTTTCTGCATTCTATTTGATAAGTAGTCAATAAAGAGTTGAAGTTGAGTATCTCTTATGCCCAAAGCTTCCAATTTCATTAACAATAGCGGGACAGAAACTGCGTCAAATGCCTTGGCTAAATCAAGAAATATCACTATTACTTTTTTATTATTATCGAGGTTTTGGATAATGTAGTCAGTTAGGTCATGAACTGCATCACTTGTTGATAAGCCAGAACGAAAGCCGTATTGTGAGGAAGATAAGAGATGATTATGTTCTAAATATTGTGTTAACTGTTTGTTTAGAATTTTTTCTAAAAGTTTTGAAAGTGAAGGTAGAATGGAAATGGGTCTATAGTTGTTAACACAGTTTCTGTCACCACTTTTGTGTATTGGTATAATTTGAGCCCGCTTAAAAACATCAGGAAATTTACCTGTCTTGAGAGCCAGATTACATATATGGACTAGTGACGGTATTATAAGTTTATGGTACTTTTTTATAACTGAAACCGGAATATTATCTGATCCCATCGAACAGCTTTTTAAATTAAGTATAATACTTTCAACTTCAACGGTGTCTGTGGGAAGTAAAACTAAGGAATGGGGATAGACTTTATAAGGACGGTAGGGTTCGGGGTTGATGGATGGCAATCTTTTTTTAGCAAGATCCGCGCCGATATTCACAAAAAACTTATTGATTTCATTAGCAGTTTGTTCAGGATTAGGTGTAGATATGAGTTCACTTGGTACATGTCTATTGCGTTTATAATTAGCAACTTGGTTTATAGTTTCCCATAACTTTTTATTACTAGTTTTAGAAGCAATTTTAATTTCATTTTTTTCATATTCTCTTTTAAGTTTTTTTAATAACATATTACAAAAATTCCTGTATCTCTTATATGTGGTATTAATAATGTCGTTGTTCGGAAATTTTTTGGCTTTTAAATGTAATTTATCACGATTTCTCATACATTTTATTAGACCAGAATGAAAATTTCTTCCAGGAAAACACTTATCAATATGTTAATTTTCTAGTACACAACATTATATTCTGATTATACCAAACATTTTAAACGAATTTTTTTATCGTATATTCCCCAAATTACACTATTGTCCAAAGCAATGATAATTCGCGAACGACTAGTAAAATTATAAATAGAGTTTATTGTACCACAGGGATGTACCTAACTTTGTTTATGGTCCAATCTGCGGAACCACAAAGTATTATCTATGGTCCAACTTCCAGGAGTGGAATTTATTAAGCCTGAGCTTATAATAATATGGAGAAAATACTGGTCCCATGGTTGGTAATTAAATACTGTTATAATAATGTTTTTTTTTTAATATATTTTGAATATTGTTTAAGTTTATTATTAAAGTAGTGTACATATTGGTTTATTGAGTGGTCAAAGCAGCTCGTGGACTTTTGCTTATTTAATGATGCCAAAGAAGTATAATATTTTTTATTTTATTTTATATTCTAATGCTGAATTTTATAAAAATTTTAATGATTATTTTCATAATTTTAACAGTGACATGTTGACTTTATAACAATTTTTACTATGAATTTACATTATACTATTGCTGTTTATGTTACTTTGATACTAACTTATAATTGATACAACCACTTTTCTTGTTCAATTAATTTTTATTAGATGTTGACTCTTTAATATGCATGCAGTCTTCGCCTGTAATTGTGGTGGCACTTGACAGACTAGCTACATAAATGATTATTTTATTTACATTGTATTGGTGTTCACTATGTTGGCGGTCATTTAAATAAATAAATAAATAAATAAATAACTTCCCACGCGCGTACAAAAGTACACGTACCCTTTTTTAATTCCACCATGGTCTGATGGATCAAGCAGTTAATGGCCCATCAATATCCATATCGATGTCCATAACGATGGAAGAAAACGTAAGTGCTGTAAGTAGCGAAAATGTAAGTAGACGAATCTAAAAGATGTGCTATTATTGCTCCCTTGAGAACTCTTCATATTGATGGCATGAAATTTTACAACATTCAGAAATTTACTTTTTGCCTTAAATTGAATACAATTCATCTTAATTTATAAAGGCAGGCATTAACATTATTTTTTTTTCGTAGTATAGGTTAAAACCAAATACATTTGTTTTTAATACATTTAAATTTACTTCCGGTACACATTTTATTTCTAATATTTTTTTATAATCCTCCGATCTACAAAGAAATTCTTGAACCAGACCTTACTGACCATTACAGACCTTACAGACCTCATTCCATAAAATTAAAAAATAAACTGTCAAAACGGTAACAAATATTTACACGACAAAAACCAATCACGTACCCAATGCACTGATTAATTGTACCTCGCAAATTACGTCGCTTGCACATGCATGTTTTATACCATATCGAAATAACCCGGAGTAATCAGGGCGCATGGCGACCTCAATTCCCTGCGATTCAACTGAACTTGTAAATTGCCAGATTTCACGCAGTGACAGCTCTCGTCCGGAAATCAGGAGCCTGATGATTTCCACTCACAGTCGGGTAAAATTCGTGGTACCGACTGCAGATTTGTTGCCTGAAAGCAATTATTTTTAGTGTTATACGGAACCTTTCATATACCTGATTCGTACTTGCCGGTATTTTCGTTGAGCATATTTAAACAACAATGATATATCGGAAGAGTTTCATTCGCTCTCCAATGACATAGCACCTTTGCGAAACGGTGATAATATAAATAAAAGAAATTCATAATTGTATAAAGTACCCACATGTTTCAATGGTATTGAACAGTTAAAATTGGATGGGATGTATTTTTTCTAAAGGCACTTTATACCCAGTTTCACTTTTTTATGGAAATAACCGATAAACGAGCTAACGATCCATCTGATAATAAGTGGCTATCGTCGCCCATGGACACTCAACACCAGAGGCATCACGGATGTGTTGCCGGTCAAGAAGAAGATAATGTAAGAAAGAACAGGCTCTCAAGCCCCCAGCTGAAACATGTTATATGCTGAAACGCGTTATTTGATGGCTGACTAGAGCAAGACGGTGGTGTAGCTATCTAGGCAGACCCCATGGAGAAATAATAATAGTATTAAGCAGATATGCCAGTATCTCAAAACTTCATAACCTAAAGATTGAGGTCGAAGTTCTATCCTAGTGGCAGTTTGTGTGATAATCGAAGAACATATTACTTACCGGAGCGTTTCATTAAAGCTTGGGTTGGGTCTGTTATCCTTTAATCGTATGCCCGTGAGATTAGTGTAAGTTCCTCGGGCGATTTTCCCTTACGGCAATACGTGGTAAGGATAAGGAGAACAGGCTAGATAGGGTAGATATATGATAATATAACCAATAGTGATAGGTGATAAGATGTTATGGGAAAGGTTTTTTTTAAACGCTATTTTAGCTTGCCCTGTTTTTGTAGGTCAAATGTTCACGCTTAAGTAAGAGGAAGTAGGTGTAACGCCTCAATTCAGAGTCACTAACGGTTACTTAAATCGCTCCTTAGTACAGAATTTGTATGGTGATTCTTTACTAAGGAGCGATTAAAGTAACTGTTAGTAACTCTTAGTTGGGGCGTAAGATTTCCTCTTATACTAAGGAGTTGAAATTTTACATATTTCTTTAGTACTGATGTTAATGAATTTTTGTTATAAACAAGGTATTAATTAGGTTAAAGATATTACACAGAGGTTTGGCTCCCGAATAGGAATACCGTAATATTTAACAGCACAGTACATAATAGACATTTACACTATAAAAGCGTGTAATTAGTTTTTAAACTTTTCACTTGTTTATATTCTACAACTTTTATGGTGCCACGTCTCGAACTGCTGAGAGGAAAAAATTATTATAATATAATGTTAACTTGCCTTTTGTCTGCAGCTTACAAAAAAACTAAATATATACGCTATAACGCTTACAAACATAATCTACCCTTGCATGGTAGCATGGAAAAAACAAATAAGGCATCTTTCAACACCCACTATCTCCAGCCAGGTGACCAGTAGGCTCAAAGTCATCTGAAAAAAACAGTTATATAAATAATAGTTAAAAAAAACTAAAAAACACGTTTTTATAGAAAATCCAATTAAAAAATAGAAAATAAATTTGTATTAAGAGTCGTGTAAATGTAATAAAAGCGTGGGGTGCTTTTTAAGATATTATGAAAATGATAATCCTTCTACTCATTGACACCATGCACCCCACGCTTTTATTACAATTATACGACTCTTAATACAAATTTGTTTTCTATTTTTGAGTTAGAATTTCTATACAAGCATGTTTTTTAGATTTTTAAACTATAATTTTTTTAATTTTTAAACGCTTTTATTAAACGCTTTTATTTAGTTTCACTTCGGAGCATCAAAGCATCAAATCTTGTAACGTTAATTTGAATGACTTCCCTTTAATGAAAATTGATGAAATTTGGCAGACATGTGTATTTCCGATGACAATACACGAAAATCATATTTTAAACTAATTTTCATTGTTTATTTGTTGTTAAATTAAAAAAAACGATTTTCAGACTTTAGACGCATAATTCTCTATGTTCTATTTTACGTAGAGACTTGAAATTTTCACAACTTGTAGCTAATTTTATAAACTAAACATTATTGAAATAAAAGCGTTTAAAAAAAAAATTTTTTTAGGATTCAACTTATTTAGCTTCACTTCGGAGCATCAAAGCATCAAAGGATCAAATCTTGTAACGTTAATTTGAATGACTTCCCTTTAATGAAAATTGATGAAATTTGGCAGACATGTGTATTTCCGATGACAATACACGAAAATCATATTTTAAACTAATTTTCATTGTTTATTTGTTGTTAAATTAAAAAAAACGATTTTCAGACTTTAGACGCATAATTCTCTATGTTCTATTTTACTTAGAGACTTGAAATTTTCACAACTTGTAGCTAATTTTATAAACTAAACATTATTGAAAAAATAAAAGCGTTTAAAAAAAAAAATTTTTTTAGGATTCAACTTATTTAGTTTGATTTTTGAAATTAAATTTAGGTTTTTTCTTTCTTTCTTTTTTCTTTAAATATTAAATTGTCATAGGTCTTCGATAAGTCTACGAAGTTTGCAAGAAATCTAACATTTGAAGTGGGTCAAAATCCAAGGAGTCGGTTACAAGTTACAAACTAACATACATACAGGTGAAGCTAATATAAAGCGTGTAAAAATTATAGCCCACCGCGTTGTTTTAATGTATATTGAGTAAATAAACAGTCAAAGACGCACTTCATCAGAGAACCGGAACTTGCAGATGGCGGTGCATGTAACTAGTTGGACTGATGCCAGCTGAAGTGATACTGGCCAATGTCGTCCGCATATAAATAAATCACTTCGCACGCTCAGTAGAAAAAAGGCATAAGATGAAAATTGCAATTTTACAGGAGAGTAAAAAAACTGTTAAAATATCAGTAAGTAGTCTAAGGATACATTACGATTTCTTGCAAAAACCGTCAAGATTAATGATAAAAATTTGAAAAAAGCAGCTTTTGTCCTCTTTCTAATCATAGTAGTTTAATCAACTTATAATTTTAAGTTTTTGCTTTGTTTAATATATTCCTAGATACATAATTGTTGTATATGCAGTGTTAGCAACTATCAATAAGTCCCGTAGCTTAAAGAGCTGGTGCCAGAAATACAGGCTATGATCCTAGTTCAGGCATCAGACAGTTTTAAATACATGCAATTAAAATGTAATAACTAAAACTGTAACACTGTCAATAAACGATTATTTCATTTCATTTCATTAATAACTAAAATTCAACGTAAGAGGACTTATGATATTTTTCCACTGAGGGTACGACTTGCTTTTGATAAACTGTACACATCTTGAGTAGTTTTTCTCCATTACGTTACTAGTAATATCACATCAAAGATATTGAGTGTTGTGTTAATGGTTTTGTAAAAATAAACAAGTTTGTCTTAATTGGACTGCGTTATTTAAGAACTATATTAATTCCTGATTATTAAAATTACAACTCGTCTTAGTTAGGTATTATTTAATTGTAACATCATCTTTATTTACGTTTATATTCTTTTGTTTATTCTATGACATCAAAGCTTTTAATTACTTCTCTATTTTCACCTTTGTGTGTGCTGCCCTAAAATTTTATGTCTAAAAATAACGGTTCTACACAAAACCGCCAAAGAAGTTATGCCATTTTAAAATACTATCTCATCCATTATTTTTCGAGTGTGCATATGACTGGTTTATCGAAGCGAAGCAAGAGCACTATTTTAAATATATTGATTTTGACATTAGCTTATTATTTAAAACACTTGTCTACGTCATAACATGAATAGGCGTTTATAATATTCACGGTCTACTTAAAGTTTGTACAAATATTTCAGTGTCATCTTAAAATAATGTGGTGGCTACATTTTTCTTGCACCGGCTATTTTAACAAGCCCTCTCTACTCCCACTCATAACGAGGTCGAGTTCTTGCAAAATAATTTTATTTTAAAAACTCCCACTACTTATGTTATTAGCAATGCTAATTATATTATGCATCAAGTATTCGTTTCTAGTTTTGAAAAATAATTTAAATTACTCTTGTTTTGCTAATGCTGGTTATACACGATCAAGTATAATTGTCAATTTTGCAGCGGACTTGACGCAGCATCCGGTAAACTTGACGGTGTATGGCCACGGTATGGCTATCTGGCCATATAGCTATCTCATGCAAACTGGATGCCGCATCTAGTCAAACTGCAAACTTGACAAGTACACTTGATCGTGTATGGTCATCTTAACTCACGATGCAATAGAGACTAATTATGATTATCATCATCATAACTATTCCACAACTACACTTGGCTCTTAGAGAATGACAGAGGCTAAGAATATAGTTCACTAGTGCTCTGCTCCCGATTTCCAGGATAATAAATACCCTGTATATTATTCCAGATATAGTCTATCTGTGTGCAAAATTTCATGAAAATCTTTTCAGTGTTTTTTGCATGAAAGAGTAACAAATATCTATAATTATACTGTCACAAATTTTTACATTTAATATATTTACTAGCTGTTACCCGCGACTTCGTCCGCTGAAAATAGTTGCTAAGATTCCTTCATTATAAAACATGTTCGTAAATTGACAGCCAACTTGTCCGTACTGTGAGAAGAGGAGACCCGTGCCTTGCAGTAGCCCAGTATGGGTTGAAGCCAAAACACCTACACTTAATATACCGTATTATAACTCTAAATCAGTGAAATATTACACAAATTCTTTAGTGCTGTATCATGAACTCTAACATTTCTATAACAATAATATGATAACTACCATCTAATGTTATAGCGTGATTGGTAGTCAGCAAGATCCTCAACTCCTCTACAAAATTACAGTACCGTACTTATATGTATAAGTGCTATGTTAGCACTCATTGCCCATTGGAAGAAGCGTTCATATCTTGACTGCTTGTGTCGATTCTAATATTGATCGACGAAGTTAAACAATAGCGAGCGCGGTCGGTAGTTGGATAGGTGACCGCCAGTGGCAAAAAATTATTGAGCTCTCCGTGCTTTGGAGGGCATGTAAAGCTGTCGGTACCGGTTTTTGTCATAAGATAACAGTCTTTAAGACATGTTGGAGACCCTCACCCGGTGTAATAATTTCCGACACTTGGGTCGGTCTTTAATCCTTCCTCCACCAATCCACACTGGAGCAAAGTGGTGGAGTATGCTCTAGGCCTCCTCAAGAAAAAAGAATCGTGCTCAGTAGTGAGTCATTAATAACCCACCCATAGGAATGGTCCCAAAAATAGTTTTACTAAAGGACATCCGGACAAAGATTGTGTTATAAATATTAATAGCTGTCCAGGCGAACTTTGTATCGCCTAACAAATAAATATCATGTTACTTTGTGTACATGTTACATGATCATCGTATTTTTTCGTTATTTTTATATTATCCTGCTATTCCTGGCAAAGAGTAATTCAACCAAAGATCATTCAAATCTGTTCTTAAGTTATAATTGATGTAACTAACACAACTTTATTTTATTTTAATAGATATTGATTTGTCTTGTCCCTTAAGACATGAAGATTTTAATGGGGTCGTTCTGCGAAATCAGTTTCATTGACAACAAGCCTCAAACATTCCATTCAGATGAAAATTAGATAAATACAAGCTCAGTCGGATATGATTTTGAGGGTATTCATATGCAAATCTGAGTTGATTTATGACCGGATCCATCTATCTAAGATCTAGGACTTGTTTGACAAAAATATTTAAGCGATTAATGAGAAAACTTTACAAGTGAACGGAAAAATGAAAAAAACAGGATGGTATTCGTTAAATGTGTGCGAGTCGTTGACGTTAAATAACGTTATACTTTACATACTCCATAGATGTATTACTTATACATTCAGCCACAGTGTGGCCGCACATGAGACAGAGAATTTATGTTTCTTTGATGTTATTTTAAAAGAAATGTAACAAAATTTAACAAGCAGCCCAGAATACTGCTATCCACTATCGTACTTAAACTTATATACTTAAACTTACTAGGATTTTCTGCTTAAAAAAGAAACTGAAACTTTAAATCTCCAAATAGCCAACTTATTCTTCATTGTTTGTCACAACTCACCATTGTTTGCACTTGTGACAAACTACATAATTATATGTATAATATAATAAAATTGACCACGGTGACGGGGACAAAAAATAATATTTTGTCTCTGTCTTTCACGTAGATTTTGTAACTGGCGATCTCGATCTTTCAAATGTATGGGAGAATCTACTGGTTCCAAATATATGACACACTCATAGCCTCACATTATGATTCCCTGTGTAGTGAGTGTGGAGGCCTTTGACTGATGAATTAAATATAGTAGAACGTCGATTTGTATTATACAATATTATACAATATACAAAATACAATGTCATAATATGTCACATATACAAATGGGACCCTGAAAATAAAAACGCAGGGGTTTGGGGAGCCGTAGACTCGAGAGGGCGATGCTCCTTGCTACGAGAATATGAACAAAACTCTAATGGAAGGAAAGTTAGATTTGGTTAGTATTATCTGAATAGTCAAACTGCGATTTCTTTAATTGAATTTCGTCGTATGACTGTACAAATTGGCCCATCTGAATTTTAGCCAAAAAGTCGTCCGCTAAAGGATGAAACACATTATATTTTGTTTTGACTTTGACTAAAATTTTATGCCAAACCTTAGGTTTGATGAACGAAACCTGGAAGCAATGGAGATTCGAGCTCTGCTTTGATTTTCTTTGATTGACTTAGCAATAAATACAAATTTCATATTTATAGCTCCTAGCTTTTGATAGCACTAATCTTTATCAAGAAGAGTAATGAATGTTGAAGCGTAGAAATCCTACCTTAAATGTATTCCTGTTATTCCAATTGTGAACTAAATCTCTACTCTATAACCTTTGCAATAAGGACGTTTCCTACTCATGCGGTGGGCACAGGATTATTTTCTTTTCTGAAATTTATGAATGTATGAGTCAGGATTTAAACACCGTATAACAGTTGATATATGACTTAAGCGACGTTAGGGAATGTAGATAATGTGTCTGTAGACCATTTGCAGGGACTCTACGAGTGAAATCTATAAAGTGTACTTAGACTTTGCTCAAACAACAGTCAAAATGTACTAGATGACTGATACTTGTTAATACAATTTACAAAGATTGGCAAAATTTACTATTTATTATAGAGGTGCACATGTTGTCACACCTCAAACATCTGCAAGGCTATTCTGTTTTGTAACTCGACAGCGGAATCCGCGATGAGTTTCAAAATTGAAGTTAGAGTTCGAGAGTCACTTCACTTCGCATGATTAGACAATGCTATATTTATTTGTCTCGATCATCGAATTACGTCACCGTCGAAGCTCGTGTCCAATTGTCAAACGAAAAGAAACAAAACTATCAGATTTAAATAATCTTGTACATTTTTTTGGGCATAGAACCTTCGTCACGCAGCCCATGTAAATGTTAAATCATTAAAAATTCAGATTTATTTTTCAAAGTATACATTTGTTAGTAATAAAACAATAACTTATAGAATTTATAAAAAATGTGTACGTGTCTTTATATCAGAACGATAAAATATTTTACCGATTCGTTTCTTCATACCGAAGCCATCTTTAGTCGTTTGACGTTCGAGTTCGAGACGATCGAGTTATAGAATGACATATCAAGATCTCGGACTCGAACTTCAATTTTGAAACTCATCGCGGATTCCGATGTCGAGTTACAAAACAGAATAGCCTTGCTGATCTGGATACGGTCCATTTTGATCGAATTGGGCAAATGTATATTTTACAAGCAAAGCAAGAAGTCCATTGTAAAACATAAGGAAAACTGTTTAATTTATGTTATACTTTATATTAATAAAGCATACTTTCGTAAACAATTACCCATTGTTTATTTTGTCCCTGCACTGGGCAGAGTGTATTTTAGTTCACATTCTTTCTCGTTAGTGTAAATTTGAGAAGATGGCGATCTGCATTTAAAGACACATACTATATTTCCAAAATGGTATACGTTAGATTTTATTTTTATTTTTTGGCATGTTTTTTATAACCCTATAATCCAATAAACGTAACAAAGTTAACGAATATTTACAATAAATTCCTTGCCAAGTATAGCGTTAAAATCATTATCAAAATATCGTCAATTTCATGAAATCCACACATTTTATGACATTGTATTTTTATAATATTTTCTGTCACAGAGCCACAAATAAAAAGATAGTTTCCACTGAAAGTTATAACAACATCATACTGGTAAAGTTAATCCGTAATAATTTGATTATATTTTAGTCATATCTCGTAAACTTGTGCGATAACCATGTTTTAAGACCCAACTTTGGGTGTAACGGGGCAAGTTGAACGCGACTTCCCTAATATGTGATTTATACAGAGATCCATAATGTTTTGGATAATCCCGAAACTTACACTGGAATGTAATAAAAGTTTAAATGTACCTTATATTATTAAGTCAGTAAATATTCTTTAAAAGTATATAAAACATGTTATTTGTCGACGTATACAATTACAGTTTGAAGAAAATAAACTGCATTTTATTTGTCACTCAGATTTCTGTGTACCTATTAGAAAAGCTGTTCTGAATTAAAGGTACAAAAAATACAAGTTATTCCATTTACTAGTTTTTGAGTTTTGTGGCTTCTGGTAACTATTTCTTAACTAGCTGTCCCGGCGCACTTTGTACCGCCTAACAAATCAATTTCATGTTACTTTTAACTAAATGATGTGTGACAACTGTCAAAAGAAATGACAATCCTCAAAACAAATGACACCCACCAAAACAAATGAAAATCGTCAGACGTCATTTGTTTTGACAGCTGTCATTTGTTCTCATTTTCTCTTTTATGTTTATTTCATTCCTTGTATTTTTTTTCTGTTATATATTTTTTAGTTATTCTGCTATTCCGGGCCCAGATGAATCTAATGAATCTATGATTATTAAAATTGGTTCAGACGTTCTTATATCGTAGTTATAGGTGTTCTAACACAACTTTGTTTTATATATATAGAGATGTTATTTAGAAATTCTTACGATAGGAAATATTAATTAGGTAAAAAATTTAGTTTTTTCTTCACTAATGCCATTATTCTATGATGGGGGTGCTGGAATATACTATAATGTTTAGGATGACCAGAGCCCTAGTGCCTACTAATTTTAAATATTGTAAATTATTCTTTGAATTTGTATGGTTGGTCAATAAACCGTCAAAAAAAAATTGGTATTAAATAAAATACTAACTATATGAAACAATTTGTTTATTTTGCAAAAAGCATTTGATTACACGCTCAATATTATTTGGTAAAATACCTATAGGTTATAATCTCACCATGCAATCATTTTAAAGTAACTTAAACGATTCTATTAAAAGATTTTACAATGATAATGACAGTAACGCTAGTCAATGAGACTTACAAGTTTCATCAGAAATTGCACAAAGAATATTTACATCGAAGTACAATCTAAATAAAATTCCAAGGATTTGGTATCGACAAAACCTAATAGAAACCTTCAATTTAACAAATAATTAATTAACACTTGCATTAAATTTAAAAATAAATTAATTTATAATTAATTTGTGATTAACAATTTCATAAAATAACATTAATTACAAACACAACAATTGTTAATGATGTTACAGGATAATAATTAATACAAAGTATCACAGTTCAGGTAGGATATAAAATAATAATTTAGATTACTACGTAATATTTACAGTTACAAATTAATATGTCAATTTAAATAAAGTATTATTGCAAAGTTAATAAATTAAATTGTAACTTGATGCTCAAGACAACGTGATGCAAATATTAAACATCAAAACTATTTGGATAAGGTTCTAATGCTAGATCATTTAAGAGAAACTACCTTTATCATTAATACCCCAAACTGAATAATTTCCAGTCTCCCCAGAAATTAGAATTGTAAAGCCAATAGATTATCAAACTGTCAGCTGTGTTTGTCACTGAAGACAATATTCAATATTTGCATCAAGTTAAAATACTTTAAGTACAGTCAAGTTTATCAAAATTTGATCAACAGAAGATCTACAAAGATGTTTAGAAACTTATCCTATACATTGATCTACTTATGTTATTAATGACTTTAACATTACATATTGCTGTTTTGTTATATTATTATATTACTAAGAAGTTAGTAGCAAAAGGCAATCAACAGAAATCTACATAATTGTAAGATAGTAATACTTTTTGAATCATATTTACATTTTTTTCCATCCGAGAAGGGTAACTTTAAATCAAATTGGTGTTCAATAAATCAATCAAAAAATATATTTTTATACATTATAATTTTTAATGATATGAGAGGAGATAAACAGTTAGATGTAGTAAAACTCGGGGTATAAAGTATGAAATAAATCTTATTATAATCATATCATACACACATATTTCTTACCTTAAACAAATATATTTTTATATCGAATGACTTTAGATTTCTAAAAAGTTTAGATGCCATAGTTATAATTTTATGGTAATTACGTAAGAACAGTAATTCGCAGTCCTCTGCAAGAGATAATTAAAATTCAGGTCGACAGCAAATTGAAATTCAATAGGATTGATAAGAGTCAATTGATAGATCGCGTCATTTGATTACGTCATTTTTTACATGACTGATTGATTGATTGATTGATCGTTTACTCAATGGTTATACAAGGGTTGTGGGATGTTTTATGATATGCCATAAATATTTTAAATTTGGCAATAGTAAAGCCTTTTGTAGCTTTCACTCCATATATGTTTAAGAATAAAAATTTTCAGATACATATTCAAAACAGTGGTAGAAGCAGAAAAATATCGTTCATACCTTGGTATTGGAAAAATACTCAAATTAATATAATTATGAATTTGCAATTGTCTTATTTACCCCATGTTTTAATACATTTAATACTAATAAAGACGTGAATGTGGCTACACATCAAATACGGAAAAATATATAAATATTATTATCTATTAAAATACTCTTTCTCGGAGGGTTAGATACAATATTACAAACTGAATTAGGTTTATTAATTAACAACGAACCTATTTAATCAAAATAAACTGGACGGATTTTAACGGAACCAACTAAATTATTACCAGTTTAAATAAATTAATCACAAATCTATTTATAATTAATTTAACGATTCGATAATTATATGAAATGCCCCGAAAAATAAGCAAGAAAGAAAATATTTAATGATTTAAACAAAACGTTATGTCTGGATATGATTATTATTTTTGTTAAAAAGTTAAGTTGTAATATCTAAAGAATTCACAACCATATATTATTACTTTTATTACATTTACACCTCGCATATACATATATGCGCATAAAAACACCGACTTTACGTAAACATATTACATCATAAATATTACTCATGCTAATTAAATATGAACTTTAAAATGAGTGACTTACTTGCATCATTACGGAATAAGAAACAAGATATCATCAGAAGTCATCAGGAAACAATATTTTAAAAAACATATTTTTTATATAAATATATCCAGACCAGTTAAGAGGTTTAAAGTGAAAGAATAAATAAATTGGTAACCATTTTCAAGTTAACTCTTTATCCAAAATATTAGAATAATAGTGCGATAGAGGCATACACAATGTACAATAAAACTGGCTACTATAAGGTTTACGCGCAAAATTACCAGCTATTAAAATATATGTATACTAATAAAGGAATTATAAGGGCAATCATTTTAATTTTTTTTCCTATTTCTTGTATTTTTTATGTAATTAGCTTGCAAACGAACTGACAATCTTCGACGATAACAAAAGCATCAACGATGCGTTGCAAGCAAGAAAGAAGTGAAAGAAAGAAAGAACTGGCTCCCCAGCCAGAACGAAACTACAAGTAGATGTTTGGCGGCTGACTCCATCAAAGGGGAGGCTTCACAGGAAGATAATAATACCAGTACTGTAACAATATAACCAACCTTATAATAATATAGACTATAATTATAATCATTATGTGAAGTCTTACCACTGAAATAGCTGACTTCCGTTGCCTCTTGTGACACTCTAGTATGCTGGCTAACTGGGGTCAAAATTCAAAGCCGCCCCAATACAGCTATTATTATTAAATATAAATATTAAAAGTAAACCTGAAAATGTTATAGTAATAATATAAAGGTAGTTAATAATTTTTGTAAATTATAATATGCCTTAATATGGAAAATGTGTTCTTAAAATGGAAAATTCCATATTTATTTATGATTTTGACGTCTTTGAAACTTCATTATTATTGAATTATGGAATCTATCATTATTCTACTTCAAACTCTTTCCATTTCAAGATCTGGTAATATTGCGCCTTAACCGACGATTATAGTAAAATTCGGTATATCCCTATACTTTTACACTAACTATTACAATTTAATTCAGTATCTACGTACACTTTGAGACTTAACTACTTATTTAAAAGGAAGACACATTGTATTCACAAGAGAGACTAGGTTTTGTTATATAAATATTTTTATTCTGATTTTGAATTTTGTTACAATATTTATTTGTATAGAGTTTTCAATTCAAAAGCCTTTCAAAAAGCAATTCAAAAGCAAGTCTGTGAGCCTTTTGTATGTTAAGTTCTTTCAACATGCTAAATAGGAGAGGCCGCAAAGAAATGCTTATTTTGATGAACATCAGTGTCTTCAACTTTAAAAAAGTTTTATGTGATTTTAACCTACCTATGGTGGCCACACACGATCAAGTATACTTGACAAGTAAAGAAGTAGTATGCAGTGAACTTGACGCGGCATTCAGTAAATTTAAAGGTATATGGCCACGCGCCACGGTATGGCTATCTGACCATACAGCTATCTCATACAAACTGGATACCGCGTCAAGTCAAACTGCAAACTTGACAAGTACACTTGATCATGTATGGCCAGCTGCTTTACTGTTTACTTTTGCTTTCATCAACAGATTATTTAGTAAATTAAGTCCTTTAATTGGAGGTCTTACGCCCCAACGCACATTCACTGACGGTTACTAATATTGCTGCTTAGTACAGAATTTGTATGGTGATTCTTTGCCTAAGGGGCGACTAAAGTAACCGTTAGTGACTCTGAGTTGAGGCGTAAGTTAAGAAAGTTGTTAATTAATACATTAAAATGCAACATTGAACGTCTTTTGTTTTTACGTTACACTTTTGTTACTTCTACGTTACTCTCTTGTTACCTACTTTTATGTTACCTTTCCTATACAGGGTAACATAAACTTTTATGTTAAACGAGGCCAAATTGACTGTCTTACCCAAATAACCGTACAAAACAATAGCACTCATAGGGTTGACGACAATAGACTTGACAATTCATCAATCTAGGTATCGCTGGAAAGCAGTAACCAATTCTGATAATATTATTATATCGATTCAAATCGCTGAATTGGCAAGTTGTATCGGCCAACCATTTATTATTCGTAGCGGTATTTCGCTGAAGCGTTCGGTCTAGATCGTATAGCCTTTATATTTTATTCCTACTATTCATCGTTCAATATTCAAGAGTACGTTCCAATTGGCGATATAAAGACATCAAAAGCAGAATAAAACTATTCATATAACTACATGAAGTATATTTATTAAACACGGAAATTTTAAGCCAAATTGTTACGATACGGACATTGACAGATAGACGATAGAATGCGGATATAAAGACATTCAAAGATAATTTTACATTTAATATTAGTATCGTGTAAGAACTTTGTACGAAATAGTAATAAAAGGCAACAAAATTAGTCATTGGATTCTACTAAAACAAATCATAAATTTTACTATTGTATGTATTTTGTAACACGTTAATAAAAACATACTGTAAAGAATTGAATCATTAAATGTATTTAATAATATTATAAATATCATTTATAACACAATTGTGTATATACAATCAAATAACAACAACGAATTACCCAAATTTTAATTAACCCAAGTTGACGAAAGTTCCTTTAAAAATGGTTAGATATACTGAAGAATACTTTTGCATATGCAAGTTTAAGTAATTCATCTATAGTAAATACTGTTCAAAAATATATTATTGTAGTAAATAAAACTAAATATTTATTGTTCAGTATTGATAAAATTAAATTATTGCTATTGAAAGATATCTTTACCTTTAATCCTATAACGTAATTCTCTATCCAAATAAATTTTCTTAAGCATTACTTCTGCAATCGACTTTAAACAAGGCTTAAGTTTTATGCTTACTTATAAAACATTTAAGGGATTTATCACTCATTTTACACCAAATAAAAATCTGCCCCATGTGCGCATTGCTCATCAAAACCTAATTACATCATTAAATAGTAACGAGCAGTCAAATTCATCATTATTCCATAAAGTATTATTGTTAAATTTAATACGAATTCCAAATTGGATTCTGCATAATGTACGACACAAAATATGAGGTAGTCATAACGAACCACTGAACGCCTAATCTAAAATTATAGCAGTTAGCTTTTCAGAGTTTAATGAAGTTATTAACCAGCAATGTATGAAATTAGATGTTTTAGCCGCATATGAACTCAAATGACATGATATTAAATTTTCGAGGTTGTACAGTCGGCCAAAGAATTAGGTATGTGTGGCATGAAACAAAACGTTCGGTAATCTTTCACATTACATAATGTTTGTGTTATAATTAATTTAAATACAGGTAGTATACGCAAATCATGCAAGGTACGATTTAACATTGACAATTTTTCTTCACCTTTTCTTGGCCGGATAGCTACCACTCTTGAGCATGAGTCAGCCGCCAAACGATTCGTCGTGTTCCGGCTGGGGGCTTGAGAGCCAGTTCTTTCTTTCTTTTTCTTCTTTCTTTCTTTTTCTTCTTTCTTTCTTGGCCGGCAATATATTAGTTGTTGTAGATGTTCATTGGCGAAGATAGCTACTCACCATCAGTTGGATCATCAGCTCGTTTGCCAGCTATTTCCATAAAAAAATACAAAAATTCGTTTTTTTTCATGCGCTGCATATCTAATCGTTTTGCCGACTGTACCACAAGGTTAGTAGACATAGAGGTAGTAATAGAGGTGATGAACAACCTTGACGTCAGAAACGTTAATTAGAATTAAATGATTGATAGGATCACATTAAGACGTACCGTATTTATGTTACAGCGAAAATTACAGGAGCAGATGTGAATTGATATGAAGATTAAACGTGTAAATGGTAACAATATAATTGCTAAAATGGAGTTGCTTGATGGCGCAACGATAATAAAATTTAAAAAATATTTGAACCGAAAAATAATAATAATACAAGATACAAAACTCTCTCTAAACAACATGCATTTAAATGAATAAAATCGCGTCTAAATAGAACCAGTAAATTTTGGCTTTATCGTGGACATACAATCATACGTAAATACAAGTCGACTACATAACCTCCTTATTTTGAGCTCAGTTAGAAAGGATAATGCTTTTTTAATGAATAACTGATATTTTAAAAATCAGGCTTCATATTCATCTTAAATATTTGATAGTCCCTATTTGTTTATTGATAAAACACCGATTACACACCTACTGAGTATATCGATCCGTACCTTATGGTATATACACCGTTATTCTTTGTATATGCGAAAGCTGAATGTATTTTGATCAGAATCAGTTGCTGAATCGATCGCAATAATTTTTACACCATGTTATATTTTGTCCTAAAAATATTTTAAAAATGTTACAAGTTGGACACCAATGCAAAACATCGTTATTACCGACCATGTTAAGCCTTGGTGGATAGTTTCAACTTTGTTGGTTATAATAACAACAAAATAAGATTTCACATAAACATATGGCATGCGAGAACTACTACTGACATCTCAATTTTGTTAACTTATACATAAACTGTTATTCGGTTGCGTTGACAACCGAGATTGATTAAGATTGTCACACAGAGCACATAATCACTATGGATTGTCAAGTCTGGCGTTTTGCTTGCGCTCTCATAATAAAATTATTATCGTGTCGTAAAAAATTTGGAAAATGAGTTTTCAATACAGTAATGAGCAGTACACAGAAATGATACTCGAAGTGGTGTAAGGTGATAATGTGTCCATGGCAGTGCGACGGTACGAGGAGCAATTTGGTGTAAGAGTGTCGTAGAACACCATGCTTTCCGGCACACAACGCTTAAGGGACTACGGGTAGTTCCTGCCTCCTATCGCCGTTAATCGAGGTGTGAATCGCATTCCGACGGCAGTACAACAAGGGATTTTGGACTACATAGCCGACAATCCCGAGAGCAGCACAACACATGTGCTTGTTTGTGCATAAGGCAAAATGGGGGACACTGAACAATTATGTATGACTTGTGTGAATGATTCACTATGAAAAATTATTAAATACATTATTGTAAATAATGGGGATTAATATAAACACGTCAAGATGGTTGACAGTTAACTGCGGCGGTCGCGAATTGACGCGGGCCGCACGCTCGGTGACCATGTTTATGCGGGGACAATGGAGAAACACAACAAGCTTGTAACTTTGTGAGTTTTCAAGATACGCCTTTGAAAATTTTTATGTAGATTATTTAGGCGAAAATATTTGACACGTGTATAGGTTTTTCTATCAAGAAAGAATAACGTTGTATATTGGTAAAATATTGAATAGCAAAATTATAGTGATAATGGTGAAATAAAGTGATTCAACTCATGAAAAATATACATGCTAGTATATAACAAAACATTATTTCCACTTCCATGTGTAATTTCCATTCGATTAAATTACAATAGCGTTTATAGATGAAACCTGCCTATTGAATATACTGGCACAATGGTGTAAATTCGTATTCAAATTATGCAAAATTTGGAAATTATGCAAATTCGAAACATCAATTTTCGCAGCTAAGCAAATTTGTAATCTTGTTATTAATTAAACGAACGATCGATAGTCTCAAGTTATGGGAGTTAGGAGCTAGTAAGTTGCTTGGGTACTAGCTTCACCGATAGAGAGAACGATGAATATGTTGAAAGTAGTGCTCTATCCGCGGCTTTACAAAGCTTTTCTCAAGGAAATATAATAGTATTATAATATAATATATAATATAATAATACCCTATATCCTATTCCAGATCATGGCTTAACTGCGTGCAAATTTCATAAAAATTCGTTCAATACTTTTTGCGTGGAAACGTTACAAACATCTATTTAAGTGATGCAATTTTTACGAGAGACAATTTTTAAACACTCACTTTCTTCCTGAAATAAGCAAACAATTTTAAGTTACCTGAATGGTGCAGCATTGTTATAATTGTAAGAGCTAGCAAGATTTATCCCTGCTAGATCAAGATTGTGATTTTCTACACATATTATAAGCGTTTATTTTTATTTGTGCAGTTGTGCAATTATTTAAATTAATTGACTTTTAGTTATTAATGTCACGATTTTTTTACTGGTTGTAACCAACTATTACGAAATTATAATGATTGTTGTTAAATACTATCAAACAATTTTTATTATGGCTATTATAATCGTTTGTGATAAATATAAAAATTGTATTAGTCTGAAAAATAACGCTTACCTCATTTAATAATATTTTTTTTGAAATTATTATGCCGCGTTTTTATTAACTTAAACAACCTTATTAGACGTTTATCGTCAGCATGTAGAACGAGTTAACAATCGACAGGAAACCAATCAAAATTGTAAACTTTAATTGATTGCCTTTCTTAGTCACCAATCAACATCGCATTTCCAACTACGCTTGACGTTCCAAAACTTTATGATTAGAATTTGAGCTTTTATAGTGACATAATTTTGTGTTCTACTGATCAATAAAAATGATTTTTATCACATAAAAATATCATCATCATCCTTGCAACGTTTAACGTTCTATAAAACTATTGTTTCCAAAATTTTTATCATCGTTAAATGAAGCATGATTTAAAGCAAATGCTGTGCACAAATAATTCAGTTTTATTTAAAAAGAACATTGCAAATAAATTGTTGGAGAAAACTATGTAATGTTTTGTTAGAAGTTTTGAAACGCGAGCAGTATTTCCTCCGTAAGAGTTTGTTGGAAACTAGCGCTTGAATACACAAATTTCACGTTCTTTAAACTACTTTGCATATAATATAATTCAGGTCAAACGCTTATCACGAAAGAGTAACGGTAAGCTGTAAAGTTTGCGTTGCATTAGCATGATGTTCTTTACTCTTTATCTTTGATTTATTAATATTGTAATAGTGGTCTGTAAGGGGTCCACTATTATCAGACTCCGAGTGGTCTAGTGGAGGAGAAATGAAACTACTAATCTTGAGGTTGCTACTATGTGCGTATAGTATCGAATGCTTTTATTGGAAACCCTGCCTATATTTATACTACTGGCTACATTGAGAAACTACCAATAAAATTAATTATTATTTGATTAGCCAATTAGAATATTAGAATATTTACCAATAACATTTAAACAATAATAATAGTAAAAGTAAATAATATAAATCTTCAAGTGTGAGAGAGATCGTATTATGTTTCTGTCGCGCCACCAATGCCGGCGTAGAATCGCGTCGTGCAGAGTAGATTCTCGTAGCTGGACGGCTTATAAAAACAGCGCAGACCGGCGCGCGCGCACACTCGGCGAGCGGCGACGGCATGGAAGACATCTCCGGAACAGCAAGATCGGCAAGCGAAGAATTGACTGCGTTGATGAAGAAATACGGCTCGAAGATGGTCGACGAATGCATGAAGATAGTCTGCGTGTGAAGACGATGCGGCGCTGATGATACTTGCAGCTGTTTCCATGTTTCTAACAGAACGTCACATGCGTCAATTATCTTGCGTCGTTATACAGCTCGCAGTACTCAGTAGCCGGGGTAGTTGAGAATAAAAGTTTTCATGATACCCTCGCCTTCTGCGATATGGTAGTAGCAGGGTGTATGTTATTTAATTCCTTCCTGGGGTTGATTAGCGTGCTGCTACATCACTCTCCCCCTAGCGAAAGCGTACCGGAGGCTTGACGACTCGCCCATGTCTAGTAGTCTTCAAGATAGGTTTGATATGGGTTGATGATGTTGAGTTTTCATGCTGCTTCGCTGGTGGCTGATGTGATGATGATGATGATGATAAGTCCTCTGAAGTATCTTCATTGATAATATAGGCAGGCTTAAGTCGGTCGATTGATATTACTGTTGATTTTCTTCCGGGTATTTGTAATTTAAAAGTCTTGCTATCTCGCTCTAAGACTTTATACGGCCCATCGTAGGTAGGTTGAAATTGCTTCTTCACCCCGTCGTTTCTTACAAAAACTTGCTTGCATGTTTTCAAATCTTGATGAATGAATAATGATTTCTTATTTTCATGTGATGATATGCGTTGCGACGATAAAACTTTGTTGATTGTTTCTTGAAGTTGACTGACGTAATCATAATTCATTTCTTGATTGTTTGACGATGTTGAAGTGAAGAAGTCACACGGTAGTCTTATGCTGCGGCCGTAGGTTAGCTGAGCGGCGCTAAGACTAGTGTCTGTACGCGGTGTTGCTCGTAGTCCATATAGCACTGTAGGTAGCTCATCAATCCACTTTGTATGTTGCGATAAACGAGTTTTGAGTGCTGTCTTCAATGTACGGTGCCATCGTTCGACTATTCCGTTTGATTGAGGATGGTATGCCGTTGTACGTGTCTTCTGTATTCCCATTGTTTGAAGAAGTTTGAGAAATAGGTTGCTTTCGAAGTTTCTTCCTTGATCGGTTGTGATGGTTTTTGGTGATCCAAAACGAGTAATCCAATTTTCATAAATAATCTTCGCAACGGATTCAGCTGAAGTGTCATCGGTAGGTATTGCTTCTGGCCATCTTGTTGTTCTGTCGATCATCGTTACGAGATAACGATATCCTTGCGGTGACGTAGGTAATGGTCCGACGATGTCTACGTGCAGGTGTTCGAATCTCTCCGTAGGTGGAAATGAAGCTAGGCTGCTTGATGTATGCCTTTGAACTTTGCATCTTTGACATTGAATGCATTGCTTCGCCCAGTTGCCAACATCCACTTGCATTGAAGGCCAAAAGAATTTTTCAGTGATGAGTTTTCTTGTTGTTCTAACACCTGGATGACTTATGTTGTGTAGTGCATTGAAGACTTCGCGACGACATTCTTCTGGTAGGTATGGTCGCATGGTTGACGTTGAGGCTTCACAGAAAATAGGTAGATGCGTCGTTGGCATTGTAACTTGCTTGATGGATAAGTTACTTTGCTTCGATAAATTCTTGATGTTATCGCTATCTCTGTCTTGCGCTTCGGCGATCTTGTGATAGTCGACTGATGTAGGGCACGTTACACTGTCGATTGGTATGCGACTGAGTGCGTCGGCGACTATGTTGTCCTTCCCACTAATGTGACGGATGTCGGTCGTAAACTCACTTATGAATATGAGTTGTCTTGCTCGTCGTGGTGTTTCCGATAGTGATGGTTTCTTCTGAAGTACATATGTTAATGGCTTGTGGTCGGTAAAAACGATCAGGCTTCGACCCTCGAACGTTTTTCTGAAGTGCTTGATAGCCATGTAGATAGCGAGTAGCTCTCTGTCGAATGTACTGTAGTTACGTTGAGTATCGGAGAACTTCTTTGAAAAATAACCAAGTGGTTGCCATTTCCCATTGATATATTGTTGCAGCACAGCTCCTGCTGAGGTATCGGACGCGTCGCTGAAGATAGCAAGTGTTGCCTCGTGTGATGGGTGAGCGAGTAAAGCTGCATTTTGTATCGCAACTTTACAAGCTTCAAATGCCTTCGTGGCTTCATCGTTCCATTCGATTGATGTTTTATCTTTTTTCTTCGTGTTGTGAAGATAGGCGTGAAGTGGTGCTTGAGTTTCAGCGGCTTTAGGTATGTGTTCTCTGTAGAAATTTATCATTCCAAGAAATCTTCTTAATTCTTCGATTGTCTTTGGTTTCGCATAATCGATGATTGCTCTGACTTTTTCAGCAGGCGGTTTGATTCCTTCCTTGCTGACGGTGAAACCAAGAAATTGAACTTCTTGTTGTCCAAATATGCATTTCGAAGGGTTGATTGTGATTCCATTGTCTTCTAATCGCTGTAGCACGGTGCGTAAATGGGTTTTGTGCGTTTCTTCATCAGGGCTTGCAACAAGAAGATCATCAATGAATGCGAAGACAAAATCGAGTCCATGAAGTACTTCGTGTATAAATCTTTGAAATGTTTGACCAGCGTTCTTCAGTCCAGGAGTCATTCTTGGAAATTCAAATAATCCCATTGGAGTGATTATTGCTGTCTTCTCTATGTCTTCATCGCGTACTTTTATTTGTTGGTAAGCTCGGTTAAGATCGATGGTGGAGAATATAGTCTTCTCTGATAGTTGATGAGTGAAGTCCTTGACTCGCGGTATTGGGTAGCGGTCAGGAGTGGTAATAGCATTCAGTCTTCTGTAATCTCCACAAACTCGTAATTCTCCATTCTTCTTCGGTACAACGTGAAGTGGTGATGACCAAGGGCTTTTGCTTGGACGGCATATTCCTTGCTCGATCATGTTTTCGAATTCCTTTCGAACTTGCTCGTATCGGTGTGGTGCGATTGGACGTGCACGGCAGTGAAGCGGTGGTCCATTGGTTTCGATGAAATGTTCAACGTTGTGCTTCGGCGTTAGCTTCATTGAAGTTAGTCTTGTGATTCCAGGATATTCTTCAAGGATCTTGTGATACGATTGTCGAACATCTATGCTTCTTATTGTGGGTAGATTTGTTGCTTCGACGAAAGACTGAGATGCAAGATTGGTTTTCCCATCGATGATTCTTCTATTTTTGATGTCGACGATCAATTGGTGATGTTCAAGAAAATCAGCACCGATGATTGGTTTACTGACTTTAGCGACGATAAATCTCCACTTGAATGGTCGGCGTAGATTTAAATCCAGTTCCATTGTTTTTTCTCCATATGTCGGAATCACCGTATTGTTTGCGGCGTAGAGTTGAAATTCCAGTGGCTTCATCTTCTCTCCTTGTCTCGGTGGTAGAAGTGATACATTCGCTCCGGTGTCGATAAGGAAGGTAAGCTTGCTTTCCTTATCGGTGACAAAAAGACGGTAGGACTTTTCTGTTACGCCGGATACATCAAGTCTAGTAGGCTCCGTTGAGTATTCTGACTTCGTGTTTTCGTTCTTGAATGAACACGGCGCTGTGCATCTTCTGGCTTTGGAACCGAAACGACGATGGAAATAGCAGTACGGAGATCTTCGTGAGCGTGTCGTACTTGCAGAGCGGTTGTGACGAAAGGATGGTTTTCGTGGTTGCTGGCTGCGCTGATTGGACTGTAGCTCATTGCATTCTCGCCAGGTAGCCTTCAGTGCTGCAACGTCGGCGGTCAGCTTCTGGAGTTCTTTGACGAGTAGTTCTCGATCCATGATGGCTCGTATGTCGACGGGATCATGCAGGGATTTTCCTCAACGACGGTCTTGCAGAGATTTTCCTCCAGGGATTTTAGTCCGTGGTGCTTGGACAGGGATTTTCCTCGGCGTTCGTGCAGGGATTCACCACTGTATTGGTGGTTCTTCCTCGGTGCTCGTAGCGGGTCACCACTGTAATGGTGGTTCTTCTCCGCGGTATTCTTCACGGTGCTCGTTACGGGGTCACCACTGTAATGGTGGTCTGTAAGGGGTCCACTATTATCAGACTCCGAGTGGTCTAGTGGAGGAGAAATGAAACTACTAATCTTGAGGTTGCTACTATGTGCGTATAGTATCGAATGCTTTTATTGGAAACCCTGCCTATATTTATACTACTGGCTACATTGAGAAACTACCAATAAAATTAATTATTATTTGATTAGCCAATTAGAATATTAGAATATTTACCAATAACATTTAAACAATAATAATAGTAAAAGTAAATAATATAAATCTTCAAGTGTGAGAGAGATCGTATTATGTTTCTGTCGCGCCACCAATGCCGGCGTAGAATCGCGTCGTGCAGAGTAGATTCTCGTAGCTGGACGGCTTATAAAAACAGCGCAGACCGGCGCGCGCGCACACTCGGCGAGCGGCGACGGCATGGAAGACATCTCCGGAACAGCAAGATCGGCAAGCGAAGAATTGACTGCGTTGATGAAGAAATACGGCTCGAAGATGGTCGACGAATGCATGAAGATAGTCTGCGTGTGAAGACGATGCGGCGCTGATGATACTTGCAGCTGTTTCCATGTTTCTAACAGAACGTCACATGCGTCAATTATCTTGCGTCGTTATACAGCTCGCAGTACTCAGTAGCCGGGGTAGTTGAGAATAAAAGTTTTCATGATACCCTCGCCTTCTGCGATATGGTAGTAGCAGGGTGTATGTTATTTAATTCCTTCCTGGGGTTGATTAGCGTGCTGCTACAATATGAAATTATCGACTTGGTGTTGAGTGGTCCAACTATAAATTACTTTAACTATAATGAATAAAGTTTTCACCGTCGACGTTCATCCATTCATCAGCTTTTACGAATTTAATTCATTCATCAGTTCCAATGAGGTTTTCTGAAATCAATTTCAAATAAACTAGTATCTTTAGAAGTCTTTCTCCAATCTTCTTTAAAGTCTTCTAAAATACAGTATTGTTACATGTTTGTACTGACTGAATTGTGAATCTAGTGCATATAAACTACATTGTTAGTCCAGTGATTCGCGGATGGTGAGACGAGTGGTGCAATAAACCGAAACAAAGTTTGTCGATAACATTTCTTCAAAATTTCTTGAAGATAAATATATCTTGTTACAGTTGTTAGCTTGTTACCTTTGTTAGATGTTCTCTATCTTTTATAAAGTTTCGGGGTAGTTTATAATAGACATGAAAAGGATACAATTTTGTTCTAACTTAAACTTGCATTGGCGAAGTACTTTAATATATTTTAATTAAGCTGCAATTTAAAAGTTAATTTAAACTGTTATTTTGGGTCTTATTTTGATATTGAGATACCCAATAGTGGAAATGAGTTTATACCTACTGAAGTTTCTTCATCTTGCTTTTACTTTAATTATAATTTAGATAAATAAACATCTACTTTTTTAAGAAAGGAGAATGAGTGGTCTCGTTAAAACAAATAAAAAAATACCAAACTTGAAGAAAATAAATATAACTTCAGAGAATAACGTATTAATTATATTTTCTAATCCAATCAAAGATCTTACAACGATACCAATAACTGAGCAAGTAATCATTGAATTAGTAAATGTTAATATATCTATAAACACCGTAGCAGAGTTACACAACACTGACACATCAAAATCTAAAGGGTCTGTTACATTAAACATAGCACATCGATTACAATTTAAATTTCATTTCTCTATTGAAGCGTTATTTGTCCCCATATTTTAATCGTATGTCCCTATTCATGTTTAAACAAAATCATTACACCTAAATTTATATCTATAATTAATCCTAAACTATTTACGATACTTTTATATTACTTAACTAAACTCTAATTTTTACATCGGCTTCAATGCCTCTTTATATCAGTTTCGTAAAAGATATTCGTTTTATTATCCTTAAATAATTTTACGATGAAACGATTATTATTAATATCTATATAAAATAGCTTTCCATTTGAAGTCTGTACTGATTCAAATCAGTAATATCTTATTTCAAAATGTGAATAGTTGGAAAATAAGATGGTATTGTTTAAATGTAGCTACTGTTGTCAAACAACAAGAAAGCCTGAGGGTACAAGCGAGATGCGGGCGACATTGTCTGTTTTACTTGTTACAACATGTTTACAAACTGCTTATGTTGGTTGTTATAAAGGATCCTAAAATATTAGTGGATACTGACGTAATCCGAACATTTCACGTGTATTTAGGTTTAATTTCATGCTTACATTTTTGAGACCAACATGACCAGTTTAACAAATATAATTTGTATTCATGTTATGCATAGTATACATATCTGTAGGTGTAATAATATTTGAAATAAGACTTTCTAATCTTCTCAACTGTAATAACTAGAATCTGATCATATTCATATTACAGACAGTGGTACAATGTATAGTCTCTTAGTAATCGTATTATCTATACTGAAATGATTTTGCATAAAAGAACAGAAAAACTTGATTTGTTTTGTTAAGTACAATACTTAGTACTATACTAAGTAATAAAAAAAATCTAAAAATAGAACAGAACAGCCAACACTAAGCATCAACATGAGCATATATAATAAATGTTGAACAAAGCCAAATATATAATGATATCATAAATAAATGATATAATGAGGCTTTTGTTAAATAAATCCATTTGAATTTTTATTCAACATGATGGAATACAAGAGGTCATTTTATCAAAAAACATTCTCCGCCAACCATTGTCCATTTACGATTGAATTGATGAAGATTTTTTTGTTGAAAAGCCCTCTGATTCGAACAAAGCCATCCGCTTTACAATAAGTCTATTTGCTAACTTTAGACTAAATTCAACATAAACCAAATAAAGAATGTTTTCAGCGAACGTACAAATAATTGAAATTATAATATATTCGCTAATTAAAATTTCACCGACCTTACATGTATTTGATGCCTAACTACCTACATGACTGAACATTATTTCGAAATTTAATTTCGAAACTTGAGCTACTTATTGCTACTGATTTCTTAAAATCCTTTCATGTTACACATAAATGAGATAGAATTTCACGACTCGTTGATTAAATAACTAGTTTTATTCTACTGAAATGTTATTAATCCTATTATAATTTATGTAGTCACCTCTAAATATTATATGTACATCATAACTTTGGCCTCTAAAAAATTCAAAAAATGAAAGTGTTAGGCCTGCCATCCTGACTTTACGCGATTAATCTTGTTGCGTCTATCTTGGACGTCGTCCATTTTATTCCTACACATTTTTATGTCTGTACATACATCTATACGATTTGCCATTGAGACGTTTGAATCAATAATATGTATTACCATAATCTACAGAATTTATGAATTTCACTAGAATACATTCCCATACTGACAGTTCATTTTCTGATAATCTAAATATCTTACTAAATACAAATATACACACGTTGCCTATTTTACTCTATGTTACACGTTCTCGACTTGATTATTATCATTATTCATTTACTTTAAGTAAAATAATGCCTCTATTCACCACAGTTGGCATTCTACAAAATTAACCAACAAATCATATTTACAAACATTAAAAAGTCAAGACAAGAAGTAGTATATGATAAACACTTAGCTACAATCACATTGAAAAGTCAAAATTACTTTACTACTAAACACACCATTCAACTTTCTAATATCAATATTTAAATAATTATGTACATCACTTAGTCTCGCTATAATTATAATTGTTCATTCAAATCACTGTTACCTATAATTACTTCGTTGAGACACTAGGCCTGTCAAACTCCTGTCACTTTACAGGTAGGTGACACTCAAAGGGACGCGAGATCCGATGCTCTTCTCGAAGGAATAGGAACCCTCAGCTGACCGGAACCGCGTCGATCGAGCCGTTCCATTGCGTCCAAATCAGACGCTCTGCGGCGACAGAAGCTACAAAATGCGCAAGCGAGCGTATTCTTAAAGGCGTTACGAAAGTCTCTGTTAAAATACGCATACATGACTGGATTTAGTGCAGAATTGAAGTAACCGGTCCAAAACATGATCACCGTCACTACCTCGGGGTATTCACATGAGTCACACAACGACGTGGAAAGGTAAAACAAGAAAAACGGCAGCCAGCAGAGGATGAAGGCACCCATGATGATACCTAAAGTTCTCGCTGCCTTATGCTCACGCTTCATCTTGAGAATATGTCTATCTTTAGTTGGAGTAGTCGCGTTGATGTGCAACGCACCGTTTTTATCGCCAACGTCTCTTGAATGTCGATGCATTAACATTGCGTTCCCCGCTCTAGCGTGCATGGCTTTCTCCTGACGATTTGCTTCTTTGAAAATCGCAAGGTATGTAAATATCATAATAGTGCATGGTATCCAAAATGATATTGAGCTCGATATAACGGCATACGGCTTATTCACTTTGAACTCACACTGATTCATTTGTCGCGTTCGCAAGTATTCACTTGTCGTATACCATCCCATGAAGATTGGAGCGTAAGATATTGTTATGGGGCTGAGCCATGTTGCTGCTAACATCACAAACGCCATCTGTAAATGGAAGTAGAATGGAAAAAGATTACCTACTACGTGTTTTCCCTGAGGGATAAGATATGAAAATAAGTCTGTTAAATTCTCTAGAATTTATAAATCGATTTAAAAATATTTTAGCTCCTATAGCTGACTCAGCAATCTGAGGATTCAATTTCTGTTCCTTTGTGTACAAAGTACAACGCATCGAAATTTTTATTTTCTTGTAAATTTAATACATTCTGTACAAAAAATTAAGTGCTTTACTTTGTTCTGGGTTATAATCAAAAGATGTCCCAAGGTAACACTAGACGTTAAAAACTTTCTAGTAATTTGATAACACTTTGCATAAAAATTTGCGCCTAATAACACTCGATTTAAAAGCTTTTTGATGTTAAATTTTTATTTACTGTTTAAAATGATGGTCTTTAAACTTTAATAATCATTAAAATCATCGAGGCATAATTGGTAAGCTTATATTGTGAAATTGATAAAATTCAGGCTTGACTCTTTAGCCTCCCCGTTGCTTGGTCTTAGGAGTAAATCGACTTGAAACGATTTAAGAGCATTGAAATATAAATAACTATTAAGAAGACTAATGAGAGCAATATCTTTCATCTTGAAAACACAGAGAGATTCAGCAGAGGCATGCGTTAATGAACCTTTTGACTTAAAATGGTAAAGGGACATAATAATTCACTTGGTTTAATATGACATAAAACTTCCAAATATTTCTGTAAGCAGTTATGTATGTCTAATTGGATATTCGATGGAGTATGTAGATTTTGGAATATAATAATGGGTCTCAATATTCACTGTTATTATCATAGTCTAACATGAGGCAAGTCAGTTAAACCGCATTATGAAAATTATGGTAAAAGCATCATAAAACAGAAGCGGGAGACTAATTCGCTTATTTTGCGGTTTGAATTTTCGGTTAAACTTACGGTTGAATTTCCAGCATAATGTTTTCATGCTGTGAACTATAAAGCATATTTATAATATTTGAAATAATTCGTGTGAATTTTTTAAATTTCATACGTGTTCGTTGCAAAATCCTTTTATCTCTTTTTAATTTTTAGTTCTTTACTTTTAATATCTTTTATAATGTGTGCTTTTAAACTCCAAAGAATCATGTATCTTTAATTTACTAAAAATGACTTGGTTTTTTCCTCAAATAAGGATCACAAATGAGTTCACCGTGTAATTTTTGATCGGTAACGTCCATATCCCTCTAATACAGTTAAAAGAATCACTAAACATAATATTTTCATTAAGATTTAAAGCAAAGATAAAATAAAATATACACACCTTTTTCGTCATTTTAACAGGATACTTCAAGGGTTTCACGATAGCGTAATATCTATCAACAGAGATACAACAGAGGTGCAATATGGATGTGGATGTGAAGTAAACATCTGAAGAGTTCCAGAGATCACAGACAACTGGTCCGAAGATCCATTCATTGTAGAACTGGACACTGAAGTTGAACGGCATGACCACCATGGCGACCAGGATGTCGGCGAATGCGAGCGAGACAACGAAATAGTTGGTGATGACGCGGAGTTTTCTGTAACAGATACAACTGTATGAGTTCATGTAATCTATAGTAACTTAATAAAGCTGAAGATATTTTTTCTTTGTTCAAACAAACAGACGCTTTTATCTTTGGAACTGGCTTTCAAAAATAATGTTAAAAAAAATTATGAGGCCATAGGCTTTTAGGGTCAAAAAAAGGTTAATTCAAGGGTACGTGGTATTCGAAGCAAACGAGGGCAGTTTACTAGTATTATTATAATTGTAAATAGCTGAACTACGATGAGACAGGGCATAATAATAGTAATGTCATTACAAGGGCTTCAAATATTAATCTCAATAACCTTCAGTTTTGCTCTATCCTAGATACCTAGACCTAGGACAGATTTTTGTTTTATTTTGCACCTAACATTCAATGAAACCGACGTTTCAACGTAAACGATTTATACTACGCGAAGGATAAAGATTATTCTTGAGGAAAGTTGTGTATGTCCATACCATTTAAGAATTCTAATAGTATTACTAGTAAACAATGGATTCGTATTCACTCTGCACACCACTCAAGAAATACCACTCGAGAAAAAACACCATAATTTATGTCAGTAGATGGCTCCAGAATCGTATTTCATTAATTTGGATTGTTTTTAAAAATATACTCCTAAATTGATCTCATATTTATCAAAATTCAGATTTGATCATGGATCCATGGAGGAACAGCGGGTAACCCTCAAACATCATAGGCGTAATATAATCATTTCAATTGTCTTGATTTTGTAACCAGAAAGCTGAACATGGCAATTTATTTTAAATCTTGCCGGTTTGTTTACCTTAACATTACTCACCTGTGCCTCATAACACTGACGATGACGAGCAAGTTGCCGAGCACAGCCATGATGACAATTAACAGCAGAATCGCGGTCCGCAGCCATGTCATCACCGTCTGCGTCAGCTCCGCATCATCCTCCGTCCGGGCCGTCTCGTTGCGAGTCGCGTTTATTTGATCCATAAGGGGTCGCCTGAGGGATTACAACTTGTTATCTATCTAACTATTTATCTATCAGCCTTTTATCGTCCACTGCTGGATATAGGCCTCCCCTAATTGGCGCCACTCCAACCTGTCCTGAGCCATCTGAATCCAGCGGCTTTCCGCTGTCTTCGGTCATCAGCCCACCTGAGGGGCGACCTGGTTGAGGGGTGATCTATGCTCCTTTTATCGAGATCGCAATTAAAAGATGTGCTGACGACTATCTTTCGCCATTTCTTCACCTTCATGACAAAGCACCTTCCCGTAATGGTAGTTAATTAAAAAAATACGTTCATATCAGTGATATCGATATGATTAAATGAATTAAAATTTTTGAATTTTTTAAGGACTGTGTCCATTAGCATGACATGCTTTGGGCACAATAACGGAAAATTTATCGCGGCATGATGGAATCGTGCTAGTGCGTAGTTCCTGCTTACCGCGGCGTAAAAAGGCTCCCAAAGCTTTCTACGAGATCGGATGCCGTTTGCATACCTAATTACACCGGCAATTTTGTTTTTGTACCTGTGGTGCA
Source organism: Thymelicus lineola (assembly GCA_963932265.1). NCBI lineage: Eukaryota > Metazoa > Arthropoda > Insecta > Lepidoptera > Hesperiidae > Thymelicus > Thymelicus lineola. Next base: position 10,756,803 of record OZ010703.1, on the reverse strand, counting down.
CGTTCTAAGCCTATCGAAGCTTTCCAAGGGATATTCGTAGTTTATAATACCTAGGATTTTCCTTTCCAAGAGATGTCAAGAGTTGCCTAGGTATGCCTTAGAATCGTGTGTAATATAAAACATGCGCCTCTAAATAATTATGAAATTGTGTAGCATAAACTTAATTAAAAGTTTAAATAATGTAAAAGATATATACCTGTCGGGATTTGTTACCCTTCTGTTGCTTTTATATTATACAAACGGACCCAGTCCAAAACATATCTTACATGCAGATTAACAAAGTTAAAAGAGCAACGGTGAGGTATATTTTCAAAGCGTTCTTATCTAGCTCTCTCAAACGTCGCGGAAGTCAGGGCTGGAAAACGTCGCTAGATTACAAATGAGAGCAAAACGTAGTAACTCGAACGTTATTTAAGGCTTACGTAAAATAGTTGTTTTCGTAGAGAAAAAACATCCAGATTAAATAAAAAATAAAAACGTTGAAAGCTTTGACACTTGTATGCAAAATAATAAATCGCTCTCTTTCGATGATTTTTACAACGCACCAAAAGAAGTAGAAATTAATTTAGATACATGACTGAACATTAGAATATATCTGTAAATAAAATTATGGTTGACGTTGCTTTTGATGCTACGCTTTTACATGATATAACATTAAAAAAGCGTCTGTTAAGTTTTTACACTATTTACTTGTAAGAATTCAGTTCAAGAATTCAAGAAATTCACTGTTGTAAGAATTCAGCTGTTGTTTGATAGCAAAAATATTCGAAGTAAATCAAAAGTGTAATAAAAATGAGAAATAGACAGAAATAAAAAATGTAATAAAAGAAATAAAGGAGGCGTAGGCTACAAACGTAAGACGTAAAAATGCAAATCAAGCCTTAGCATAAGCGATAAATAAAATCAACGCAAAAGTATTTCTATCACGGTATACGAAGGAATCTTAAACGAACCACTATGAATGGAGGAGCGACAAATCGAATTATTTTTGGATTTGCTGGATGATGGAAAAATTCACTAGTTATATCGTTTTCTTTTTCTTTTTGTTAAATATGAAGGATGGATTGAACACTTATTTTGATGAAATGGTTTATATGTGCGATATGATTTGTCGGCAACTGATATAATAATGGTTAAGGATACTTAAATTTAAGATTTTACAAAAAATATACGGGGCTAAATATACTTATAAGCATTCAGGAATTTTTTGTCGTATCGCTTGTCAAAAGTTTTGTACGTAACATATTTCTTACAAAAACCTTTTGAAGTTTATTGGAGTTCAAGCAAAACATTTTTTATTTTACCTTTATCTCTCCTGTTTCAGCCCTGTGATGTCTCCACACACTATCTCGCTCCGTATCCCGTATGCCTGTTCAAAGACCATCATAAATGAATTTTACTGAATCAGTAATCATACATAAATTTTCGCTTGAATATTCAAATTCATCTTTTTCTTCTTGACTGTGTCTGTTCTCTTCTGTAATAATACTTCAATATTCATCTTCAACTATGTTAATTTCATTATTACTGAGGTCGATTGCGCGTTCTCATTTCGTCGTTACTTTGTCTGAAACAAAATAAATAATTTTGGTCAAGAAAATTTGTAATACTCGTATACCTAAAATTCATTTGACTAAGTATAAATTTATACTTCGGAATATTTTTAATCAAACTATTATGAGTATAGTTTTGTTTGGTATCGTGAAATAAACTTTTAAAATTAAATGAGAAAACGTGTTGAAATTTAAACTTTAAATAGTTAATAAAATATATTTCATAAACTACGAAAATATTGACAAGAATATTATTTCAATATTATCTGCCTAAGAACATTTAAATCTTAAAATGTTTATTCGTATGATAAGACTCAGGTTTTATCTCCGAGAACCTCGTTTGCTGAAGCTTTGGCCATCTTACGTGAAGCTTCCGCAAACGTATTAAGCTTTACTACACTATTCAGGCTGGAACGTACTAGCTAGGCTTAGCAAGCCGTGTTAGTATTGCAATTGGTTTAAATAAATTCCCTGTAGGTTTTTGTTTGAATAAATTCCCAGTGTTACATTTGGTCAATATAAATTCCTTGTGTTTCATTTCACTTAATTAATGCGTGTTCTGTGTTGCGTTTAATTTGCAGTACCCACTCATAGTCCATTTTGTAACTAATGTATGGTTTATACCTAAGTAGTAAATTAGATAACCTTTTAGATAAATTTTAACTGACTAAATATTACAAGTAGCAAGTGAAAATTCGATTATGCAATCTGTTAAGTTGGTGGGTGTGGCTTATCACCTGATATGCATTATTTAGTTGTTAAAGGCTTATGTTAAAAATACTTTTTGTAAATATAGTTGAAAAGATAGTTGTTAATCATGCGTCACCCGCCCCCGCCCTACTTAATTGCTTCATTAGTCACACTTTAGAAGCTGATATATTTAGTAACACTCTAAATAATTTTGTATTGCTCTGTAGGACGTTTATTAGTTTTAATGTGTAGTATTTAGTTTTATTAACCATATACCGTTTTGATTTAGTACCAATCCACATTGGAGCAGCGTGGTGGAGTAAGCTCTAGGCCTCTTCAAGAGGAGATACCTGTGCCCACTGGTGGGCCATTAATGGGTTGAAGCCATGTATAAATAAATAAATAAATCTTGAGTAAACTAAACACCGTTAGTAATAGTATGTTATGTTTGAACAAACACAAAAATTTTAGTCAATTAAAATTAAGTTAACTTTATTTTATTAACAACACGTAATAATGAGTAAACCAACCATTAATCTTCAACATTGCAAATGAAACTAGAATATGGCATAGATCGATTGTAGTAAAAGTGCTTTAGGTTACCCAAATCGTTAAGCCGTCGATTTCGGTTGTTATCAGTCGATAGCAGTCGTTAAGCCATGCTCGAGGTTTTCGTACGCTCCTAAAATTGCCAACTTGTTTCAAATTCCCATTGATTTCCCATTCGGAAGATTTGGGTTGAAATCGTGCACTTTACTACATGTACGTGTTTCAAAGTAAAAAAATTGGTTGTCTGTAAAGTCGGTTTACGGACAATGGTTTTACGTGATAACGTCTATTTCGTAGAAGAATAATTTATGATATAAATATTGTCAATTCGCACATTAGGAACGGGAAATAGAATGAAAATTACAATTTTACATATTAAATTACAGATATATATTTCGTTTTATTATTATTCAGCGTATCTCTTTCTCGATACTTTGCGCGCGTTGTGGCTCGTGACGTGAGCAGGCTCGTTACCACGTTTTCGAGAATGCCTTCCAAGCGGACCGATTACGCTTGAGTGGGAGAGAGACGGCCGGTCTAGCGTGCCTCTCTCTCTAATGCTGCGCGCGCTTCCGTGACGTGAGCGGCCGTTACTCGGTTTTCGTGAATGCCTTTCAGGCTCATCGTCTTTATAAACGTTATCACGTCAAAAACTCATATATTCTAGGGATCTATAAGTTGGTAATGTTGTGTTAAGATTTCTGAATTTACACACCCAAGTTTAAAAAATTTAGTGATAATAATACATCCAGCCAACTCCAACCAGAAAGTTCGGTTGCCTTAACTAAAAACTGTTCTACAGTGTACGATCAGGGAAAACGGCTTTTCTCGAAATCAAGAAAAGCCGTTTATATCTACATCAAAAACAGGAGCAGGTTTTCGATTTTTTTATGTGTGTTACCTCTTACTTTTTATTGGATGTACCGAATTTGATGATTCTTTTTATATTCGAAAGCTAGTTCTTGTCATGTGGTCCCATTTAAATGAGCGAGATCTAACGAGTAGTTTTTGAGTTATTCCTAACTTTGAAATAAGCTATGTGTTGTCAAGAATTATTATATCATGACTACTTGATGTTCTTGCAAGTGCAATTATATTATAAAATACTTTAGAAGTATGTAAAAAGCACCTCTAATTAAATTCTACGGTACATACACTTTGAGCGAGCTGAATGCGAAATTTCACTTGCAAATTCGTGTTTTAATTTTACGCAATCATACCAAAACGAAAATAGGATTTCGCAAACATAAATATACAAATGCAAAAAAACTTCAGATAATTCTATCATAATACTTCGCTATTTACACCTCAAAAACCAAATATTTTGCACGAAATTCATTAGCACATTCATGATTTATGGGATAATTAGATTCCTTAGTTGGCCGTATTTATTTAGGCTTATGGTACATTGGAGGTAATTAAATTTTACGAAGCGTCCGGCTTAGCGGGTTTTGGCTTACAAATTAATATGTTTAACCCGTAAATTGTGACTGTTAACGCGGATTTAGGTTATATGCTATCATTGCGGATAGCTATAATTGCAATAGAAATTGTTTTACCTCTATGTAAATAAAATACCAAAAATTTGTGTGTCTTCAAGGCAATAGTGAGTAGGCTTTGAAGTATTGAAGGGTATGATTTCAATCAAATTTAATTAACATGATATAAATTATGTACATGTTGTGGAATAATCAAAGAGAAATTTTATTTATAATTTATAAAGATAACTAATGTTAATTTAGCGTTTATAGAATTAAGTATTGAAATTGCAATATAAGAGTCGAACACGGGAAGAATAGGGATCCGCACTATATTTTTTTATTAGCTTAAATCAAAATTAGTTTAAAAACACATTTTAGATTTAGCCCATCTGTCTATGCTCATTGCTATTGGAACAGAAGAACAAATAGACAGAGAGAAACAAATATACCTCTTGGTTTCCTATAGGGCACATTTCGGAGTATGCACAGGAATTATTTGAGATAATTCCCCTATACCCGTTTCTTCATCGAATAACACGACGCACGGCATGTATCCATCCTTATGTCGTGAACATCGCGCCGGTACGGCCGACGCGGTTTGACTCGTCAATCGTTATGTTTACCGCGAAGGATTGGAATAGCTTGCCTGCGTCCGCGTTCCCACCCGTCTATAGCGTGGATGTCTTCAAGAAGAGAGTGAATAGGCTTTTACTAAGTTAGTGCACTCATCATCCTGGACCCTACACTTACCATCAGGTGGGATCATGGTCAAGCATTAACTTATTGTAAAAATGTAACTTATAACTTATAATAACTTATTGTAAAAAAGACCTAAACCTAAAAGTGTTGCATAAAATATTCCAAATCTCGAATATCTTACAAAACCTTAGTCAAAACTTACAAACTCGATTACATTTCTTGAGTTTCTAGAACTATCATTCGAAATTTTGTATATTCACTAAATGTATCTCAATCTCCAATAGGGTTGAACGACCTCGTGAGCTAAGATCTCACCGTCCTTTCATTATACCAACAGAATTCGTTTATTACTGAAGTTTCTTGTTAAATATCTCTTTTATCTTCAGTTAATTTGTTGGGAATTTGAATTCTGTTAGGTGTTTTATGCCTGAAAATACTTTAAATAACCACTTTAAATTTCGTCTTTGTCTATAAGTTAAGATTTGTTTGAATTCAGAAGATTCTAGAAACATTAATTATATTGTAGTCTAGGAATATTGTGCTTAAGACAATGCTTTAATTCGGTTAATTTGCCTTACTAGACTCCAACTAATATTTTATTTTATCAATGTTCTTATCCACGAACTGATATATTTTTGAAAAATGACATGACGAAACTACCTAGTCTGGCCATAAATACTGTTACATAAAAACTTTTCTTTTTTTCAGCTTTTTAATTATTTTGAATTTGGAACACGTATATTATTTTAAAAACTTCTTTCGATTTCGCGCCATTTCACATACTTTTTCGTGTTCATTATCAAATAACAATATGGAATGGGGTGTTAAAGAAAATAGGATTGCAGTGATCGCCTTGCACAAAGTGGGTATGGAGCCGTCGGTCATATTCCAGACACTTCAAAAGCTTGGTATCAGCCGTATGTTCGTATATCGTACAATCAACAGATACAACAACACTTCGTCTGTCGAATACCAGAAAAGATCGGGGCGGCCGCGTGCTGTTAGAACTACAAAGGCTGTTAATGCTGTTAAAGCCAGAATTCGTCGAAACCCCATTAGGAAGCAAAAAATCTTATCGCGAGAAATGAAGATTCCCGCTAGCACTCTGTCGCGTATTATAAAACAAGACCTGAAGCTCGGTGCTAATCGTCGATATACAGAATATGCCCTAAATCAATCTTTACAATTAAAGAGAGTGGATCGATCAAAACGCCTTCTGTCGCGATACGCAGGTGAAAGGCACAGAAATATCCTCTTTACCGATGAAAAAAATTTCACGATTGAAGAACACTACAATAAGCAAAATGATAAAGTGTACGCTCACAGTTCTAAAGAAGCTGCTCAAGTGGTCGGGAAGGTAAAACGTGGTCATCATCCTGCGTCAGTGATGGTTTGGTGGGGCGTGTCTTATCAAGGAGTCACAAAACTGCATTTTTGTGAAAAAAGGAGTGAAAACTTCAGCCAAAGTGTATCAAGATACAGTCTTGGATCATGTTGTGAAACCTCTCAGCAATACTCTTTTTAAAAATATACCGTGGACTTTCCAACAGGACTCTGCACCTGGTCACAAGGCACGAACTACCCAAGCCTGGCTTGAAACCAATGTTCCGGACTTTATAAGAGCTGAAGACTGGCCCTCATCTAGCCCAGACCTCAACCCTTTAGACTTCAAATTATGGTCAGTTTTAGAGGACATGGCCTGCTCTAAACAACACGGCGACATTGAGTCTCTTAAAAAATCTTTGGAGCAAGCAGTGGCGAAATTTCCCTTGGAAACAGTGCGTAAATGCATAGATTCGTGGCCAAACAGATTAAAGGCCTGTATAAAAGCCAAAGGTGGGCATTTCGAATAGAATATTTTTATTTTATTTTTTGCTGAGACTGTAATAAATATGTAGGTATAAATTTTATTAATATTACATTACTTCATTTAAAAAAAAGCATTTTCATTTGTAACAGAACTTATGGCTGGACTAGTTATAAAGGTTCCAATTTGACTTTGGAATTCTAAAAAAAGGCACAATGAAAATTATGATTACGCCAATCTTAATCCGTTAAGAAGTCTTCCTGAGAACGACTGAATAAGAAATGAAAATAAAGTGAAGTAAAATTTCCAAGGTCAACATAATTATAATTAAATGTTGAAACACCACAACCAAATAAAACTACCAGTAAATGAGAACAGACAGAAATATCCTATTTAAACTTGTGAACGATACCGCCCGCATCTACACAGACGTAAGGGATGCTGGATGTGATGTGATATCGCTCACCTAGTAATACAACGGCACATCTAAAAATACGTTTGTCATATTTTACAGAAACGAATTTCAAAAATTTTATAAAAATGTTTAAAATTAATTTATGGGTTCTTTGTACATTTTTTACGGATTGTATGGGTTCGGTTACTAGTATAGACATTAATACATATTTACCACTATGTAGATTATGCACTTTTAAACACGTATATCATATAAACTCAATTTAGCATTTTTTGCAGATGTGCCATTATACCTATTACTAGGTGAGTGATATATTTTGTTGTATTAGTATTCTAATACTGCATTGATATGTATGATAATACTAATGTTTTCTTTTCTTTATTGGCAATAAACTCACTGATTATGACTAGAGTGTTATTGACCACTTAATTTCAGGTGGATGATTTTAACTAAATGGTTTTTTTATACAAATAGCCGAAAAATTATCAATTTTAGGAATCAATAGTGACTGTCTCTAATGGACCACCAAGGCATCAAAAAGAAATAAATTTGTTTTAAAATAACACTTCCAGAACCATATTTAGAAGTCTTCGGGCGAACGGACGTTACCTAATGTGCGATTTCCGTTGAAATTTCGACCAATCAAAACTTTGAACGAAGCTATTACAAAAATAATGACAACAGTTTGAAATTATGATTGACACATTGCTACTTGTGTTTCTTACTATTTGTGTTTCTATCAAACAACTAATACAAGTGACCAACAAATTATGTTTTTCAATTGAAATATTTAATACAGTTTCATTTATGAAACACGTATTTTAATTCTCAAAATGAACTTATTTGAATAAATAATTGCAGAATGCAAAGTTCGCAACATCTTGAGCTAAATGAATTTGAATTTCAACTGAGGGTTTTTCTTAAATTATGCAATATCTCGTTAAGAGAGTTAGACGAGACCCAAAAAATTAATACTAGCATTAATTTCGGTCACAAGGCAGAACCAAGGTCCAAGTTAAATCCCGGAGTCACCTACATTAATTTGGTAAGATGTCATTAAACAACAAACTAACTTAGGTATGAGTAACTAACTAATTTATCGTCTAATATATACCTAAGTGCGAGTTTTATCGCAAGACGAAAGATCATGGTGACATTATAATTTCGAAACATAAGGTTATAATGGGAATAATAAGTATGTAGAATAAATAAATCTCTAATATCACACGAAAAACTAAAAAGGAGGATCAAGCAAATATGTGAAAGTAATTATAAGATCTTGTTAGTACATGATAATAAAAGTTTCTCAGATAGTAATTACTTTGCTCGTTTGGGCTTGTGAGCAACAGCGAGAATGAGGGGACAAAGAACATCTTTTATATGTTACGTGGTGGATTATTGGGGAATAATATACATGAGTCGATTCTACTAAAATATTGAAGATATTCTAAGATATAAGCTAAAGTTACCTCAAGTTTATGATAGAAATAATGAGAACCAGTTCTTTCTTCTTTTTGTTGGTGATATTTATTGACGACGGTCTCCACTTACCATCAGGTGACTCGTTTGTTTATTTGTCGGCTAGTAAGATTCACCACCAGTCCGCACTGGAGCAGCGTAGTGGAGTATGCTCTAGGCCTCCTCAAAGGGAGAGACCCGTGCCCAGTAGTGGGCCTTTAATGGGTTGAAGCCAAGTAAGATAAAAAGGTTAATGCCTGCCTCTGATTCATCAAATTGAGGAATTAATCATTATTTAGAACAAAAAGAAAAGGATAAGTAGATTTTTTTGCGATTGCATGGAATAACGTCTCTAAAGTAGCACACTGCATACTGATGCAGTATTAAAGTAACTACTAAAAGTAATGTAGCCTGCTGTGTACAAGAAATGAAGCCTAAACACAGCTAAAACTAGGAACATTACACAGGTGTTATGACTATGTAGCTAATAAAGATAAAATCAAAATATTCAACGTTAATTCTATGCCATAGAAATGTTAACGTATAAATAACTTCGTTTGATTAAGTCTTTTCACCAAACCCACAGTTACTAATTGCTACCGAAAATACTAACCCGCTTTTTCATAAATTTTATCGCAATTACCCGATTTATTGCCCAGGTATATTTCTTGATCTAGCAACATAAAGAACATTAATAATACGTCGAAATAATGAACTTTGCGAAATGATAAATTAAGAGCTATGGGTCAGAGAAGCTCCAACCTTGACGGCTGGTTATTGCGAATACCCACCTAATAACGAAGGATTTAAGGTCCAAATTACCAATGGGAGATAAAATTATTTTATGGAGAAATCGATTATTTTCAACCAAGAATCGAGTACGAAACTTTATCGATATACAGATATTGATACAAGTGTTTTGACTACAATGCTTAGTTCAAATTTACAGTGTATTAATTGAATTTATCACTTGAATTTACAATTATTTATTCATATATTTGGAGGTATGCTGTTTATTCGTCAAATGATATTCGTGATAACCCTACGCCAGAAGAAACTCCTTTTTGACACGAATTATAATAATATAATAGCCTTTCTCTTGAATTTTTGTTTCCTTAAATTAAGTTAATGTTTGATCACAATCCCACCTGATAGTAAGCGAAGATGTGTTCCAGGATAGTGAACACAAAAACTTAGTAAAAGCCTATTCATTCTTTTCTCGAAGACATCCACGTCATAGGTAAATGGAATCGCAGACGGAGGCAAGCTATTCCAATCCTTTGCGGTGCGCATATTGAATGACGATGCAAACCGCGTTGTCCGTACCGGCTGGATGCTTACGACGAAAGAATGGATACCCTCAGTGCCTCCTGTTGTTCGATGGAGGAACGGGGTAAGAGGAATTAATTCAAATAAAAATGAATGAGTCTATCATACACAACAATAATTTTACAACGTCCAGAAAACGCTTTCAAAGAAACAAACTATTCAGTATTATTATAATTAAAATTTCGTTGAAAATGCTTCTGAATTCAACGGAGATTTGTACAAAGGAAACAACTAGTGACCTACAACAAATTGGCTGAATTATGAATTATCGTTCCAGTAGAGCGGTCGCAATTAATGAGTTTCAAACCCCTGGTAAGCGATGTCATTTGTTTTTGTCCGTAGATCACTGAGTTGAAAAGATAAAGCGTTGAAAACAATAATGTAATTGGAAGTTATAAATTGATACCGAATCATGTATTTATTTTCTTGGTCAACATTTCCATTCGTGGGATAAAAATAAATATATTATTAACTTAAACCCATTCCCATAAAACAGAAGAGAATATTTTGTATGGAAGTTCTGTTGAGAATGCTGATGAATAAATTGAGAATATTAATAAATAATGTCCTGAAGACTTTTTATAACTATTTAAATGTACCTTTATTTTTTCTGTTCACAGAACCACAAAGACGGTTTTAGAGTAGCACTAAGAAGCGAAAATATTAAAACCTCGGATTTAAAACCTCGGATTCAGAAAATCGAAGAAATTAGTCAATTTTATATTCTCCTTCTCTCACATCTGATAATAATTTAACGGTACTATCCTCATAATATCAGTCGAATAGATATTACAATGAACGGGTATTATGATCGACTATAATAGGGTACAGAAAGGGTTGCGTGTCATTTGAATTACGGTACGTCTTATCAGAATTATTGAAATGGAATTGTAAACTATATTATAATATCTATGGCCTAGTGATTTCTATTATTATTATTCATTATCACTTGTTTAAATGAAGGGAAACATTGTGAGGTAACCTTCATACATACAAGTACTCCAAAAATGTTCTCAAACGAGTGTGAAGATCGCTAATCCGCATTTGTTCAGCGTGATTGGCTGTACTTCTCAAATCGTATGAGTCTTCGAGGTCAGTTTTAGTTAAACCATTATGGTTTCTAATTAATTTTATTCCTTATTAATATCTCCTTTCTCTCTTTCTTTCAGCAAAAGTGTCACTTACGATAAGTTTGTGGATATGGGTTGATATTTTACACCTTATTTCAAAATATTTTTGAGTTAATGAGTTATTTTCACGCACTCGATTTAAATTCCAACCTTTAATTTAAGCGTGGTTGCCGTGATTTTAAAAACGGAATTTACGCAATTCATTTGCTAACAGATTTGAGAAAATCACTCGGTATGAATTTGGGTCAGTCTAAATTTTAAATGGATGTTACGAATGATATTTTGAGATATTAAAATTAAATATAACTAGATTGATTTACGGATAAATATTTAAAAACAAATATGAGTAAATGTAACATTACCTGTGACTTTATTACCTGTGCTTATGAAAGAACGGTCTCAGGTTTGAGTTGTGACAAAATTCATACACTCGTTACACATTTTGTTATTATAATGAGAGTACGAATAGAGAATCGGGAAATTACATATATATTGGGAACCCATCCATACATTTGTCTTTAACGTTTGACGCTGACGCTTGCAGCGCTGAGTGAATTCGCTTTGAACGTTGCGGCTTGTGGCTTGTAGCTTCTATCAAAACATGTATTTCATGGCCAACTCCTTGCCCCATTTCTGTGTTAAAGACGCGCATGAAACAATATTGTTTCATATTAAATCCAGTTGACGAAAACTCGACAGATGGTCTTTGGCTCCGATACCAATGAATCACGATCAAGCTAATTTATGATTCATGTTAAATATACATTAAATGAATCATTTAGACGAAACGCAAATAATTGCGTCAATTATATGAATCTACACGAAACTTATGTAAATATTATAACAGCTTAACGTTTTTTTTTTTCAATTTAGATATCAGATTACAGAAAGATTCATTCAAATACAAATCCAGGCAGTTTGCCGTGCATTCCTCATATTTCTATAACAATAGTTGTTAACAGCACTACTAAAAGCAGTAAACTAAAACTTTAATATAATACCAGTGGCCTCGCCTGACCTTCCAGCAGCGATGGAATTTCCTCTATTATTATGCTGGAAGCGTACAGGAATTTATGAGTTATGCTTGTAAGGCCGGTGGTGACGAACCGACGGGAACTAGTGTGGGGTGAAGGCGAAGTATAATCATGCCAGCGTGACGCGCAGAACATTTTATTCAAATACTGGATCTGAATAGTTTTACATACAAGGTTTGATTAAGGACGTGTCATTCCTTTTCGTACCAGTATTCGTGGTTTGTTACCTATAAAGCTATTGGATAAAGTAATGTTGTCTTACTCTGTGGTAATTAATTTGAAATTTTGGATCTGTCATTATGTAAAATTACATACATAAAAAAAATATCACCTTCTGTAAATACAAATACAGATTTTTTTATTCTCGATGAAAATGTCTAGATATACGAGTATGCGTTTGACGTGGTGTTGGAGACGAACGTTGCCATTAACAGCCGTATCGGGCTGCCATTGCTTCTTGGCCATAAGTTACGCGATTGGCCTCGTCATTCGTTATGCGAGCCGCGAAGGACTGGAACAGCTTGCCTGCGTGGGTGTTCAAGAGAAGAGTGAATATGCTTTTACTAAGTTAATGCTATCCAACTTAGGCCATCACCACTTACCATCACTGGTATTGTTGACGAACAATAAATCATTTAATGCAGAAGAACTACATACCTTCCCGCAGTATTGTAAAATCTTATCTCATCAACCTACTCGTACAAGCCAAGGGTAACTAGGGTAACAAGGGAAACTTTGAGTTCTAGTTTAACTTTGAATAGTGCTCGTAGGGTTCTTATTTCTGTTTTAATTATTACCTAAACTATCCTATTTACTACTAACCTATACTGCACACCTGAGAGTTCTCCATTATGTTCTTAAAGGTGTGTGAATTCTACCAATCCTCACTTGGTCAGCATGGTAGACTATGACCTGTACCTCTCACATTGACTATCTTATTTTATCTTAGTTCATTCAGTCACTCGCCAGAGAAAATTTCGTGGTCAAAGTTACACAGAAATCAAAGTTACCTAAGTTGACTTTAGTGATTCTAATATAGAAGATACTAGATAAACAGGTATGAGTTACTTTGTATTGGTTTTATTAAAAATATTATCTGCAATAAAATAAGAAAAGTTTGGAACGTTTTAGCATTTAAACGCCTCTTGATATTTTTCTTTGGAACAAGTAAACACAATTTGAAGGATCCCCTTGATCTGAAAATGTAAATTGTGAGGCATTACATTATTTTGTCACAATGAAAGAAAGTCTTTTTATAAAATAATGTTACGACATTTCATGTCTTTAAAGAAAATTACAATTTTAAAAGGTTTTTTAGAAAAGAAAATAAGAGGTATATTTTTAGAATAAACAAATAAAAGACGTGTTTTTAAAAATCTTGAGTGTGTCCCCAAATTACATTATTCCAAAAGACACGGTTTTACACGATTTGGAATTGATAAGTGATAATTCTATTATCTGTGAAGCAAAGAAAATTATCTAAATTTAAATAATGTCATCTAAACATTTTTCCCAAGTTTTGGTGTAAATGCATTGGTTTCCTAAGGCCTTCTGTCAATTATTGCTTCCTGGCTGCTTGCTTTTATCTTGCGTACAAAGCGAAGAGAAGACGTCAGCTCGATTGCCCGCTATATCCATAAAAAATCTATGCAAGTAGCACATACATAAAAGCAAGACTCGACTTCATTTGCGTATAAAATCCTGTTCAATGGACATAATTCGTGCTATTCCAGTCGGATGATGACAACGAGTGGGTGGTGCTACGTATTTTTACACATCGCTACTCTCCCGCCCTTTGCTTTTCTAATAATATGTCACTGAAAAACTGACGCTCACTGGATATGGTTCGGTTCTGAGACTAAAATTAATTTAAAAAATATGTAGATGTATTTTTGTTACGTTTAAGTATAATAACAGGTGGATAAGAAGCAGTGATAGGCAGTGATTAGAATAAATTCACAATAGTCTTCCATACAGCTGATTCGAGCTTGGATCCTGTTCGTCCCACAAAATTTCCAAATTGCTTTTTAGAAATAAATTTTCACCTCACTCTGATAAGAATAACATTGCGAAAACTCTTGATTAGGCCAATTGAACCATTCCAGCAACGAAAACCGTAGTTAATGTTACCGAAAAATTAGTGAAGTATTTATACTATTTATATGTGAATTAAGTCTTATTGAAAAACGAGTAGACTGACTTAGTTATACTTAGTACGAGTATACTTAGTACGGTCCCCTGCAGAGAAAAGTAACCCATCTGTTAAACAGGTTTAATAGACAGATGGGTTACTTTTCTCTGCAGGTGACTGTACGTACCTACTTGTCTAGCAAGTAAAACTACTCGACATAACGGCGGCGTAAAATAAACGCACGTTAACTAAAATTTATATGGGACCGAAAAAGAGCCCTCTAGATAAAGAGATCTCAATATAAATTTTAGTAAACGTAACGCACGCACTGTACGCCGCTGTTATGTCAAGTAAAACTCGTATTAAGCACACTGATGAAAAATCACCGCAACCACAGACATGTCTGTGACCGCAACACATAGACATCAATAACGCTAGAGGCATCTCTATTATCATCAAAGAAGAGAGAAGAAAGTAATGCCAGCCAGTTAAATGCACATAAAGTCTTTTCAAATAGGAAATTGAATCCAGGGCTTTGTGCTCTAGCTTTTATCCAATTAGCTACAGGATTTTCCTTAGTAACTTAATTCTTTTTTCCTACGCTGTTCACTCAAGTCTACAAATAGGAAACATCAAATATTTCTCCGTAAATATGAGCAACGCCAGCTACGCCATTTCGACCTGTTTAATCATAACTAATTTAATTTGAGTGTACCCGCATTTGGCAGAAAATGAATAAACACGAAATTTCTTAATAAAACCTTTTTCGAGTACTGTGAGTGACGGGAGGGTTTGGACGAAGGGAGGTTGGACCCTTCCGTAAAATATAAAAATACTCATTACAGTGTAACTTACTTTTTATACAGTCGGCTGACGAAGTCAATCTTACAGGTAGTGCCGGATACGACGTTCCCAAATCTCTGAGGGAGTTTCAGCAACAGTTTTTTTTTTGGAAACACAATAATATAATTTATGGCAAATATAATTATCATAATATCTTCATTGCCTTACTAATAACAATCTCCCCTGATCGAACCCGGGACAACTCGTTTGGCAGGCAGAGTCTCTATGCCAACTCAGTATCTACTGGACCATAGTTATATCAACTTCAAAATCAGCATAGATTTGTCCTTAAAAATAAAATAAAAATTTTAAACTGGAAAATTGAACAAATATTGTTGTTTGCATGCCTGTGTTTCACTGGAATTGAACATTTCCGATGAAGTTTGTCAGCGAATAACAATTATAGTATTGGAAGTGTTATGTGGTACATATTGTTTCCTGAACGGTCATTTTGAATAGTGTTATAAAAATAGGGGTATTAAAAGAGCATCCTTTTAAAACTATTATTTTTATATAGTACTGTTAGGTCCAGAGTTGCATTTCATAATTTTCAGTAGGTAATTTTCATTTAAGATAACGATGTACATTTATTTTTAGCTTGTTTTTTAAAATATAATAAGGAAAGCTGACATTTTCCCATGTGAGCAGCCGCTAGACTTGCTATTTTAAACTCTCTCACATGATATAGTAGTAGAAGACCGAAATAAAACTATTGATCATGATAATGATGCTATAAAAGTTGATCATCAAAGGATTCAAGTTTAACTTCAGAATAAAGTCACTTCAATACATCTGGGAATGTATTTTAAAAAGTATACAAACTTAAAGCCAAGAAAACTGGAGAATAAATTTGAATATTCTCCGTAATCTTTGTAACACTTAAGCTTTGTGTTAGAATATGCGAGATTTCACAATATTTTTGCAAGATTGAGATTGTCAGAGACCGGAGAACTGAGAAATCCAGTATTCGACCCTTTTACCTTTCTGATACATTAAGCATGTATTGAAAAGTTAATTAAGTGTAGTAGAATTGTGACGAATTCTTTTGGTCCTTTATAAGCATTACTCAAAGGAATTTTCGTCCTTTGAACTCAATTGGAAGTCCAATTACTGGCGTGACATTCATGATTACTTATTTGGGTTTCTGTTCTAAAATTATTAAAAGTATGAAGGATTTTGCTTTAAAATTCTTCAAAAGTATTTTGGTTTTGGAGTAACTTTTTATTATAATAGTTGATCGCGCCAGGAAGATTTCATCTTAAGTTCATTCTCTTTTGCAATAAACTCAATTACAATAACACATTTGATTTTGATATATCAATCTGATGTTCTTTTTATAAGTAAAATTCTGGCTATGAGGCTTAATTCCACCATTATGGAAACCCTTTTTTACGCGAATATATCGCTTTCCACTTAACAGTCCACTATCGAAGGTTGTGCGTGTATGTGAATTGATACAATTTGGACAAATCACTGACAGACGGACAGAAACTGATAAGTCGTGTGAAGAGCAATGATTGCGTGAAGAGTACATCGTGTTCACCACTTTAAAGTCAAAACCAAAAATTAAATTACTTTGGTACTTGTTATATGCGTTCTTTAATATTTTTATAAAGTGATTGATAATCATATTCTGAATAAACAATTTTGTAATTATAATTAAATTTTTAATAACGCAAACTTAAAAACTTCAATCATTCATTGTAAGAGTAAATTTAAACTGAATCTTATCTTTACTCGAATAAAGCTGATTTTAATTCAAAAACAAAACTAGCCCTGAATCTGAGCCTTTGCTAGTAATAATTAATTCCACTATCTAACATCTCAGCGAAGTTCTTGCTAAGTCACGCGCCCACACTCACATGAAGAGGCTGGTCAAGATAGGCCCTATTTAATTCTAAGGTTATTTATAACTTAAGTAACACCTATGATTGATGACTAAGAAAGTAATTCAGTCAGTTGTTCATCATGCGAAAGTTACACTTTCAAGTTGCACTATGCAAGGAATTGTAATATTTTTTGCGCGTAATATTCTTTTGATTGTGTGTTTTCACCTGTGGTTTTCACGTTGTATCAATGTTGCATTCAATCTTGAATGGATGGATTATCGTTCCATATATACGTAGCTTTATAAATGCTTTGTATTATTCATTACCTTGTTATAATTACGATGTTTTTAGTATTTCATTAAAGTATTAAATAATCTTAATTATTATTGCTCCTATGAACACTGATTATCACGTGAAAAAAAATGTGTGAAGGGAGAATAAAAATTCGCGAAGACGAATGAAAAATAACTCTGTTATAAAGCAGCGGAAGTAATAGCAGTGATATATGTATCTGTGAGTAAAATATAAGGAAGTGACAAACGCCTGCCAAGATTCAGCAAAACAAGTATAAGGGTGGGGTTCTGTACGTTAATACACTAAGTATTATTAACATGTTTATTAGAAATATATATGTTGAAGAAGGGATATTCCAGGATATTGGTTATTCAATAATAATATTCCTTTTACTTTGCTCCATGATATATTTCCAGTTCTCCTAACGTTCATATCTATCTCTACTATAACTACTACTCATAACAATATCTACTACTTCGTGATCAATAATCGAATCCCATAGAATCCTACGTATGTTCCAAATAGATTGACTTATAAAATCTATATTCTAAATATTTAGTTTTTCTTCATGACTCTTCTTGTATGAAAGCATTTGCATCGGCCGATCGTTGTAGAACCAAAGAGGTCGCTCGCTGACGTACCTACATGTATTTTACTCAATTATGTCATATTTGTCTTGTATTTTTTAACTTTTGTATTGTGGGGTGTTATTAATTTGACGTGTGTGTCAGTGTGTCTGTCTGTGGCATCTAGCTCCTAATCGACTGGACCAAGCTGCGTTTTTTTTTTTGAAAGCTGACGTGATTAGGATGATATTATAATAGCTTTGGTGAAAATAAACTATGTGTGCTCAAATAGAATAAATATTAGATTTAATCTGTACACGTAACACTAGAAGTCTTTACTAACTGCTGGGGTTTCCAATTTTAAAAATTACAGTCATCTTTTTTTTGAAATTTAAAATGGGTAGAAAAGTTTTTTCTTTACGTTTCAATATAATATGAATAGATTCCTTTTAGAATCTGTCATATTGTTATCAATGTAATCTTAGGGCAGGGTAACTGTGTGAGAGTTTACTGTCTTACAGATTGAACCCTGCGAGAATCCTTGAGAAAAATAAGAATATATTGGTACCCCTAAAGCTTTTATGAGTTCCCTTTGATGTGATTGGTTTTCGTATGAATAATAAAGCAGTCTGCAAAGAACTCCGTGTCTTTGTCTTTGTATGTAGATGAATCAAATGCTAAGCTGATTTTGTACGATCCATTTTTGATATTTTCGACTTGTTTGACGATTTTATTACAAATCATATTATGTTATAGGTCAACCAACCCTAATTTAACTTGTATTCGTTATAGATGTAGGAAAAATTGGTGCCTTCGAAAATTAGCCGCACAAAGCTTTGCCAAGGAATAACTGTGTGTATTATCAGCCTAGGTGATGCATATCATAAAAATACATTGTCATCAGAAGTAAAGCAATTAGTAAAATTTAAACTCCTTAGGAAAAGAATAAATATGTTTAATTAGGTTTACAAGATTTGACCCACACAAACGGGGAAACAAAATAAAACCGTTTAAAACAGAAATACTGAAAAACTAACGCATGAACACACAGAATTCTGAAGATTTGCATATCGATTTTCCTTCTAATATAGACAATGTTCAATTGAGGCCGGAATTTCCGATATTCATACGGATGAAAGGACTATAGACGAAAATTATATTTATTACCCCTTAGGTTGCCTTTATCCGTAGCAATGGCATGATTTACTTTAGATTATTTAAATAATTACCGTAATTATTTAAGCTATAATTACACTACTTTGCTTGGTAAAAATAACATTTTGACAAGAGTAGGTACCAACCCATTGTTCTTTTTAATACATACAGCTTTGTAGTTTATTGTGTGGTCTAACTATGAATATATAGAGAAAATGAAACAAAAAGAAATACACCCCCGAGTAAAGGGTAGTAAGATGCCATGTAGGCACGGTTGTTTCTAGGTCAACGAGTTTCCACCTCGCTACCACGTAGAATGCCTACTTTTAATCATAACCTTACTTCGCATCAATTTAAAGTAAATTATAACGCTGAAAATAAATACGCTTACACTCTATGAAATCGTTTTATTCAATGATATTTTTGACAACCACAAATAAATAAATAAATAACGCGTCACACTCATAGCCCCACACTAGGATTCCCTGTGTCGTGGGTGCTATGGACAACACACAAGACAAGGACACTCACACCCAGACCGAGAACAGAAATTCAAACTCATCATTCAAATTTCCGCCTCGCTGGGAATCGAACCCAGGACCCTTGGTGCGGCGATCCAGCATGGTGACCATTGCGCCACACAGGTCGTCAAGCGGATATTTTCTTTATCTCCTTTTTTAAAACCTAATTTATTTTTCTATGCCAACTAGCCAACCAGCTCTCCAGACTGCTCTGATTACTGCTTACTGCTCTAAATATAGCACTACTTATTTAGAACTCTGCCTACAGCCTACACACCCCACCAATTCTGCTTTATTAGAGGTATAAAACTAACTCCGTAACAAATTAAATTTAAGAAAGTCACTAAATCAGCGGCTATTGATTTATATCTATTATCTGATAAAAAATTTAACTTGAAAAATATGAGTGTACCCAAGGAGAGTGTACATTTAGAGAAAATCTGGGGTATAAATAAACTCTACATAGTTATATATTATGTGTCCTAATACATAGCCTACAGCGAGAATTTCTAATTAAAACGGATCGTTCAAATTTGTGCCTCGTTGGGAATCGAACCCAGCACCCTTCGAACGACAGTTCGGTAGGTCATCCGTATAATGAAGGTTCAAAATTTGTTTTATATTTACTTACGATTCCAAGGTCTCAAGCCAAGTAGTATTCACATTTTTTCCAACTTATTAAGTACTAAGAGACCCGACCTCAAATACTCAAGTACCTATTGTTTGAGGTTAATAAAAACAGAACAAACAACAAACAAGGTTAAGCCTCAACGATGTAAAGATAAATAAGTCTAGGAAACCAGTCAATCGCAGTAGGCCGCTTATAAACAGGAAAATAAAGAAAAGAAAAGGTATTAAAGCTTTTATGGTCTCTTAGAGTCATTGTGTTGCTGTGAAGTCGAGATAAGGAGACGAAAACAGATTAGGAATTGGGTTGTAATAAAGTTTTCTTCTTAAAAATAAATCGCCGTGGTTCACTTATAATCAACAAATCTAATACATTTAAACGAGCAATTCTTGTATATATTTTCTGAATCTTGGAAACTGCTCCAACGATTTTCATGAGTATGCAGAGGGTTTCGAGGGCAATAAATCGAACTAGTGAAACTATTTAGTTTTTATGAGTGATGTAGATTTACAAACATTATGTAAACTTGAATTTGTGTAATCTTAATAAATAAATAAATAAATAAAGGCTCTCTCAGATGACGTAACGGTTAAGGAGGTATCGTCTTCGGAGCTCGGTTAATTTCATGGTAACTTTCGCGATCGATGCTACGGTTGACTTAAAACTAATTGGATTGCATCTGATAAGCTTTGCTATTTTCGGTCCTTTTTTGATATATGCACCTACATAGGAAGAAGCGTTCAGTAAGAGACTTTTTGGTTGTGGTTATGTTAAAAGGATTTTTATTTAGATTTAGTAAAGTTTTAAATCACTGATCATAGTCAAAGTCAAAAGATTTATTTCGTCATGGGAACAAACGGCTCATTTAAGAAAAGTCAAAATTTACAAAGCACTAACGATTTCATTGTAATAAACATACATTAAAAACAGATTATAATTACTTTCTGTATGATTTTAATCATTTTTTACAGTACAATAATTCGTTTTGATCGATTTTTATTGTGACCTGTCTATTTCACCGTGCATCGTGGGTCTCAAGTTATATAATAATATATAATAATATCACCAATTTAAGTTGTTTCTTAATTTAAAGTTTCATTTTATTATTGTGTACAATAAAGATTTGTATTTCAATGAATTGCAGAAGTAAATAAAAAGAAATTTAAAAAAGGTTTCGTAAAATTTTTGTACAATAGCATTTGTTCAGAGAACGATCGTCGAAAAAGTTTTGAGATAACGCACATAAAAGTCAAACAAAAGAATTGAATGGCTTATAAAAATGGCGTTCACCCTTTTAATTATATTTTCAAAAGTCGGCTCTTTTGTTTTCGTGACAACAATTAGCTTAATGCAGATTGACATCTGTTTAAATATGGGTGAATTTAATCGCTATTAAACGACGGATGGGTGTAATGAATATTATCAGTCATTTATTTAAGCTGGCTTCAATCCGTAAATAACCCACTATTGATCGGGTATCTCCTCATGATCCTCTCCTGGTCCTAGAGTGTACTCCAAATCCGCGGCCAACCCAAGTGTCGAAAGTTTTCATGCCGCTCGAAAGCCTCCGACACGGTTTATTATAACAGAGACTGACCTTTACGTGCCTTCCAAAGCACGGAAGCACGAGAGGATTTTCTCTCTCATTTTCGGCAGTATTTTTTCTTGTTTTTCGTTTTTTTAATGTTTGTATCAAGCGATTTGGAAAATGAATTTTTATCTGAAAGGATATGTAAGATATGTAGGCAGATTGGGCCTGCAATTATCAAAAATCAGTTTTGATGGTGGTATTCATGTGGAATTGAGAGATTTTCTGAAATAAATATAAAATGCATTACTTTCGTAATATAATGGTGATTATTCTACTTATATGTTTTGCGACAATGTTAGCGGTTTTCTTTTTATCCGATGATGATTTCGTTTAAGTCGAAAAAAGGTCGAAGAAGTTGAAGAGTAGCCCTGTAGGTCGAAAACTATCATTTTCATTATCTATACACGCGCGTATTGATGAAAATTAAGCTGGTATGGAGTCTTACCGTGAGCAAAAATTAAACAAAACTTCACTGGACGAAAAACGAAGAGAAATTTGAAGTAGAATCTATATAAACTCTTATACAAAACACAAAAAAAGTTTTTATGGATGTTCTCTATAGAATTTGAAATCAAACAAGAAATTTGTTTCAGTCCACTAAACAATTCAAAGACAAAATAGTACCTAATTAGGCACATTCGGTCCATTCATAAATTCGATAATCTACTTTTCCCATACACATATTTTTACCGTAGTGGAACACTCCGGGTATCCATTAGTATTTTATAAAACATATTCTTGTTTGAAATATTGGACAGCTGAGCGGAGCGGAGAAAAAACTTGGAGTGAACCTTACATGCATACAAGAGTAGTGACCTCGGCCTACATTTTAAGAAGCGTTATAAGTAGAGAGAGCAGAGAGATTTTGTGATTACCAATAGTATAAAAATATAATATGTTATTTCTTTTTGCAATAAATCGAAAAAATTAATTAAAAGTCATAGTTTTTTTTGCGGACAGTAATTTGTACCTTAAAATACAATGTACTATTTTTCTTTTTTATTTGGCAACACATCATCAGCCTATGGTGTCACTGATGGGTGATCCATGGGCGATGATATCCATTTACCATCAGTTGAAACGTCAACTAGTTTGTAGGGTATTTAAAAAAATATCAAACATTAGATTTTTATTTATTTTGTTGCATTACAATTTTAATCTTGAAAGATAAGAAGCACCTCTAAATGGTTTTTAAAGACATGACAAACAATTGCAACATATTAAATTTAATATTACTCTGCAAATTATTTAGAACAGTCTAAATAAATAGTTATTATAATATCGTATTTAGATGTCGCAAACTCGCAACCACATCCATGACGACCAAATTATTCGACAACCACATCAATAACTAAACATAAACGAAGCATGAACTCTTAATTAAACTATTAATGAGCTTATATTCTCACAATAATATAATACTAGCAGACTAGAACAAAAAAATTCATACAAAAGTTTGAAAAGGCACTAAATAAATAATTAATAGTAAATTGAGTTTCGAAAAGAGTAAAAAAAACGCTACAGACTCATAGCCCCACACTAGGAATTTCCTGTATCATGTGTGCCATAGACAACACACAAGAACATTCAGACCGAGAACAGAAATTCAAACTCATCATTAAAAATTTTTCCTCGCTGGGAATCGAACCCAGGACCCTTTTAACGCGCGGCGGTCCGACATGGGAACCATTTCGCCACATGGGTCGTCAAGTTTGTATCAAACCGAATTCAAATAAAATACTCGACTTAAACTTTGAGAAAATCGCGGATAAATAAACATTTAATAACATCATACGGATTGCATAAATAAATGTATAAAACGAACGAAAGATGTACAGTTTAATATAGTTACAAATGAATTTATGTAATTCTAAAAACCACATCATCTCTCGACTAATCTGATAAACATTTTTCTGATTTTACATTTCCAATTTGATATTCTTATAAACTTTACTGAAACCTCATTGAATAATCTCTTATGAAGACTGTTAAGCAAAGTCGCTGTAAGCCGCCAATAAAATGATAATAAGGTAAGTATAAAGCCCAAATTAAAAAAGTTTATAATGCCTGGCCTAAGCCTGTATTAAATTATCGGTCGAAAACAAGTTTAGTATGATATTTGGAAATAGGTTTTAATATCGCAGGTCGATAAACAGTGTACTTTTAATATTCTAAATCAGGCTGAGTTCAAATTCAGCACGCATATAGACTAGCTGTGCCCCGCGGTTGCACCCGCGATAATTTGTGGAAAAAAAACTACTAAATTATGATATTACATAGCTTATATAAGCTTACATAGCTTCCTCGATAAGTGGACTATCAAACACAAAAATAATTTTTCAATTCGAACCAGTAGTTCCTGAGATTAGCGCGTTCAACCACTCTTCAGCTTTATGATATTAGTATAGATTCTAATGTTTGTGTGGGCGAAATCTTCCTAGCTTAATTAGACCTACTTCTTATCCTAAGGAGTTGAAATATTACTTACTAGCGGTCTGCTTGCGGCTTTGCTCGTGTATTTCGGAATAATAAGCTTGTACCCTTTATCGTATTCTAGACGATGGTCTATTTGTGTGCAAAATTTCATAAAAATCATTTCACATTTATAATATTAATAGGATCAGTTTTTATAGAGTTTTCAGGGTTAAATTATTGTTGTGAGTGGAAGTGGTAGACTTGGCTGCAGCAACGACACCGGTGCTGCCTACCACTCGCTGTATGCGTTGTAACGGAGGTCACGCGACGGAACACACGTATCCTTTTACCCCTTAATAGAAAATTCCCTTTGGTGATTGTAGTTATTTAGTCTTCCACCCCCTGGAGAACCCCGAATCCCTAGACTGTATAGACAGACGAGTGACTCCTTCAGCATACCCATTATAGCTGGAGCGCATAGGTAAGTCGCTAGTCTGTAATCAAATATTTACTACATGCCGTTTACGTGCTCGTTTTAGGGTTTGTGTTGTGGGGCCCATCGATCACCCATGTACATTACAGTTGTTGTTGTTAAATTGATTTCTTTTTAATTAAGTACACGTAAATAGGAGTTTTTTGTACAGATCTTAAAATTCTGTCTAGGTTGTCCACATTTTCATTTAGCCACTATCTTTCTCTTTTTCTCTTCTTTATTATATTAACAGGTCTGAACTATGTTCAAGGTATTCTGTAACATTGGAGATTAGAAGAACAATTGTCACCATATCAGGTTATAGCGAATGAAAGTAAGAAACCTATCGGTGGGAAAGTACATTTGCTTTGGAACCGAATGAGTCGTTCTTTGATCGATACCGTGACTCATCTATTACAATATTCAGGCGCCATCGCACTACAAGTGGCGCGCTCAAAGCCCAGCGGCTTACTAAACGTTTGACAGAATTAAGAAACAGCGAGCGCGGTCTGTAGTTGGATGGGTGACCGCTAGAGCTACAAAATCTTGAGTGCTTCCGTGCTTCGGAAGGCATGTAAAGCCGTCGGTCCTGGTTGTTATCGTAAAATAACCATAAATGCCATATCGGAGGCCCTTGGGAGGCATGAAAACTTCCAAAACTTGGGTTGGCCACTAAATCCTCCACCAATCCGCACTGGAGCAGAGGACTAGATCATACTCCACAATATGTAGCTACATAATAGCCTCCTCTAGAAAAGCGACCTGCGCTCAGTTCCTAATGGGTTGAAGCCATACTGTATTAATTAAAATTTAAAAAACCCCCGACGATTGTATTTACGTCAAACATAGCTAAAATCGCTCTCGATTAAGTCACCTTTCAAACAAAGAAAAACTAGATTAAAATACGGTTCATCCATTTGGGAGCTACGATGCCACAGAGAGACATACAGACACACAGATACACAGACACACAGACATACAGATACCCAGATACACAGCCACGTCAAACTTATAACACCCCTCTTTTTTGGGCTAAAAACTGCCATTACTCAAGACTTATTTAGAGTAACTTACCAACTGCAATTTAGTCCCACTTACCCAACTTTAGTTACTTAAAAAGTCATTAATATCCCACCAAAAACATAAATGTAAAAAAGGAGAGCCAAGTTCAATTAAAAAATTATGCTTGGCTGTAGGCTTCGCCTCAAAAAGAATAGAGATCTAAATGAGTGCCAAGTTCTATGCAATATCTAAATATGTATTTATAGGAACGAAAGAACATTATGAACAAGTATTAAACTCTATTTCTTTGCTGTATTGGATACCTATAACAATTGCTGTTATTTAAAAAAGTGAGATCTTAAAGTAGGTTAGATTTGACTTGGCCAATTTTTATCAGAATTAAAATGTTGAATAACTTTATAAAATGACTGATGTAGTTAAAACTGGCCAAGTCAAATCTAACCTACTTTAAGATCTCACTTTTTTAAATAACAGCAATTGTTATAGGTACAATACAGCAAAGAAATAGAGTTTAATACTTGTTCATAATGTTATTTTGTTCCTATAAATACATATGTATTTAGATATTGCATAGAACTTGGCACTCATTTAGATCTCTATTCTTTTTGAGGCGAAGCCTACAGCCAAGCATAATTTTTTAATTGAACTTGGCTCTCCTTTTTTACATTTATGTTTTTGGTGGGATATCATTACTTTTTGTAAAGAAAAATATACCCTGTTCACAAATCTTATAGACTAAATTGACGTTTCATGGGTGACCAGTTTCGGGTGTAAATTATATAGTGATGACCATAAACCAGAAAGTGAATCGGAAAAACATTAGCGTTTACGGTGAGCCGAATATTTGTATGATTATTGAAGAGTCCCTAAAACTGGTATCAAAAAAAAAGTTTAAGCAACCATATTATCATATATAATTATATTCATAATATATTTACCCTGATTAACTGAATTCAAAAGTTATTCTGCTTACAAGAACGAGTATTTGGTTATGTTTATATTCGGTATACAGCTAATTTTATAATATTTAGCCGAGTACTAAATATCTAGGTAAATATGACAAACAGGCGATTCTCACACTGCTCCACGCCCCGCCACACAGCGTATATCTGCCTCACCGCGCATTGTTTTAATGGTGTACCAAAGTATATCAGCTTCTATGGAAAACACGCATGGTTTGTTGCGTTGAATGTGTTGTACATTACAACGAATTTCCGCGAGGGACAGCAAAGGGAAAAGTGTCCGTAAAACACGTAAAATTACGGGTAGGGCTGCGGTGCGATCTACAACAGCTATTTTCGAATATCTATTTGGCGGACACTAGCGCCATTGATTAGGGTGGCATAACTCTGCAAACTTCACTTCGTTTACAACAGCCATGTTCATATTATATCTATTTGTCACACACTAGCGCCATTTAGAAATTGCCATTATTGGAACCTCTATTTTTTGTAAACAGCTGGAAACTTTTTCAACTTTCGCTTCATATGAGATGGCCCTCGTTCTACCTCAATACTTCATGCGCTGAAGTATGCCATATTGAGCCCGGCGTGCACAGAGGCCTTAGTGCGAGTTTTACGTGACATAACGGGCTCACAATGTAAATGCGAGTTGGCTAAGATTTGTATGGGACCGAAGCTTTTTTTTTCACTGCCGCTAGATGGCTCTGCTTCGGTCCCATATAAATTTTGTATGGGGACACCACTTATTTTTCGACTTTTTTTAACTTTTTGATTTTTTCCTACGCTTACACACAATTACCTAGCTGGATTCCAAATTTCATCCTTCTAGGTTATCTGGAAGTGGGTTAGATTTAGATACTATATGTCAGTCAGTCAGTCAGTACTAAAATTTACGACTTTTTGACCTTCATATCTTTATAACCATTTGAGCTAGCTTCATGAAATTTGGTCTTCTACATGTCCTTATGGATATAATTAAACAAACGTAGTTTTATGTGTTTACGTTAAAGAGGTTTTGAGTTATAAAAGGGTCAAAAGTGGCACCAAGTGGTTCGTGTAATATTACACTCGGCGCGGGCTAGCCAGTTCCTTTGCTTGAACTTGGCTTGACACGCTGCCGCGTGTCTAGATAATACTGTATCATTATGCGGGAAGGAAATTCGTGCAAAGTTTGACTTGAAGAAAGATTCTACCATTCGGAATTGAGTTTGTTGTGCTATTTTTCTTTTATTAGTTTATTATTTCGGATCTTATTATACTTTACTTAGTAGTAATTAACTTTTAAGTTTTATAATTAGTGAGAAATGCACGGATATTTTAGGCTTTTAGATAGTTTTGGGCAGTGAAATCTTTGTTTTTTGCTGCTTACCAGTTTGCTGTAAATGGTGTCGATGCTGTGAGGAGTTCCCTAATTTGGAGTTTAACCCCAAGAGTTTAATCCAAGAGTGTAGTTTGACCCAATAATCTAACATTTTAACAAAAAAATAACCGACTTCAAATGAAGTACATTGTACTTTTGACATGGATACCATTACCAGATCTCGCTCAAATTTATGTGGGACTACACGACAAGCACCAGCTTTCAATTAAAAAAAGAATCATCCAAATCGGTTCACCCAGACCAAAGTTCTGAGGTAACAAACATTAAAAAATAAATAAAAAAATACAGTTGAATTGAGAACCTCCTCCTTTTTTTGAAGTCGGTTAAAAAACAAACAGGGCTGGTTAAATAAAAGTGTTTAAAAAGTAGCACTTGTTTCAAGTGCGATTCCGAAGGTTTTATCGAAGCGAAGCGGGTAGCAGGTAGTGTTCAAATAAATTACAATTTACAAAAATATCTCCATCGGTCGTAAATCTGAATATCGGTTCGGTTCGACTATTACAATTTTTCATCTACCGCAACGCCGCAGCCGCTGAGGTAATGGATGTGTCTCTGTCTCACACCGACGCGTAACAGGAATTTCAATTTCAATCATGTGAGGATATAGGTCGGGCTTGAAGCCTAACGTGGATAAAATATATTATATCACTATACATATTAATTTAAGTTGCTTGTAACAAGTATTGTAATATTATAAATTGATAGCACCGAATTTTTGATACTCTAAAACTTTACAAATTTTCAGTTAAACCAATCTTCGATACTTTTTTGGTACTGGTAAATAATATTCTTAGTCAAATTTATCATTATTATATAATACTATTTTTGGTGAAATTTTTTATTAATTTGACGATAGCACTGAAGCTAGTTACTACGTGGTTTACCTATATTCTGAGTTGAGTATTAATTATAGAATTCTGAGTATTGTGACAAATATGAGTGATATAAGAGCTTGTACATCAACACTGTAGTTCAACTCATAAACTATTTTTTTTGTTGCTTAGGTATAAATCTTTTAAACTCTATTAAATAACGCACGATTATTCTATGGTGTTTATTTACTTTAGTTACAATATGTGTAAGTTATTGAAACGTTATCTCCTGTCGGCAGAAATAAGAACATTAATGAGACAGTTAATTCGGATAGTTTTGCGATATCTTTTTGATATCTTTTTGATTATAGTTTTGATATATCTTTCTCTTTCATTTTGTAGGTACTTCGTTAAGCGCTCTCTATCATATATTACTAGTAAAATTGATTTATATAGGGCAGATGTTTAATATGCGTGACCGAAGTTCCATCCATAAATGAATACTAACTTAGTAATTTAAACGACCAGCAGTTTGGTTCTTGACCTAGTTTTGGGGTCGGGCCATCGAAGGATGCAATAAATGAGATCCCGTTGGCGACAGAGATTGATGTAGGTTAATATTTGATCTTAGGTCTTGCACATGTATAATCATAACTAAAATGTTATAATTCAGCAGTTTTGATTTATCGGAATTTATTGGGTCTAAAATCTAAAACGGGTCCTATATCTGAGATTATTCGTTTGGTCTATTTTCACCCGAGCGGTTACCAGCGCGCGGCCGAATTTAGTCACAATATGTTAGAACACCCATCCGACATGGGAGTGGGGTAAACGTTATTATCAAATTAATATCATTCCTTATGTATATAGAAAGAATTTAATATAATGCCTTGCATACTTATTTTATTGATTGTGCATGGACATAATTATACTGAGCAGATTTATATTATGAATAAAATAAATACAGATTACAATACAGTGTAATATACACCCACCAGATCATTATTCCGACGAAAAGTGTTACGCAACCATAAACTGCGATCGACGAATAACAACCTGTTAAAATTAAAATTGGAACGATTAACTCATGTTTTATTCATTTTTATTATTCTTTATTCATTTGTTCGTGAATTTAATGAATAACTATATTATAATGCCAGGTTTAATTTATTAGGTTCACGTCTTTAAATTTTAATATTTTTTCATTCTTTGTTATTCATATTTAGTTCTTGTATTCCCATGCGCTAAATTAGTTAGAAAAATGGAACCAAAGCTTTTGCTTGAGGCATTTAAGCATTTATCCAGGGTATTTGAGTACGGGAGAGTATAATGATAATAATGTTGAAAAAACAAATAATGGCGGATTAAGGCTGCCATATTGTGCGCTGATCAATATTTTTTATATCAAACCTCTCAATTGGGGAATCTAAATGAAAATTTTAAACTTTTGGTATTGTTTAGGTGTTTTTAATTGTAATAAATAAATAAATAAATAATCGTTATCTGCTCAGCCGGGAATCGAACCCGGGACCACACGTTTCGCAGGCAGGGTCGCTACCAACTAGGCTACAAGGTGATGATTTCTTCAACGTCGAGCTGAAACTAAAAAAATTATAACTACAATTTAGAACAGTAGATTCCTTTTATGGCAAGTAATATGAAAAGATTTCGGGAAATTAAAATTTGAGAGTGTAAGAAAGGGGTTTAAAATTTGTATGGGGCTTGAGGTGGTACTTCCTTTTTTATTATGAAAAACTAACTGATTAACTTATTAAACTCAATTACTTAAGGGAATGAAAAAAGAAAATTCTCATACCACCCCATCGCGTATGAGAAGGTACTGTATCTTTATTTAAATGTTTGTACGGATGTCCTTTGACTTTGAAATTATCCAACCAATATGCTCCAAAACGATTAGTTAATCTGAAAGGCAATGTGAAGACGGTTTGAGACCACAAAAACAATGCATTAGGCACATTTTCAATTTTTAACTTTTCCATACAAAAAATTTTTGCATAGTATCGTACACAGTAGTACAAAGTGCTGGGCACACTATTGGGTTATAAAAATAAAAGGCTTTGCACGGCAATTTATGCAATCTCCATTTTTAAAATACTGCCGGAATTAACGACATGAACATTTTTTGTTAATCCGCTCATACGTTCGACAAGCCGAAGGTTAAGTCCGTTTTATGGCCAGTCATTAATTTTAACTATTCAGCTTAAAAACCACTACATTGTCCAATTTATGATGCAGATGACTGTTAACCCTAAATCACAAACCTTCGTCGAATCGACGACGCGGATTTGAAAACGTGACGATATTTTTTGCGCGTTTAGTCTAATTCCAGCCTTCAATTTCCAGCTAATTTTATGAACCCCTTGTCTGTGCTACGAACGCATTGTTTCCTGTGTAAAATTTCTGAGTGCCCCGTTTCACAGACCATGACTCGTCGAATAGACGAACGTTTGTGAAAACGTAACTTTTTAAAAACAAGCTTTTAGTAGTTTTACGTATAATTTTGATTTGTACTGAATTAATAATACATAATATGTTGGTTATTATTATTTGTATATACTTGTATGATTAGTTATTTATAATGAGATCCGCACTGGAGCATCAAGTTTGAGTTCAAGTTCAAGTATTCTTTATTGTACACCACATAGAGTATTACATAATGAAAATGCATATATGTATGTATATCAGTGGTCTGAGCGATCCGGTACAGGTAGCGATCCCTTCCAGACAACCTTTCGATAGACAACATTAGTTACTAAGAGGAAGTGGATGAGGATGTACAATGTACATTAGAAAATGAGTATGATATGATAAAAATAACGAGAGTACAGATAGATAATATGTATAAAATAATAGAATAAAACAACTCATTAGCATCATCGTGGTGGAGTAAGCTTAAGGCCTCCTCAAAAGGAGAGACTCGTGCTCAGTAGTGGTCCATTAATGGGTTGAATATGTAGCTGTTAATCTTCATGTAATAGTACAGTTGTGTCAGTGTATAAATAACAGCGATAACAATAATAAAAACAATTACACTGACATAAAAGCAACGTTGTACATGTATTAGTGTAGGTATGTATCGCCAAACATTTAAGTTAATTGGCTTTAACCAGCTAACGGCACTACCAAGCACCTCTCTTTGTAATTAAAAAGATCTATAGCGTACTTCTAAGGGCGTGCAGATTTTAGAGGTTAGTGGTAACCCAAATGCTGCGAGGGAGCAAATTGTTGGAAAGATTAGCAGGTACTTCATATCTATACTAATATTATAAAGAGGAAAGATTTGATTGTTTGCATTGGATAGGCTCCGAAACTACCGAACCGATTTGAAAAATTCTTTCACTGTTGGGAAGCTACACTATCCCCGGTGACATAGGCTATATTATATTTTTTTTTACTATTTTTCCTGAAGTGAAGCGAGGGCGATTTTCTAGTTGTAATATAAATGTGAAACTTTGTGAAGACATACCATACAGGAAGTTTGTTACTCTTTCACTCAAAAACTAATTTTTTATCCGACTGCTAGGAAGGGTTATGTTTTTCTCGCGTATCTTGTATGTTTTTATGTGTGTAACATTCTTTATTACCTCGTATCTTCCAAACCGCTGAACGGATTTATGTAATTAAGATATCGTTAGATATGTCTTGATAACCCAAGTGTTTTTAAATAAGTGAAATTAAAGAGCAAATATGGTGGCTGTGAGCTGCCATTGTTTGAAGTATCAAAAAATAAAAAGAAATCGAATAGTGCAATATGGATGTCAAATTAAAGGGATTCCAAGAAGGTCTTGATAAGTTTTTTGACAGCAAGCGCGTGTTTTTTTAATTTTTTAATTTATGTGTAATTTAGCATACAGGTAGACCAGTCTTTCCCAAAGTAGGCAATAACGTCCACTTGTGGGCGCTAGAGACCTAGAGGGAGGCGTAAGGGCCCCAGAGAAAATTGAGGGGCGGTGATGTGATTTAAGAATTTTTAATAAAATATACTCTTAATTTTGTAAAGTTGTATTATTATTATTACTCTCTCTGGTAAGAAAACTCTCGTTTAGAATATAGATATAATTAAACTCCAGGCGAGACTATGTTATTGATGTTTTTAAGGTGATAAAAAAATGGGGAGCGCTACAGAATAACTGATTTTCAAAGTGGGCGTTAGACAAAATAAGTGTGGTAACCGGTAGACCGTGGTCTGGAACAAGATATACGGTTCTTATCATCCCGGAAGGTGCAGGGAAAGCTGCAAGCAAAGCGCTAGTCAGAACCAGTTTAGCCCAAAGCCTTGAACGTGGCTTAAAGAATCTTTGTTGTGTATGTGTTCCATGTCTTCGAATCATTTTGTAATTGTCCATTTAAAACAGTCGCAAATAAACTGTTGCTTGCTACACACGCGTTTGTTCTGTGCTCCATATTGCATACGAAAATCGGCCTTATTTCAACGAGTATACCACACATAGTTTGGTCGCAATCGAACCGGATCACTTACCTGCGCCGTGACAAACAGCGATAAGGAATACAAAAGAACCGGCCGGCACGAGTCCGAAGATCTATTCATTGAAAGTTAAAACAAAAGGGAACCTTATCGCCCGGCAACAAGATTCATCCAGCTATCGAAGTTAAAGTTGTTTACGCAAAATTATTACGAGAAATTAACAAGAAGCTATGAACTGTGCATTATAACCTACGTTTGTGATTGCACTTTGAAGACTCGTTTGGAAGATTATTATTTTCAACTTTCGTGGCATTAATTACACGTGGTGAAGCATGGCCAATATAGACCAGTTGTTGGTTTTGTTAGAAGATACAGCCAATTCATTAAAGAAGACGCAAACTAATTTAAAGAAATGCCCGAAAGCGAGATTAACAAGCGGATATTTAAGAGCACGTATGCAGTGTGTTGACGATTACTGGAAAACGTTTACTCATGCACATCAGGAATTGGTAAAAATCACGCCTAAGGAAAGGAGAAACGAATTACCTTACTTCATGAATGAAGAACGAGAACTTTTTGAAGATTTGTACCTATGTATCAAGGCAGACCTTCAAGATATGATCACGCTATTACAAGCATCGTCGCCGCCACCGCCTCCAGCGTCGTCACAATCAGGGACATCCAGCATGGACACCTCGGCAGCTCAAGAATTTCAAGTTCGGCTCCCGCGTATTCAGATACCTGCTTACTCGGGAAAATACGACGAGTGGCCTACGTTCCAGGACCTTTTCGTGACTCTCGTACACAATAATTCAACCCTGTCGAACGTACAACGGTTACATTATTTAAAATGTAGTGTCACCGGCGAAGCAGAGGCGCTGCTTAGGCATATACGTGTTACCGAATCCAATTATAGCCAAGCGTGGGACATTTTGAAAAATCGTTTTGGTAACAAGAAAATAATTGTAAACTCTCTTTTGAATCGCCTATTTTCCTGCAAGAAGGTAAGTATTCAGTCTGCCAGCCACCTAAAAATGCTTCTTGATAATACATCAGAATGCATTAATACATTAAACACTTTAAATGTTAACACCGATTCTTGGAGTCCGGTTATTATATTTCTAACAGTTCAGAAATTGGACCCAGAGTCTCGTAAAGACTGGGAGAACTATTCATATAAAGGTAATTGTGATGACTTACCTTCGTGGGCTGACATGAAGTGTTTTTTGGAGTCAAATTTCGTACGCTTGAGTTAGTTAACCCTGTAAATGTATTACCATTAGAGAGAAAACACACTAAAGAACGTTCATTTCATATTTTACCTTCTCCTTTAAAATCGTGTACATTATGCAATGATAACCATTCCTTGTGTCACTGTAAACAATTTGCAAAGATGTCTATACAAGATCGTTACAATCATGTTAAAAATAGCAACCTGTGTTTCAATTGTATGTCGGCAGGTCATTCTGTTGGGAAATGTCGTTTATCAATGACCTGTCGAATATGTCGCAGGCGTCATCATACTCTTCTGCATTCCTCACGGTCGGACGAAGCTGTGGCCAATGCTAGTGTTAATGATATTCAACCACAGCCTTCATATTCAAATGTAGAAGAGAAGGAAATTCATACAAATACATTGATGGCGTCACACTTCAATACAAATCAGGTATTTTCTCTGTTAGCTACAGCTATGGTACGGGTAAGGGGCCAAAACGGTCATACATCAATTTTACGAGCTCTTATAGACCAAGGTTCACAGGCATCTTTTATCAGTGAGCGAGCAGCACAGTTATTAAAACTGAAGAAACGTTCAATTCATGGCAAGGTTACTGGAGTTGGTTCTACTACAACTAGAATTAACAGCGTAGTCCAACTTCAAATTTCTTCCACATTTAATTCAGAATTTTGTCTATCTATTGAAGCTTACGTAATTTCAAAACAAGTTACGGCAAAATTACCATCTAAATCGATAGTTACGAGGGATTGGCCACACATTTTAGGTTTACAGCTAGCAGATCCGACCTATGATCAACCTGGACATATAGACTTGTTATTAGGCGTTCAGGAATATGCAAACATTATTCAACAAGACATCATTAAAGGCCCTCCAGGCACACCATGTGCCCAAAGGACAAAACTGGGTTGGATTTTGTTCGGCCAGGTGGGTGAGCCAGTTACAGATGCACCATCACTTTTGGTGATGCATCATCATGTCGATTTAGATTTAATGCTAAGAAGTATGTGGGAATTAGATAGTGATAGTGGTAGGAGGCTTACTCAAGAAGAAAGACGTTGTGAAGAAATTTACGAAAAAACATATACAAGAAAGGAAGATGGTAGATATGTAGTTAACTTGCCATTTAAAATAGAGGAACCACAGTCACCATTTGGAAATAGTGAAGAAATAGCGTTACGTAGATTTTTACAACTAGAAAGGAAGTTTCAAAGATCGCCGAAATTAAAAGAGGACTATACAGGGGTGATTGATGAATATTTTAGTTTAGGTCATGCAGAAGAAGTACCAAAGGAAGAGTATGGAAACAAGGCGGTTTATCTCTGTCATCATGCTGTTTTTAAGGAAAATAGTGAAAGCACACCAACTCGTGTTGTTTTTGACGCATCCTGCAAGGGTACAAATGGCATATCTTTAAATGATGAGTTGTTGGTCGGTCCAACCTTGCAAGAAGACCTTAGAAGCATTGTGATGAGATGGAGGATGCACGCCATATGTTTTGTATCGGACCTGAAAAAAATGTATAGAATGGTATCAATAGCAAAAGAACACGTAGACTATCAACGTATACTATGGAGGAAAAACACAAATGAAGAAATTAAATCGTATCGTTTACTTACCGTTACTTTTGGAACAGCACCAGCACCTTACTTGGCAATAAAGACATTGAGGCAGTTGGCAGAAGATGAAGGCTACAAATTTCCAGTGGCTGCTAGAATGCTAAAAGAAGATTTTTATGTAGACGATATTTTGTCTGGATACGACACTGTGGAAGAAGCTATTGACGCATGCAAAGAGTTGACCCAAATCCTTAAGAATGGTGGGTTTGAATTACAAAAATGGTGTTCTAACAGTAAAGAATTTCTAAAATCAATCGAACCAGACAAAAGATCAACAAAGGTGCAACTGGATTTAAATATAGATGGAACAATTAAGGCGCTAGGGATATTGTGGAATTTAGCTAATGATACTTTTACATATAATTTCAACTTACCTCCTGTTCCTCACAGAATAACCAAAAGAAACATTTTGTCTGATATACAAAAATTATTCGATCCACTAGGATGGATAGCACCATGTGTAGTTACTGCAAAAATACTTATACAAAATTTATGGTTGGCAAAAATTGGCTGGGATGAAGAGGTAGATGCAAATTTATCAGAAGAATGGTTGCACATTAGAAAGGATTTCGAAAATGTAAGAGATATTTCTATAGATAGATGGTTAGAAACAACAGCTAAGAATCGGGAATCTATTGAAATCCATGGGTTTTGTGACGCCTCAGAAAAGGCGTATGCCAGCGTTCCAGCGACCACCCTCGACGGAACAATAACAACTAAAATTCTTGCAGCTAGAACAAGGGTTGCGCCAGTCAAATCAGTGTCACTACCAAGGCTAGAATTATGTGGTGCAGTATTACTGTCGAAACTATTAAAACATGTAACTCAAGCGATGAGAATACCTGCATCTAAAGTATTTGCGTGGACTGATTCAACGATAGTTCTGTCGTGGCTTAGTGGAGAACCTCTGCGCTGAAAGCAATTCGTTGCTAATCGAGTCGTGGAGATATTAGACAATATTAACAACAAGCAATGGTATCATGTTGCATCGCAAGAAAATCCTGCTGACCTTGCATCCCGTGGTGCCCGCATTGCAGATTTAAAAGAGTGCAAAATGTAGTGGAATGGACCTGAATGGTTAAGGGAACCAGAAATTAAATTTACAATGCCTGATAATGTAACTACAGATCTTGAACGAAAAAATCTTCATGCAAATGTGAAAATACAGGAAGATAAAATAATAAAATTTGAAGAATTTAGCAATTTAAATGAACTTTTAAGAGTTATAGTTTTTACATTAAGATTCTTACGTTATAAAGATAATAATGCTACTGTTAATAAAACTGTTACACCTTTGGAATTAGAAGAAGCCTTAATTAAATGTATCAGAATAGCACAAAGAGATTTTAGTGAAGATATAGAGAATCTGAAAAGAAACAAGAATGTTAGTAAACATAGTAAAATAAAATCATTAAATCCTTACCTTGATCAAGATGAAATCCTCAGGGTGGGCGGTAGATTACGCCATTCTGCTTTACCGGAATACAGCAAACATCCTGTCATCCTGGAAAATAAAAATGAATTAACTTACCTGCTTATCGCTGATGCACACAAGAAGACTCTGCATGGAGGAACACAATTAGTCTTGGCATATCTCAGATCGAGGTACTGGATCCTGCAAGTCAAAAATACTATCAAGGCTTACATTCACAAATGTACAATATGCGCCAGACAAAGGGCTCTTGTTAAGACGCAACTCATGGGGGACTTACCTGTAGCACGTACGACACCTTCACGTCCGTTTCTTCATTGCGGTGTTGATTTCGCTGGTCCTTTGTTTGTATTGATGTCAAGAGGACGTGGAGCGAAGCAATGCAAGGCTTATATATCCATATTTGTCTGTATGGCCACCAAAGCCATACATTTAGAACTGGTAGGTGACCTCACATCTCAGTCCTTTATCGGTGCTTTTCGTAGGTTTGTCGCACGCAGAGGTCGTTGTTCACACCTGTACAGTGATCAAGGGCGAAACTTTGTAGGTGCAAACAAAGAGCTCGCTCAGGCTTTCAGAGATGCTCAATTAGAGCTTCCAGGTCATCTTGCTGATATCCTCGCCTCCGAGAGAACGCAGTGGCATTATATACCTGCTTACAGTCCAAACTTTGGGGGTCTCTGGGAGGCCGGTGTCCGTTCTATCAAGTACCATTTGCGTCGAATTCTTAATTGTAGACTCACGTTCGAAGAGATGACTACTACTCTTTGCGAGATTGAAGCTTGTCTAAACTCTCGACCTCTGACTCCAATTGACACTTCTGATCCAGACTCACTTGAACCTCTTACACCTGGTCATCTATTGATAGGTGAAGCTCCAATTAATGTACCTCATCCTGATTTAAAGTGTGATAATATTAATCGTTTAGATCGTTGGCAAATAACACAAAAATTGGTTAGGGATTTTTGGCATCGCTGGCAGACGGAATACTTATCGCGTTTGCAAAGTAGACCTAAGTGGCTTAAACAACAAGCCGAATTTAATATAGGCGATGTAGTACTAATTAAGGATGAACAATTGCCTCCAGGTAAATGGTCGTTGGGGAGAATTGTTGCAAAACATCCTGGATCAGATGGTTTTACTAGAGTTTATAGCGTAAAGCATGGCAACAATGTAATTAAACGTTCTCTTAGTAAATTATGTGAATTTCCTGTTAATGATGTTGATGTTTAAGTTACCGTGTGAAATTTAAATTCCTTTGCAAATGTTATTCAATTGTTATTCAATAAATCATGCCTCCCATAATCTTGTTAAAGCTATATTGGTTTGTATGTTATTAAGATTATTTCAATCACAGGACTTATTTTGTTTTCCATAAAGTATAATGTAATCTCTGCTCGATTGATACGATACATGCATTATGTGTTTATCTTTTATTTTTTGTGTAGCATCATTGTTAGGTACATTTTGACAGTAAATGATTTAGTTGTTTTGAAAGTCCTGTCGTACTTTGGTGGGCGGCATGTTGTGTATGTGTTCCATGTCTTCGAATCATTTTGTTATTGTCCATTTAAAACAGTCGCAAATAAACTGTTGCTTGCTACACACGCGTTTGTTCTGTGCTCCATATTGCATACGAAAATCGGCCTTATTTCAACGAGTATACCACACAATCTTTAATGTCGTCAATGCTTAACGACTGCTATTTTACACCTGCACCGAAGTCCGTGGACTCAAGCAACTACAAAACAGACGTTTGAGCTGATAAATGAGGTTACTAAAATTATTATTACAATAGTCAATAGTCATTTATTCATATGGAAAATACACGTCATCAATATAAAAAGTAAAATTACAAATACCTATGTATGCAGTGCAGTATAAGTTGTAAAAAAATATTAAAAAAAATGTCAAGAATAAATTAATGTCAATATCAAATCTTATAATAAAAAAGTTACATTATACATTAGACTACTTTACCTACTTACGTTCATTAATGAACCACGTTATTAATGAATTATTTTTTTAAATCTTTTTAAAAATAATGAATATTTTGGGGCCGTTACCCTATTCATTAATGTACTTTGTACTATGGTGACAAAAAATGTTTTTTTCCAATTCAAATCTTCCATAACTTTTGCTACATCCTATAGGAACACACCCGCGATCATATTCCTTCTGGTTGACACGAATCGTCGAGTAAGCCTGAGAGTAACCTGCTATGAGAACACGTCGAAACAACACATTATACCGATAAGATCTATTAATTCTGTTGTAACTCGCTTTGAAACTTAGTCTCCCTTCCGTCGAAGAACAGCCTGGCACGTTCCATGACGTTTACATACATACCTATAGTATAATATGTCGTAGTCTGGTTATGAAAAGTTGACCATTTCATGAAATAAACAAATTTTTGTTTAGGGAGATAACTAATGATGTTACCTGAAAGAATAGTTTGCTGGCTAAGAAGAGAGATATAGAAAGAATGAAAGAACACGAAACAACGAGTCGTTTAGCGGCCTAATCAAACAAGTGGTATTGTCCATCGTACAGCATACATCGATAAAATACTAGTAGCAGCCAGTGTATAGAGCTAAGTGTATCAGTGATACAAATTATGTTAAAATAATTTTGAATTTTGACAGTAACGTGCAAATTCATAAAAACAAAGATTTTCCAATTTAAATATAACGTATAAGGACTACAGCATAAAACTTCTCATTTTCAGAGAAGACCCAATTCCATTTCATGAAATGACCGATCCTTTCATGAAATTCTTAGGTTTACCATTGGACCGCAACATACGCGGAGGCATAAACTGTGAAGTGTGTGCGCTGTAATCTAATTAAACTGGAGACCTTAGAACAGGGTTCCAAATATAATCTGAACGTTTATTTTAGAATTATTATTTCACTGAACCTAATATTGATAAAACTTAGCTCCACTTACCAAGCTTGTAGTTTCGGAATCTGAAAATAAAACAACAAATTAGTATTGGAACAATGGTATTGGGCTTTAAGTGGTAAAACAACAAAATAACAATGTTCAATGGTATTGTTGCAGGATAAAAGCACCTATTAAAATTAATTAATTTACGTTTTAAACATCCTTTCAAAAGGTATAATATAATAATTGTATATTTAAAAATTTCAAAACCTCCGACTGTTTTATTTACACTAAATATAGCTAAGGACCACCTCAATCACGTCAGCTTTCAAACAAAAAAAAAAACGAATCATAATCGGTCCATCGGTTTAGGAGTTACGATGCCACAGACAGACATACAAACACACAGACACATCAAACTTATAACACCCCTCTGTTTGAGTTGGGTGTTAAATTATGTATAACATTTTAACAAAAAAATAACCGACTTCAAATGAAGTCAATTGTACTTTTGACGTAGATGCCATTGTCAGATCTCATTCAATTTTATGTAGGACCACACGAAAAGCACCAGCTTTTGATTTAAAAAAGAATCATCCAAATCGGTTCACCCAGTCCAAAGTTCTGAGGTAACAAACATAAAAAAATACAGTCGAATTGAAAACCTCCTCCTTTTTCTGAAGTTGGTTAAATAATATTTCCTCTTACCCCTAATCATACACTAATGATTAAAAAATCCATTTCGGAATATAAAAACATGACCACCAGAGTAAAATAATTAATGAGAAACCTCACAGTTGAAATGGATTTCTTTAATGAACTATTAGTTAATGCTAATAATATGTGCCTTAGTTACAGTAAAACCATATAAAATACGAGATCTACAATTCACGTAAAAGTCAAGTTCAAATTATAATAATAGTATGTACTGTAAAATAAAATAATGGCTAGTTGGCCATTGATGACGGTGGTATGTAACATAATAATTAAAAAGATGAGTCTAAGCAAAACAAGGAGTCATATTGATAACATATTATTTAAAAATTGTGCAACCTGACCCCATTGTTCACATCCGATAGCCATTATGGAAAATATTTCAAACTTTTTCAATAAAGGCCAGCCAAGGCGCACGGAAAATAATAGGTCAATACACCAG
Organism: Thymelicus lineola; assembly: GCA_963932265.1. NCBI lineage: Eukaryota > Metazoa > Arthropoda > Insecta > Lepidoptera > Hesperiidae > Thymelicus > Thymelicus lineola. The sequence continues at coordinate 10,715,261 of OZ010703.1, read as the reverse complement.
TTCTCAAACTGGGCATATATTACGTTAGTTGTTATTTTTTTAATCAAAATAATCATTATAAGTGGCTAAACTAGTCTATGCTTCGGTATAACAACGGTCACATAAACGAAAACAAAATGCTTTGCTATATAAAAAGTGCCATAACAATGCTGTCAAGAATTTTGTCTGTGCGTTTGTTCCCGCTACTTAGTACAACGATATGGGTGAATTTCCCAAGTGCATTTTTGAGACGGCGATGTTGAAAATTAATGTGTGGAGGTAAACTACAATTATGCATAATTTTATATAGGTAGTTTAAGTAGTGATCTACATGATAGTGAAGTATTCAGAGGTATTTAATACATAGATTCTTAATAAAAAAATATCTAAGACCTAAAATCTAATTCCGGTGTACTGTCCAAACTGCGTTTATTTACATATTTTATTAATTTAATTTTTTTTGGTAAATAAATTTCATTGAAAGGGAATGTTTTTTAGAAATACATTAAATAACACAACTAATATATATTTATGGAGTAATTTAAGATTAAACAACAGCTCTTAAAACATCTTTTAAAAATGTCCTACAAAAAAAAGCAATTCCGGTGGCGCATTTTGTATACTTTATTACTTGTTACTTCACGATTTGGAAGACACCTTACTGGCTCTCCCCGCACCGTTCAGTTGTGCTCTTGCAAACTGCGTGTTAGGATGGCCGCCTGGTTGCGTAATTTTCCTGCCAAACACGTAAGTACTAACTGCGGTGGCGCAGGAATACAAAATCATCCAATTCCGATGTCATGTATATTAGTAAAAGTACAAAGCAGATTATCTAGAAATTTTATGGAGGGTTCCATTAACGGTTTTTAGCTACAATTGTGAAATAAAAGTTAACCTGTGACTAAAAGTTTTCTTTAAAATTCAAGTTTTGTCTCTGATTCTAAGTCCGGTGGCGCAATCTCGGTGGCTACGGTGGCAAATCAAAACGTATAGAGAAATATAGGCCATAGAAATACAAACGTGTCTCCATCTATCCATCAGCCCTTGAAGGTCCACTGTTGGACATAGGCTTCCCCTAACTTGCACCACTCTGACCGGTCCTGAGCCTTCTGAATCCAGCGCATGCCCGCTGTCTTCTTCATGTCGTCAGTCCACCTGGTCGGGGGGCATCCTATCATCCTATGCTCCTTTTCCGAGACGTGGGCGCCATTCGAAGGCCTTTCTTACCCAACGGTTATCGGTCCTTCGCACTATGTGGCCCGCCCATTGCCACTTCAGCCGGCTAATTCTTCGAGCTATGTCGGTTACCCTTGTTCGTCTACGGATCTCCTCATTTCTGATGCGATCATTTAGAGAATTACCAAGCATAGCCTTCTCCATAGCCCGCTGCGCTTCTCTGAGGTTGTAGATTAGGCCAATAGTAAAGCACCACGTCTCGGATTCGTATGTGATCACCGGCAACACAAACTGCTCGAACACCTTAAACTTCTGGCACTGAGGTAGTGTTTTGGACGACAATGTATGACGGAGTTTCCCGAACGCAGCTCATCCGAGTTGGACTCTACAAGTGACTTCTTTCTCGAAGTTGGACTTACCCATCTGGATCACTTGTCCCAGGTAATTGTATTCGTCTAGAACTTCGAGAGCAACGCCGTCAACAACAACCGATACGGGTGTGACATGGACATTCGACATGATTTAAGACCCACCCGTTGTGAGGCGCTGTTCAAGTCCCCCGAGCATTGTTCCAAGTTCTTCCAGGGAACCCGCCAGGATGACTATATCATTGGCATACCGTAGGTGTGTGATGTATTCGCCATTGATGTTAATGCCATGTTGTTTCCACTCCATCAGCTTGAACACGTCTACCAACAAAGCGGTGAACAGTTTTGGGGATATGACATCCTTGTCTGACACTTCTCTGCAGTTGGATGAGGTTCGTTGCTGTGTCGTGTACTCTGACGGACATGATGGCGGATGAGTACAAACCGGTAGTCGATCCGCTACCGCTGGAGAGAATCTAGTACCACCCAGATCTCGATAGAATCAAAGGCCTTCTCATAGTCCACATAGGCTATACATAACGGCAAGTTATAGTCCTCGGTCTTTTGTATAATCTGCCGCAATGTGTGTATATGTTCTATGGTGCTGTAGCCTTTTCGGAATCCTGCTTGTTCGGGAGGCTGGAAGTCGTCAAGCCTGCGTGCAATGCGATTTGTGAGGACCCTCGAAAACAGCTTATAAACGTGGCTCAGAAGTGCAATGGGCCTGTCTAATTACCGCTAAAAGGAGTCCGTTCATCTAGACTCCTATTCTTCAAAATGTACATAATATCTTTAAAGTATTGAATGATCCTGCCTTCATGATTTCTCATGGGCATAAATCAATTTCGGTGGATCAAATTCTAATTCCAGTGGTCCTAATTTCGGTGGCATTTGATAGTGTAATTTGATAATATCTCCGGAACAAGTATTTTTTTTTTCAATCTCTACTATATGACTAATTATCACTACTATTTACATATTATTTATGCCAAATAAAGTGTATTAGAAACATCAAGTTTAAATTTAATCAATTTCGGTGGCTTGGATTTTAATTCCGGTGGTCCTTTAATAATTTCGGTGGCATTTGATAATTTCAAATGGAAATATCTCATGAACTAATCATTTTTTTTCGATCTCTAGTATATGATTAATTAGTACAACTCTTTATCTATTATTTAGGCCAAAAAAATTTATCAGAAACAGCAAATTTAAATTCGCCACTGTAATTAGGCAAAATTCGAGTTTGTTGAAATTCACCCATATAACAATTTTAATGTGGTTTCAATTTGCACTAATTTAATAACTAAAGTTTTGTTTTATTTCAATCGGTTCACAAAAAAGATTGCTTAAACAATCGCACATAAGCAGTTTTCGTTCATTAATGTTTGTGTGGCGTGTGGCTACATTTCCCGATGCGAAGTGGACGGTTGTTACTACACAAATAAAACATAATGAACATCCAAAAACTAGGAGAGTAATATTTTATTTCTCACGTAAATGTTCGACACGATCAAAAATTTTATTCTTGATATCTCGCTCACCAGGATCGATACTAACAAGACTACAGCGCACTGCCAATTGTGTATCAATAACAATAGTGTATTTGTTATACTGTCACCTATTTTTGTATTATATTCAGTAAGATAATGCATTAATTTCTTATATTAACGTACTTACAACCAATTAGTAGAATATTGTAACATAATTTTATAGTTAAAAGTATCAGGCGTTACTTTGCGGAAATCTGTTGTTATTTAGTATTAGTCTACTTTGCAACAATCCAGGGTTAACATGTATGATAATATATACTTTAAGACATGCGCGACACCTGCCTTCTTCCTACAACGGAAACATGCACTCCAATAATTAAAAGTATACCAACATACATAACAGCACCAACACGTGTTTCACCGCGAAATGGAGCATCTTCACGGTAAGTTAACTCTACGATGGTCTCGATGGTCGAAGATACGATGGATGATGGATGGAATTTCCGACTGACCATCGTAGATTTAACTTACCAAATGATACCGCGTCAAGTCCGCTTGACACTTGATCAAGTACATTATGATCTTGTATGGCCTCCACACCCGAGTGAAAAAGATTGAGAACCATCCCTTAATTCGTTTCTGTTAAAACACGAAAATGTAAAACGCTGAAAGGAATTTTAAAGCCTGACAGTACTTTGTAACAAAAATCGGGGAGTATTTACAGAACTCGCTTTGCAGTTTGCGCCCGATAAAATCCGATAAAGTTATCTGAGCTATTTGCCAATCAATCTCTTACATTTAGTGATCAATGTCGAAAATAAAGTCTTCATCCACGATAGCTCAAAGAATGAAGAATTAAAAGAAATAATGCTGAAAGTAGATCGTTCTTTTTTACGTAAATCGCTCCCCAAAAGTTTTTTCACCACTTCAGTGCTTCGGAAGGCACGTAAAGCCGTCGGCCCAAGTTTTTAACATAAAATAACAGTCGTTAAGTTATATCGGAGGCCTTTGGGAGGCATGAAAACCTCCGAACCCAATGGTTCAACCTAATGGTTGACCACTAACCCCTCCACCAATCCGCACTGGAGTATGCTCTAAGCCTCCTCAAGAGGAGAGACCCGTGCTCAGTGGTGAGCCATTAATGGGTTGAAGCCAGCAAACTGCATTGCCAGCAACCGGGTATAATCACCAAATGGTAAGTGGTAAGGATGATGATGATTAAGGATGGACAATAAATGTAGTAGGTTTTAGTAGGTACAATTTTTTCTTTCATCGCCAATGCAGAAGGTTTACTTCAAAAAAGAAAATGTTCATGTCACCTGCAAACAGAATCCTAGTGTAGAGCGTGAAATGTGTAATGTTTTTGAAGTTATATTTCTTTTGGCGCATTTGGAAAAAAATATGAGAGTAATTTATGTATTTTATTATGTACTACTCTTAAATTTAAGCTCTTATATTTGGTTAAATTATTTAAATCTGTGCTCGAGTCGTAAATAAATATTTTTCTTTCTTTCTAAATTTTTAAGATGCACGCGTACACCGACAGCCAAAAAGCGACATGATGAAGTTATTTGATTCCTTTTACAAACAAAAAGTTCTGGCATACGGGATGAAATATTTTGCTATTTTTGTTCTGTTAATCAAATCAATTGTTTATATTCCATTAGTTTGGTTTACAAAATTATATACAAACACTTTTTGAAAGTCATGGCATAGCTTGCATGACTTTCAAATTTTATATATAAGTTCAAGTTTGGTAAGTTTGAAATTTTTTTAAAAGTTTTAGAAAATCAAGAGCTCTTGTGGACGATATTTTTTTAATCACCTAGTGGAAATTAACCTTTTCACTTTGATGTTTCCAAACGCTTATCAATGACTGTCAGCAATCTAGTTGAAATTTTATGGAATTCAATTCAGGATTTTTTGCTTCATGTTGTAAAAGGCCTGTCAAACGTGCATGGTTTATAACTCCGTAGCTTAGACCACGTCTAGATCTTTGCTTCGCTTCGAGAAGCTATTTTTCAATTCAACATCACTAATTTAGAAAAAATTGCCGATAATGGATTAAATATTCAATCATTTTAAGAAGCTCGCGGACGTCATGGACAACACACAAAGACAAAAACACACACACACACACACCCAAACCGAGAGTAGGAATTCAAATTCATCATTCAAATTTCCACCTCGCTAAGAATCGAACCC